>JAVJGJ010000060.1:36565288-36584210 GCA_035590215.1 Microhierax caerulescens
AACACCAGGATCAGCTGGCGAGGTCACATTTGGGTGCCAGCAGTGCAACGGTGGACTCTGCCAAGACACCACGGTCTTGCCTCTCGGCACAGGCAGGGCATTCCTGCACTGCTAAACCCAGTATTACCCCTACAGTGACGTGAAAGAGGGGAAATGGGAATTTCGGTAAGGAAGGGGTGCAAGGGAAGAATAAACAGAAGGACAGACAGATCAGGCACGCCTCACAGCCACCGCTGGGGATCAGGGTTTTCATCACTAGGGCAGATCTGAAATGTGGTAGAAACACTGCTTCACTCACTTCAAAACAGGGTGCCGCTTCTACAGACTGTGCTGCGGTCCATGATTTCAAACACACACCTGAAATGCATTTCTGAGTTGAGAAAAGTCATTAATGACACTGGAGAAGAAGAAAAAAATAACAATCTACATCTTCAGATATTCAAGCCATACTCTCGTCTCTGCTCTCCCATGCCTCTTGGGGAAAGTGGTGTACCAAAAATGCATGAAAAGCCATTTCAATTATTTCTACTCTATTTGCATAAGGACTCCTGACACTGATGTTAGGACCAACACCATCACCTTGCTTATTCTAGCAGAGTTATCACATCGAAAATAGGACTGATAAAAAGTTATGGCAAGTTTCCTGTGAAGAGGAAGGGATGTGCCACAATAAAGGTCTATCAGGCACGTAACTGTAAAGCACCAGCCAACCTACCATGGGTTCAGATAGGAGAAAGGATGCATCCTGGCCACCTGCAAGTCAACAGCTGCCATTCAAATTCAACACACCAGTTTTTTTTAAAAAATATGATTTCCTACTTAGATTTATTTTTTCTTTAATAACACAGTTTAGCATTTCAGAGTTTGGCATTCTACACTCTTACACACTGTCCTTGTTTATTAGCATTTAAACACAAAAAGACATAGCAAGACCTCCAAACACAAATAAATACAAGAACACAATATACAATAAACTGAAATACAACATATAATAATGCTATTGGGAAATTAAGACATGTTGCTAATTCCTTTTTCGTATTATTATTTTAACAACATGGTTATTGCTGAGCAATAAATTATACATTTTAAAGTTGTTTTTCCCCCTAAAAGAAAAGGACGAGAACCACTGGTTACCAGATCACTTGCACTGTATCCTTACAGCTATTGATAATTAAGACAGGCAGAATATACACAATCAAATGAGGTTGGCCTTCTTTGGTCTTTGTTTTTGATCATAAAACTGAACACAAGTGTACCGTTCACTGAAGAGTATGAGATTAAAGAAATGGATACACAAGTTTCAAACACGTTAATTTGTACATTATTCTCGATCACTGATGTCTTTTCCATAGATATTTCTTACAGAATTTCTTGGAAACAAATGTCAGCTTTCGTTTTCCCGATTATTACGTTGTTCCATGCATCTTAAAGGTTATCCTACTTGTCTAAGAGAAATGGACCTACGTTTAGCCCATCATCTCCTAATGGGGTATTTTTCACAGCTCTCTAGTCACCACTAAATCATTGGAGTTTTATACCTTGTAGAAAAAATCCTGAACTTCCCCCTTTTTTTTGTTTTCTATAAAACTGAAAAATAATCTATAAACCAAACAACACTAAGAAAAACAAAACAGGTGGATCACATGATGCATCAGCAATGACGGAAGCTTGTACCTTCCCATTCCACAAGTACAAATTATACAACTCTCTGCCAGTGATGCAGGTCATAGTTGGAAGATGTGTCCTTTCAGGTGTGAGCTATATTCAAATCCAAAGCTCAGAACACTATGCAAGAAAATGACCTTTACGAATGATAATGCTGGTTTATCTCAGTAACCCTTAGACAGAGTCAAATTTTATCACTACGCATCACACTGCCAGCAATGGAGCGTGTGAACACCGGCATTGCTAAGAAGTTAAAAAGTCCTTGCAGAACTGGCAACCAAATTAAAAGCTTAGTTCCAAAGGACCAAAAACACAAACACCACGTAGAGACAACAAACCCTTCCCTAAATGGGTAGGTTAGTAAGCCACAGAGTTGGGATCCAGATTTGAATTCCACATCAAGTCTGGGATGTTTGGGTTCAGGATTTTGGTTCAGGTGCTTCTCTGTGAAATTTAGAACTTATTTGAACCCTAAGGAACTAATCCTAACTTGGAGAGAAAAAAATCTAAACAAATACAGCCTAGTATCTACACTAAAGATCATGAAATGGAAGACAGAAGCTGCAGTCTTGACCACAAATTAGAAGAGAAATAGGAATAGTCAGATCCCTTACATGTTGTAGATCTCTATTCTTCTAAATCTTAAGAGGATGCCCCTGAATCAGCAGTCCAAAGTTTTCCACAACCATCCTATCTGGTGCTTCTCAAAGGCCTGGATTAAGAGGCAGGGAAGAACAACTAAGCCCTCCATATTTTGGTTTAAAGAAAAAGGAAGAAAGCCTCACAAGAAAGAAATGGTCGGTCACGCTACAGGCTGGTGGAACTAAGACGAACCCACTTCACTTTAAAATTGTATACCCCCTCCTCAGTTAAGAGGAGCATCAAATGAGACTTAACTTTGCTGGGTGACTGAACAAATAGACCAGGACACACGTGCTGCTATTACTCACACTGACACACCGTGCTGGCGTTCCACTCTGCACGCTGTGCAAAGCACCAAGTCGTGAGCAACATCTGGGCTACCATACACGTACAACCCCAAATCACGACAGCTTGTATGTTTAATACTAGCCCTTACTGTCCCGATATGGGTCTTTTAAGGTACATCAAATCCTTTTCCAGTTCCTTTAAAGGACAAATGTATTAAATGAGTAAAACCTAGTGATTTGAAGGTAACACTAGGAAAACTGGAACCCCTCGTTCAGTCCCAGCTCTGGGAGATTCCTTTAATGACTCTGGGCAAGTCACTTCACATCTCATCCCTGGTTTCCTTTTTCCAGAAAAGCCAAACAGCACTTGCTTTAAGAAGAATATGTTTGCGGATGCAAAGTGCTTCCTACACTGTAAATAGCACTAAAAACTACTCTCAGACAGGCTGAATTCCCAACCTGAACGTTTTTATTGCAGTAACTATATTCCGGTTGACCTAGAAATCATAGAGGTATTGACTGAACACAACAGAAAATCCAGGAAGAGGTCCAGCTGCTTTTTATTGTATTTTGTTCCCAAACTAAAGGAAAGAATTTGCAATCAACAACTTGCCCATTACTATGCTTGTTCAAAGTAGCGGAATCCCCAGATTAGCGGAGTATGAGGAAGGACATGTGTCCTAGATGACATTCCAAGGTCTTCAGAAAGACTAAACAAACTGTTTGTTTGCTATATACAGGTCTTCAAACCTGGACTATGTGAATCCAAAGTTTGTCCTTAGCCAAGATCCTCCCTTAGCAGCAGCAAGTTCTATTTGCACCAATTGATCAAGTATAACTTGGAGGAAAGGGTTTTGTTTCATCACTTCTACATAAAGACATTGCATATATATGTGCATGCATGTCTGTGTGTACATGTATGTACCTACACACGTATGAGTCATTTACAGAGCAAAACCTAAGAGATTAGTTATGCAACCCAAGAATTTTTCCCCCTCACCTATTTGTATATTTGCATAGTTAAATCATATCAAGGCAACAATACTGCAGTCACATTTTTCACTCTTCTGTGGTGCAGGCAACTTTTCTTGTCACTCTGCATGCTTCTCTGTCTTGGACCAAACAGCACCAGTGTTTTAAAAAACAAAACAAAACAAAACAACAGAAACCTTGCATTGTTGGTGAAACGCCTATCCCACATAATGGAATACAGATACCAATAGGTGATAGCTTTTAAACTCCACCTCAACAAGCCGAAATCGTGGCAAGCTGAGAAACGTGAACGATACAATCACGACCTGCCATTCATGGGTTCAACACTTAAATTACAACTAACACAAATCTCTATTACCTTCGCATTTGAGAAATTCACCAGGCACAGAAACAGGCACATATCTTCAACTTTCCTTTTCCAAGTAGGAAAATCCATGGGAAAAGGAAGTAAACTGTATTTCATATTTGTAAGAAAGCTAGCATGTTACCCACAACACTTTCTCTGTCAAAATTATGCCATCCATCATCCCCTTTTCCCTATTGCACGTTCTCATTGTGAAGAACATTTACAGTACAAGGCTGAAAACAACATTGCATATTGTAAGTCAGCAGTTGAAGGTGTACCATGTAGACAGTAACTGAAACAAGACCCCTTTAATTAGATCAGAGAAGAAATGCAGACATGGTCATGCATCATCATCACAGGTTGGTCTTTAAACACCCAAAGAGTTTCATCCTGTTTAGAATTCAAGTGTTACTTTCTAGGTAACAGACGCACTCATCCTGTGCTGAAGAGTGTACAAAAAGGGCAACATCCACATAGTCATACACTGGAATCTCTCTAGAGAAAACTGGAAACAGAAGAGGTTTGTACGTAACTTGGAGTGTCATCATTAAGACAGAATACCAGCAAGAGACTTCAGTTGTATGCTGCTAAGAATTACTAAGCCGAGACAAAAAAAGGTTCCATTGAAGAAACTCTGTTCAAAGTAAAGCAAATACTCCGGGACCCCCTTGCAACAATGGCACACCACAAGAGTTAGCTGGGATTCAAGAGCATATGTGGGGGCAGACTGCTGCCTCATGAATCACTTTAAACAGACAGACCCTAGAAAACTTTGGATATCTGGTCAGGAACATATAGAAAAAAGGATAAAGGGCATTTCAACGATGAGAAAAAAAAGTTAAATAATTTTAAGTGTTGAGTAAAGCACCAGGTATCTTTTCCTTTCAATTTAGAGAATATACAGTGGCCTTGTGTTCACAAAATGCTACATACTCCTTGCTGGAAAGCAGAGGAAACCGATTTTCTATGTACACAGTAAGAACTCTACAGAGATGGCCCGCGAGTTCTGCGGAGAAAGGGGTGTTACAGTCAAGGCTTCAGGTATTCCACAGCAGGCGGTGTCTACATTTGTGTAGCAAGATCCTGGATTTCACAGTAGGCAGGGTTGGCAAACTGGAAATTCTCTGGCAGCTTCATGTAGTTTTAAAAAGTAAGTGCAGTAGGCCTCCATTTTATTAACTGTGATAAAAAGCATATATGCAAAAATATTTTTATATCGATAGCACATTACTGCATTATAAAAGCTGCCCAAGTGAAGCTGAAGATTCTGGCAGCTGGTGCTTTTGGCACTTGGGAGATGTGGAAAGCAGCATAGAGATCTGTGAAATACAACAGTGACTGATGTTTCTGCTACAGTGATCGGCATTAATATAGTTAGCAGTGTTCATATTTAAACTTCTCTATGAAGTTTCTGAGTCAATATCCCACTAAGAGGAGATATGCAGATCTCTTAAAGCTACTAGTTTAGGCTGCGTGCAGACTCAGGAAGACTTCCCTATTAGTTTACACTTTCTCATGTTTCGAAGTCCTTTTTCAATCACAAAGGCTGGAAACACTTTTTTCCTCCTTTTTTAAAGAGCCTGGATTTAGAAGCGCAATTCTGTCACAGGAGCTGGAAACTGTAGTCACAAATCTGCAGAATATGCTGGGCCCTGCTTATACTAGAAATCTCCTCCAAGTCCCAGATGGAAACAGGATATAAACTGTTTTGAGATGGCCAAACGGTTTCATTTAAGTTTTCAAGACATGCATTAGCAATGGGAGGAGAGTCCTTTGGACATTTCCACTTGGGAATCCTGTTTTCAGTAAAATTCTGTGATGCACAAACACAAAAGCTCAGCTGCCTACATTCACAATTATTAAAATAACACAACTTGAGCGAACCTTCGCCCGAAAGCGTAAGTGATGGGTTTGCTTATGCAGCCTGCATAAAACTGCAAGTGCCATATAAATATATCTAGAGATATAGATGTGGGTATATCTGTAGATACTTATCTTGTGCAGAACGTCCTCCTTCTGTGCTAGAAATTAAATGCTAGCACATGCCTCCATATCTGAGCTTGCACCTGTTGACCGCTATGTACCATAAAGGGAGTACAGTACCTGGACAATGGAAGGCGAAAAAAGGAAGACAGGTTGCTGCTGACAGCTGTGACAGTCAGCAGCAGGCAGTATTCTAGCAGGTGCCTGGAAAACCCATGAAGACCACTTAGCATGCATTGTATATTCATAAATACTTCTTGCAGGCACTGTGTGTGAAGGCACAGCCAAAAAAGACAACGGCAAAGACGAGCTGAAATACAAAGGCATGAATTCAACTGCACCTTAGACAAAAATTGTGACTATGCCTCAAAAAGCAGAAAACTGATGCAACCTGACATTAAAGGCTGGGATGCAACGTTTTCTTTCAAGCCCACAAAGGCTAAAAACATAGGGGTGCAAGTCTGTTCTGCTTAAGAGGTTCTTGGATTTTAAAGTGCACCAGTCAGACTATGTCTCTAGACTTGCTTGTCACAGGCTATTAAACAGAAGCAGATGAACACAGCAGGTTGCAATCAGCATGTTTCAGGGCTAGCAAATGCTTTCCACTGCAGTTCAGGCTGTTTTAAGAAAGAAGCCCATGCATTCCCTGTTAGGATGCTTGTCTGCTATGAAAAGCTGTCATGAGCATATACATTCACAGCCCCACAGAGTTCTCAGATCAGTCCGTTTCAAGTGATGCCACCCTACAACCACAGGCATTAGAGGAAAAAATGTCGCCTGCCTTCACAGTGGCCATGGAGACTGTCTAGTCCAAGCTCCATAGGAGCACTGAGCATAACGTTTTGGCACCTGAATAAGTTGGATTCCACCATGGCCAAGTCATAGAAGCTCCAGAAGCCAAAGAAAAGGGCTTTGGCTTCTATTTTGTACATCACAAGGTACCTAAGGGCTCTGAAGACAAGGCTAAACATTATGCCTGAAGTCCAATTAAACTACCATTTCAGATATCAGAATTAATCTGAATAAAAAAGCTATGGTTTATAAGCAGCACAGCACATCTAAGGCACATGTATGCATGCAAGCCACCATCACTGTATTAAGACATAGCTGACTTGTCCTTAAGAAGCAATGGCTGCTAGTACAGAACAAACATATAGGCTTTTTTTCAGCACTAATCCTCCTCCCCAATACTGAAAATACTATATACTGCTGACAGCATAATGTGCAACATATATAGCTTGATTGGAAAGCATGGGGCAGAACTTTAAAAAATGTACAGGATTCCGTTTAGAACTCCAAAGTTCAACAAATGCCCTATTTTAGGGTGAAAACAATTATAAATCTGATAATGATGCACAGCATCCATGAGTGATTTTTCCTTAATTTTGAAATAGTGTCATTAACTACGACATATATTGTAGGTTTACATTTCTAAAGAGAAATAACAGAATTGAATACGTTTTTTTTCTATCACAAGTGATAACCAGTGTTTGATATCTTCTATTTTTCTTCCAAGAAATATCAGTCTATCAACAGTTTTAAAATAAAATGTTTTCTGTAACAATAGAACTTTAAATAAAAATATGATTTTGATTCAGATACTTTTGAGAAGACATGGAAACTTTTCCAAGATCTTCTGACAAAGTAATTATTAAAACAGAGACCAGATGAGGCCTTAAAAAGACAATATACTATATTTCAGACAAGATTGCACCTCAGTTTTTCAAATAATATCATAATTGCAACATTACTTCATCATTTCTTCTTTTAACATGCTGACAATTTCCAGCTAGCCCACGTGTGAAGTTTTTTTGTATTCTAGCTTAAAGAAAGAAAAGTCAGTAATTTATTCAGCACATACTGTATATGTCTTTTCACCTCCAATTGACTAGAGCATTAATAAGTTAAAAAAAAAAATCCTCTCTGACCATAATCATTATCCTCAGGAGGGATAAGTGATTCTTCAGAGCTTAAGTGTTGCTAGTTCTATTAAAAAATATACCATGGTATGATTTCTTAATGTGTTGCTACTTTCGCAATTGGACCCTATGCAGTTATGCCTTCAAACTCTTCCATCTGTTCCACAAGGTGGTTCTGTGAGCTTTAGGACCTCTGACTGAAGACAAACTGATATAAAAACCCCAAATGGAGTTGTCTTCTGTTTAATCCGCCTCCCCCATTGTATGTCAGGGGTCTGGTAGATCCGATGTATCCACTATGACTTTAATAAAAATAGTATCATCTTTAATATACGTTCCATTCTCTAGAACAGTTTGAGCCACAAAGACTGGGCAGCCAGATGCAATGTTCATTTCTCCAGTTGGCTTCTTGAAACTGCTGCTGTTTGGATCTGGCTTGAAAGCATCTCCTAAGTGGCGGCGAGACGGTCCCTGATCCATTAGCATGAGAGTCACTTTCTGTTTAAATGGCCAAGGAAGCAACGCATCGTATTCTCCACGCATTATGACAAAAAACAGCGACAAGTGCGTCCCCTTTCCCATGCCATCTCCATTAAGGTAAACTCTGGCACACATCTTGTAGCCAAAGTATCCAGTATAAAAGGGTTGGCTGTACAAGGACAGAGTCTTCCCCATAACTGCCTCTTGCTTCCGACGTTTATAATCTCGAATTTTCCAAATTAACACTCCGTTGTAACTGGCAGTTTCTAAAACTTGGAATCGGAGGTCCATGTCAGCCAGCCGAATATCATGAACGCTCAGCATCTGATCATGTCTGCTCAGCTGTGTCTCTAGCAGGCCTGTTAGAAAACAGAAAGGACAGGGGTGAGAAAAGCTTATTTTTTTAAAGACTGTAAAAATCATTCGCTAATGTTCCTACTGTGTAAGAAAACTCCCCTCCTCAAGAGCCAAAGCACATTTGGCCACTAATGAAGCAATTTCCACAGACAACAGTTTGCCAGCTAGTATCTAGGGATTTTTACAAACATGGGTGTTAATCACGCATACAGTAAAAGTCAAATATTCAAATCATCTAACAAATTTTGCATAAACTAAGCAATGTAACTATCGAGACTTTAATTTTTTCAGAGGAGACTTGGTAGCATTATCTGTAGATTCCTATTAACAGTGAAGAACTTGGAAGTGGTCACACGTCCTGCATAAACTCCCTGAAATTCAGAAGCACAACTGTTCTTCTCAGACACTACTTGTCTCAGAAGAGTTGTGCTGTTACCATGTCTAATGTTCATCACAAAAGAACAGAAAACTCAAGCTTAGCTCAGTATTACATGATCACTTATTTAGTTTGGAGGGCAGGCTGTTTTTAATGTCCCCGTTTCCTCATGTGAAAATGTTACTTGTCTTTGCACACTGGCAAAACTGACCAATATAAAATACCAAGAAGAAGATGAATTTGTACAGCAAGTTTGCTTTATACAGATTTATTTACACATTAAGTTCTTTGTCCTAATCGTTTAAACACTTACATGTGATCTACCCTATCTTGCTAAACTTCCAGTTCCACTTTATTCAGCAAGCATGACAACAACCTTATTCTCAAGCAGATCCCACAGTTTTCTTTGGATCAAATATACACCACCCCCACCCCCACCACCCCCCGTAATAGATATCAGGACAGGTGCTTTCAGGTAGATAACCAGACTGCTGATGCATTCATGGGGGAGAAGACTAATAAAGGAACACTTGTCAATATACCACTACCTTTAAAGAACCTGATGAAAGCTATTAGCAGTCAAAGATCAACGGAGAAACCACTTATAATGAACTAATACTGTAATCACGACAGCGGTCAAGAAAACAAGACTAGAATCAAGCCTAAGAAGTGGTGCAGAAGCACTGCCAAAGGGATTACACAGTTCCCTACTGAAAAATCAGAAAAGCTAGCATCGTTGATGCTTCCACATAAAAATCACCATGGGAGTGCCATCCAAAAAATATTTTTTTTTCTTGACAGCAGCACCGAGTACTTCAGTCCGTTGTGCTTATACTTACTTGTATTTCGAGCTCCTTGCCCAGCAGTTTTATCAACACTTTCCAGCTCAGTCACTCTGTTCTGGAGGGACTCTACACTGCTCTTCATGCTGTCAGCCTCCTCCCAGTTCTGTCGGAAGGGACGGATTTCTTTGTCCAGTTCTTTCAGTTTTTCTGCCTGACTGTCTATCACTCGCTTTATAAAACAATAAGGTATGAGTTAAAATAATAAAAAGACATTAATTTATGCAAATTAAACAAGGACATATTTCCAACATAAAGAAGTTTCCCTTAAGTCAAATACTTTAGTAACACAAACGTTGAAAATTTAAAGGAATAGCTCAAGTATTTATAAAACACTTATAAAAATCTTTATAGTGCTGTACAGGTATAAATATTAGAGCATTATCAGAATTATCAACACAATTAGTAAAAAAAAGGAATTGTTAGTACACTCTCATCTAAATTAAAAAACACAAACAACTTTCAATCCAAGAACCAATATTCTGAATGTCTCTATATTGATATTACAGGCTGATACTAGGAAGTCAGAGTACTGAAGCAACAAAGTATGGGCACAACAACTTACCATGGTGTGAATCAAGTGGCTGCTCATGTGCACACATTTATCATTGGGTAACAGCAAAATAAACTTGCCCCTCCAGAAAAACACCAGTAGTCTTGCACACATGGAGCAGGAGTATATGTATGTGCAGATACAGCGGCATTAGCAAGCTGCAAGCTCACATAAATCAGTTATCAAAGCCTAAGTTACTATGTGCCCGTAATCATAGAAGAGGCCCTCAAGAGTGTAAAAGCAAAACTACCACTTCTGTCCCCTTAAGCACTCTTAAAATTCCCACCATTACTTCCTAGACTGAATAAGCCATGCATCCTGAAGGTGCTTGCTGGCTGAGTCTTTTTAAGAAAGCAAAGAAAAAAACCCAAACACCAGCTGATTTTGGAAAGTCATGAAATACAATACTCCAGAAAAAATATATATAGAAAGGGTGGTATTCCCTGAAAGAGGGGCATTGCACATTTGTCTACCTCAAATCTGATGCAAAAAATACACAGCACTTCACATCATCACAGCTAATTTGGACTAGCAGGAATTTTAGCCAGAACCCCATAATCAGTTGTGAAGTTCAAATGATAATAAAAGTATTTGAGACAAGAAACTACTTTTGCTACCACCTACAGTTAAATTCCAAATCTAACTTTATAGTTTATTATCATATAGTGCCAACATATGTAAAAATGGTTTTCACTTCTTAACAAAAGTAGCAGTTGAGTACAAAGCAAGAAAATAAAGTTATTTTGCATTTACATTCTGGTTAGCCATGTGGATTCAATGTACCCCACTGATGGGGAAAAACCTTTCTGCCTCACACAACCTTCATTTCCCCTTTTAGGCATTTACATTTTAATCATTAATCAGTTATACTGAAAGTTTGTAACAATTAATTGAAGTCTGTCAATTTGATAAGCCAGCTAGCAAAGTCATGTTCTAGGAGTGTTTTATTGTGTCTCAAAACCACAGAGTAACATATTTTGAGATTAACTATTTATTTCTATGTTGTTTTAAAACAAGCTTATGTATCTCACTTGCAAAATCATGACTTTGTGAAGGAAAGCTGTGTACTGAATCATAAACGCAGTGGTATGGTCCCATTAATATGAAGTAACTTGCCAGGACATACTAATCATCAGCTAACAACACAGTCACACCCTCTCACTTCTGATGGTAATCAGAAAATAAAATACATAAGGGCTGTAGCTATACATATAAAAGGAAACACACCATGGAATGGCCTGAATGAATGCTGTAAGAGCAGAGCCACAAGATCTGGCCAGTAGCTCACAGTTAACAGGCGAAAGTAAACTCAAGGTGTGCCCTAGACTGATATTTCTCCTTGCACAAAACATGAACTCTCCAAGGCAAGAGTAACACAGTCATAGGTTTGGACAGTGCTTTGCATGGAGATGCTCTACTTTCCAACTGGGACCTGTTGGCACTAACACGATGTCAAACAAAATGAATAAACACATTTTCAGATGAACTGGGAAAGTGATAAAGATGCAGAAGCGTAAACTATTCTTGTTTTGGGAGAAGTTTACTATAAGTTGTAATTAGGGACCAACTTCTCTCCGTCAACCTGTGTGCAACAGTCTACATTGTACTTGCACAACCAATTCTGGTTATTAGCTGCTTCTACCACACACTGGCAAATGTGTAGTATTTTATCTCCTGTACCCCTCCATGAGAATTCAAGAGAGACAGAATAATCAGAAATAGACTTGTATTCTGTTTTTTAAAAGCAGTGGGATCTCTTATCTTTTTACCCTACAGGGAGTCAATCTCACTCATGCTGGGAGATACTGACGTACTAAATCAGAATTTAATACAGCAGTGAAGAATTTCACTCTAATTATCCATTAGAAAGCACACAGATGTCTCACACTGTACTCATAAATTTTCAAGTAGATATAAATTCTCTGCATGCACTTTTTACTCCAGCAACTGACCTCTCCAGCTCAGTAATCCAGTTGTAAATCAGTAATGTCTGGCAAACCGTTGTTTTTTTTTTTTTTTTTTTTTGCGAGGGCTCTATTTGATGTTGATTTTAGTCTAGATTTTGTTTGGTATTTCTAATAAACCATTTGCAAAATTTTAGCACTATTCTTACTAAAATTTAGAAAATATCATGAGGAACTGAAGAAAGTTGTATTTGCAATTCTATTTCAGATGCTCTTAACGTACCTTTCCGTTGCAACTGACAGAACAAAACTGAAGCTAAAGAACACACTAGAAAAGGAACCAAAGGTACTTACTAGACTGCGAAAACAAATCATACATCCTCCTCCTTTGAAGGATGTATTGCCAACCAAATAATTTTATATTCATACAGTCATTGTTTCTTTTGTCTAAGTATCTCATGTCCACACTCAGCTTAAGACTTGACTTACTAATATGCTTCTATATACTCCTAAGAAAGACTGGATACTGGATGTGAAAGTTCTTTCCATGAGACAGCAGCTGAAAAAGCCATCATATACTCTCTTGGTAAGAACACTTCCCTTAGAGACCAGTATATAGAAGATTAATCTGTATCAAAACATTTCAACGTTGAGGCTCCAGACAGCGCCCAGACACCTTTGATGCATTTACACTAGCTGTGTTAAATGCCTCGCAGTGCAGATGCCAGTTGTGCCCAGTGAAGCAGCTGTTCCCCAAGCCAAAGAAAGTTATATGACAACTAATACTGCAACTGTACTACAAATAACTAGCATGCATAGGACTTGGGGGACTAAGCAAGTATCACTTGCCCAGACCTGAATTGGCTAGTTCTACACTGGAAATATCTGTGGCTCTTGTCTGGCCATGGCTGCTCAATGCAACCCAGAAAAAGAATGGCTCACAACAGGTAACTAATTCTTTCAACTCCTAGTAGGCGACAGAAAAAGGCTAATCACATTGTCCAAGGAAAAAGAAAAATTGAGGTGTGTTTCCAGGATGCCCTTAACAAGCTGACTGAACCAGAAAGTTTGAGTAGGTGGAAGAAATCAGGTTGAAATAGCTGTAAAACAGTTTGGCTTAAAATAACTAAAGCAAAATAGCTGTCAAGAAGTAGTTGTGTGTGGGGTGGGTGGTGGGGGTGCGTCTGTGTGTGTGTAAGAGAACAAACAAAAGCGAGCAAGACACATTCTCTCTGGTACTTCTCATTACCAAAAAGTGACCTGTTAGAATCTGCCAACCATATTGTTTTGTGGCATTTTTTTCCTAAACGTAAACCATTCAAAAATTGATTTTGCTAACACTTACAGCTTGAGGAAATCAAAAGATATTGCAGCCTGTCATCAAGACAATAACGAAAAACTCTCCTCTAGTTTTTTTTTTCCATTTCCCCTCTCATCACTGGTTATTGAGACAGCATGTGTAAAAACTCCAGGCTTACAAATTTACTTACCTCCTGGTAGATTCAATCAGCAATATCAACACATACAAGGATTAGCTTCCAGTGTTAGAATACAATACTGTAAGCACGCAGCCATATCCCAGACTATCAACAGACCAAATAACAAAGACTAAGGCAAGCTAAACTGGTTACTATGTGGACAGAACATGGAAAGAAATATGTTCTATAAGGAGAAATGTTGCTGTTGACGAACTTAAAGGTTTCCTTATAAACCAACACTGAGGGTCTCAAGGCTCTTGAGTTCCTGAATGTGCTACCCTTTGAGTTTCAGCTATACTCGTTTGGATACTTGTATCTTTCTTGAGTATCAGCACTTGCAGTTTAATATGTTAAGTGAATAGTATGTGAAAAAGACAATTTTATTTACATTCCTTTAAGCTGAATGCTAAAATAGGTACTTGGTATTCTAGCAGCACACAAACTAAAATAACGTGTGAATGATACCTTCCCAATAGCTTGCTAAGTATCTCCTGAGGTTTCCCTAATTGTGGTTAGTATCATACAAGCTAACACAAATTCCCAGCATCCACATCTCAAGTCAGCTCTGAAAGCAAAGCAAAGAATTTCAGCTTGGGCTAAGCACCACACTAGAGCACCCAAGGCATTTCTAGTTTGACACTAGCTTGTGGCCAGGGGATTCAGACCACAGAATGAGAAATTCACTTACTGGGCAAAGGACTAAGTACATACATTTTTCTCAGGACAACAGAAACATAGATTTTTATTTTAAAAGTATATTCAAAAGCACTGTACTACATTTGGTTTAATTCCACACCAAAATGATCACACTCATTGTTAATAATTTTTTCAATACCAGAAAGCAGGAAAGAAATATACATTATACACATAAGTCTTAAAGTGCTAATCTTGTCCGCCAGTTTGACAGTAGTAGTTCCTCAGGGTTTGTTGGGTTTTGGGGGTTTTTTTGTTTGTTTGTTTGGTGGTGTTTGTTTTGTTTTGTTTTCAGAGAAGAAAAAATATTAATATTTTTCAGTTAAGATTTGTAATTCCATTTTCATTCTTTTCGCTTTTTAAACAGGGTTTTTTGTTTTAACATAGGCTCGGCAACTGCAGTGTTTTAGTTAAGTATCTTACTTCAAGCACAACAAACCAGCTACTGACCGGAAGGGGGGGCAAAAAACCAACACAGAATAGCTTTATAATAAGGTAAACTATCACCCCCTTTTTACTTAGAACACCTCACTTCAGAAGCGTAAAGGCACATAACAGAAGCTACTACCATTTCTGCTTTAATGGGGAGATTCTAAATTTCTTACCTGTAAATGAAGTATTTTAGATTCATTATTCCGCAGCATTTCCTTCTGTCTTTCAATTTCTATTTCAAAGCTACAAATCTGATTATGTAAAGTTTGTATACTCTTGTTCTTTTCCAAACTTTCATTCTGGAGCAAGGCCACCTGGAAAAAATTCTACAATTACTCCTGCCAAAGTTTATTAAAAATACCTATAACTTTGTTAAACTATCTTGCGCACATGAAAGGGATGAGATCCTAGTAAAATCTCTCCCCATGTCTTGCAAATAAATAAACCCCAACCTTCTGATAGCTACTGTTGCACTTTCACAGCATGGTATCCGTACGACTTTAGCTAATGAAAGTGCAGACGGGATACGCAAACAGCAAAAGAACTTGGGTCTAAGCATAATCTTGTCTTTAATCAGTTTGTTATTTAAGGACTTGGTTTCCTGGGTTCTACTGACTGACTTGGGAGTTGCTTTGAGTTTGGAAAGAACAACCTATTTAGCTCTAGATTAGCATTAAGAACTAAAGCCCTGCACAGAAGGGATATCAGAGAGAAGCCAAGCAGCTGAAAAGCCAGTTGGGAAGGGGAATATTAATTCTTCCCCACCTACTCCATGCTATCCTGATCTATAGCAAATTAAAGGAAAATCTTCATCTATGTGGAATTATCTTGGCTTCACAGAATGTGATGGTGATGAAAACTCCTGAAATGAGTGGATACAGAAGGGATCCATGCATTTGAAAGAAAATCCAATGGTGCCTACAAGTAGATAAGCCTAAAGAGCTACAGAGTGTGGATTATATTCTCTCTCTGTATTGACATTTTATGAATTCATTCATTAGTGACTCATTCTGATTTTAAAACAGGTGCCTAGTTAGAATAGTATCATATATTATATCTCCTTGGGGATTAGAGTAATACAATAAATAATTATCTATCACACTATTTTGTGCTCTCTTCATTAACGCGGTTTGGGAAGGGATTGCTTTGTGGTGGTGGATTGCTTTTCTTTAAAACTCATTTTTCCCCAGCCAAAATTATTCAGCAGCAAAACCATACAGAACAAACATTTGACACAAAATTACTTTTGGACATGCCCTGACTAGTTCCACAGACAGGTCTTTATACGGATAAGAAGCAGCACCATTTTTGACCCAGGAAAATCTTGATCAACGACCACATTAAGACCAGTTACTTGGATGCTTCATGTTCCCCCAAAAATCTACACACACGCCCCAATCCAGATACTAGTTTGAGGATAAGCCATTTTTACTTCTGATATGGGTATTACTGTAGAATTCCACCACCTTAACTGCCCTCTAAAGGTAAATAAATTTCAATTTCTATACTAACCTAAACTGGACAAAGGACTACCAAAGGCCACAAGCATTCAGCAGGTTCATCAGATGGGCCCAAAAATACAGAGATACCATAATATATATATGTATCTGATTTTCGATATGTATAGTATGTGTGCATATACACACATTAGTTCCACATTTTATATATGGAAAAACTGGCAGAAGAGGCTCAACAGAAATAAGATATAGCTAATTTTGCCAGTGCAGAGAGAGAAACAATCTCAAGGATGTAGGAGTGCATGCCTAGGTATGAGAGAAAATTTTCAAGACCAAGTTGAAATTAAACTAGTACCCCCGCCTCCCATGTACTTCAGATATGTTGGGTAGCCACTTCAATTTTTTGCGTCCTCCTTTTCCTTAATGAATCAGAGTTCTTTAATTATTTCTGATCTTTACATTCCCTTTTTCTCATCGTTTCCTCCCCAGGCCTCCCAATCATAGGGCATTTACACTCCGGGTCACCAGCATTACATTTCCATTTCTGTACAAGTTATAAAATGTGGGCCTGTCTTGTACTGAGATTTTCCATGAAGTTTTACAGAACACTAGAAAAACAGAATTATGTCCTGCAGCCCTTAATCATACAGAACTGTCATTGCTAAGTCAGTAATTGTAGTTCAGTGGTAATTTGTGAATAAGAAATCTTTAACACTAAATATAGTTTCCTAATTACATTTGGCATGTCTTTGAAACTTCAGTTAAAAAAAACAGGGTAAAGGAAACACAGCATCTGTTTACAAACTGCATCAATCAGCTTCCTTTACCTTCTTGTCATATTTGAAATATTCCTAGGATAAAGCATGCTCTTAGCAGTTTTTCACATTAAGCTATTGTTTGTTATCACTCACTAAAAAAAGAATGGAAGAAATTTCATGCCACAAAAAACTGGATTAAAACAGGTCACATATTTAAGTCACATATTAAAAAACAGTTTACACTGGATTTCTTTAAGAATGTGACAAAGCCACAAAATGATGTTCAACTCATTATTTCCAACATCACAAAACCTGTGGGAGTTCAGTCTGCAAGTCTATCCCATCACAGAGAGAACAAACAGCAAATTCTAATTCACCCCAGAGTTTTGATTTAAAGATTTTACAACTGTGACCTTCTCTCACTACTCTCTGCCAACAGCACCATTCAAATACCAAACTCGTAACTTTGCACAAGCTTTGCAGTTCTGAAGACTTTCAGTTAGCGTAATCTATAAGCACTATTAAAGAACACGGTGACTGGGAGAAGCCAACTGCTGTACGTATCACAGTGAGTATCCCAAATGAAATCTTAGCCCTACAGAAACCAACAAGACTTTCACTGACTTCCCCAAGGCCAAGACTTCTGTGATACTCATCACCTAATTTAACTTTGCACTGTTGCTCTTCAGTGCAAGAGTATTTTTTTTCCTCAAAGAAGACAGCGACAATGAAGTTACAATTCATTTTGTTACCCTTCTCTAGATTAAAGTCACTGACATATGATAGGTGGTTAGCTATTCTGGTAACTTGGCACAGTCTTGGGATTTCCAGTGATTCAACTCTTTATTATGAATAGCAAGAAGTGAAAAGCAAAAAAAGAATAAATAATAATAATAAAAAAAGGACAAACAATGATAAGCAGCTATGTCCTAAATGAAAGTTAAACCAAAAATTGAACATAAGAGTAGTAAAGTGTACATTCTCTTAGCTTTATAAGGAGACAAACAGCTGGGCATGTTTAAATGGCAAAGCACCCCTCAGGACACTGACAAAAGGCAGAACATGATCTACTCTGGAAGTCACAGGGAACTGTTTTTTTTCCTATGATGTAAAATAAATTGTATAGTTTTAATTATATTAATTAAAAAAGAACTAAGGATATGAATTTGTATATGTTAAAACTGAAGAATGTACAGTTCCTACGTTAACTCAAAGGTTTAAGTGCAAAAGCAAACTTAAGCATTGTTATTGATCATCAAACTAAGACCTACATACATAGTAGAAGTTCTATCTAAAAAACCTCCCAAGTTCAATGGTTTCTTTTCAGGGCTTGAGTTCAAAACCAAAGAGTCCAGGGACAAATGTGCTGGGGACAAAATCATATTTTGCTGTTCCTGTTAACTTCTGCTTTAAAACTACACTTCCTGCAGCTGCAAGACCCTGCTGGAAACCCATGCATGAGAAATCACTGTAGAATAAGAAGGGAATATGCTTTCTAGACAGTTTGCTGAACTTGAGCTAGCAGTCCACTGTGAGATGACAGAAGTCACAAGCCACATATATCTTAACTGCCACTGATCTTATCACTGGAATTGTTACTCTTACTTAGCTCATTCTAGAAAAAAATCTGAACAGGCTCCTGACGCTTCTACCTGCATTTGTACAATAGTTTGGTAATTCTGGAATTCCCTTCTGCGCCCCCCTCCTTCAAAAAAAAAAAAAAAAAAAAAAAAAACAAAAAAAAAAAAAAAATTAAA
>JAVJGJ010000060.1:36591103-36612789 GCA_035590215.1 Microhierax caerulescens
CCCCCAACCCAATGCAGATAACCAGTCAGGGGTAATGCTAACAGCCTGACAACACCTCTCCTCAGAATAACCTCTGGCAGGGCGACTGCTGTACTCTTCTGACAAGCAACAGGCCCATTTCTGCTCAGACTCAAGAATGGACCTGGGCCCCCTCATTCTGAACGAGTCTGTAATCATGTTGGAGAGAGACATCACACTATCACGCAGCTTAGGAGCCCACTGCCCTACTGGCTTCTTTAATGGTTTATCAACTACAAAACTAGAAAAATAATATCCCCTTCTAACACTCATACCCTAATTTTGATTCCCTTACACTCTTCTCTAACCAACCCAAACTATCTGGCAAAGGCCATGACATCCACTCTCTCTTTGTAATAAAAACACAACTTCTTCTCAGCCCTCTCCCCAACTCTCCTCCTCACCCTGCATCCCAGGGCGCACTCACTGAAAGGAAGGGGAGCCTTTCCAATGACTTCAGGATATTGCAGAGTAATCCCATTCCAGTGGCAGAATCCTCTTCCTACCGACCAGCTATGTTCACACAGCTGAGCACACAAACCCAAAAGCCAAATGCAGCATAAAACATCGGTGATGCCACATGCCAGGCACCCGGCACAGACAAGGTGCAGGCAGGGTACTAACATGGCTCCCAGAGCAGCCAGTGCCGCATTAGGAACATGTCTGGTTCCATAGCAGCAACAAGGGAGCAGGATGACAGATGTCTCATGTGTTCCCCTGTGGCTGTCCCAGTCAGCTTGGCTGTATTTCAGACTATGGAGCAGAGTCCAGACAGCCTTGGCAGGGTCTGCCTGGGACAGCCTTCTTGTGGCTAAGGTGGCAGTGAAGAGCCTAGGCACTAAGTAATGCTGTCCTTCCAGATCTGTCTCGTTCTAATACTGCCTAAGTATCAATTTGATAGGAGAAGCATTTTCAAGCAGTTTTGTGGATCATCCACAGAAAAACAGAATAATTCAGAAGCACTTCAGATCCCTAATTTTTGTTTTAACAATGCACCATCTTTATCTGCCAGAGCTTCTGCAATAGAAGAGGCAGCTTTGTGACAAAAAAACCTGTCTTTTTAGATGGTTTAAACAAAAGACAAGAAATTAAGACGTTAAGTTGCTTGGTGACAGTACAGGCGACAAATAAAATCTAAAAAAATGTGTACTGACATCATTAACGGAAGTCTGCCTCCAACAGTGGGGATTTCCTACCCCACAGGTCATGGGATTCTATGAAGACATGAACCACACATACTTCGGTAAAATTATTTTTGTTTCCATTTGCATACCTTTTTTCTCGGTATGCTCCCTCTAGCTCCATTTTCAGTTTAAGTCACTGAGGCCTGCTTCAGTCATTATCACATTAGAGAAAATTTTAGGCTACAGTGACTAGAGATGAACTCAAAGTCTGGGTGACAAATGAGAAGTCAAAAGGAGCCTTTCATTCAAACATGCAGTCTCATTATAACCTTCTGATTCTCATTATCAAAGTACAATGAGGTAACATTTTATCAGGCCACAACAAGTAAAACCCATTTGCATTTCTATAATCACTGAACTCTTAAAAATCTAGGCAAAAAAAAAAATTGCAGCCAATTGCCAATCTTCTCGTTGCAGAGTAAACTGTCTTTTTTCTATGTACTGAAACATACAAGATGATAACATCTAACAGTGCTTGTAAAGTTTCTGATTTACAAAAGTAGATTTGTTTAGAACTTTTAGGGGCAGATGAATAGGGGTACCAACTTGAATACAATCAAAATAGTGACATCTCAACATAAACCTACATTTTAACAAACCACTTCGGCTCCCTGGATAAGCCAATTTATTACCTCTTAAAGCAACTCAGAATTCCACCACTTAAGATTTTGGAGAACAATTTCTTCATTTACAAACACTATTTTCTGTACTTCAGAGTAACATGCCGTTCTTGTTTCCAATGTGAATGTCTAAAATAGGTTTTGCTGTGAATTAAAAATCTGAGAAAGTTCTTAAACCAGAACAGAGTTCTATGTTCCTCAAAACGTAAGGATGATTTCAGACTCTCAAAAATCTAACTAAATTGCTCCTATAAAAAGAAACTGCCTACAAGGAATCTGTGAGCATGTTGCTTAGATATGGAAATCCTGTTTGTACAACAAGACATATTTAATACTCACTGATTTTGTCTGTTAAGGCACTACACATTTTTCAGTATCACTCTTTGCCCCACATCAGTTCCCAGCCTAAAGAAAATTCTGGGAGAACAGCATCCATAATCTAACTAAATACAGTCTGATACTCTGTATCAGAATGTGCAAGAATAAACACATTGCAAACTTGGTTTTCCCTGTGTATTTTCACATCTCAGCCACCTTATGCTAGGCGATGCACAATTATCCAAGTACCAGCCCTTGCAAGTATGCACTCAACTAACTGAAAGCCAGATCTAAATCAGAACTTGGTGAGATTCCACCTACGCCTTTTTGTAATAACACCTCTGAGCAAAGAATGCTTCTCATTGTTGTGAGACTTCATCTAACAAAAAAATACACAAGAACACAAATGAAAATGAAATTCTCATCACTCTTACTATGCTAAGAAGGTCTGAAATCCAAGACTGTCAAACTATGAAAGAAGAATGGTTTTTAAAAATGTTAAGAATTACAGAAAAAAAATTACAGAACTGAGTTACTCAGCATAGTACAGTTCAATGCAAAGTAATGCAAACATAGCCAAGTTACAATTTAAGTGTGGGTAAGTATGATTCTCTCAACCTCTGTTCTATGCTTCCAATTCACAACACGCTGCTTATCAGACAACCTACTTGTATGCCAAGAACAGCAATAATGCTGCCTAGGCCTGTCATGTACCATTGCTGGTTACACCAAGACACAATTTGTTTTTACATTGTCTCCTCCTTTCCTCTCTAACAGATCACACAGTACCCAAGAAGTATTATATGGAAAGGTGTTATTTCTCCAGTCAATTGCTATGCTCATATTTTTCCTGCACAATGTTTTGCTGTTATCATGGTAGTTGCATTTATTACATCAATTTAAGCAAAATAAAAAACCACAGAAAAATTACTTCAGCATCATTATCATGCAGTGGATCTGAATTCTTTTTAAATGCAGTATACGAACATGAAAAAAAATATTTCCCAGTCAATGCTGTAACTAGTGTTTACACAGGAAAAAAAAAAAAAAAAAAAGTGTTTTGAAAGTCAACCTATTTTCTTTTTTGACTTACTAATTCTGGCTGAGAGGCCAAGGCTCTATTGGCAGCTACACAGAAGCATAAGAAGAGTTATTATTCCACGTTATTGTATGGAATCTTGTTCTATATACACAAGAAAATACTGCACCTGCAACATAATCATTGGGACTTGGCTTTTACAGTATTTACAGGTTGTCTCCCGGTATTTACAGGTCTTCTCTACATGGTCTGGCAAGTCTTTTCTCAGTATTTTTTCTTTGCAATCAGCACGAGGACATGACAGTTCTTCAAACTGACAATCAGTTTTCAAATGCATCTGAAAAAAAAAAAAAAGTCAACTAATTTTTGTGCACATATTTTATCCTTTGAAGACATCTCACATTAAATAACTTCAGAACCGTGAAGTTATTTTGTGTGCTATATTGTGCAAGAGCAAATACTAACACATCTACTCAGGAATATATTTCTGACTTTACACTCCCTTTACCTATGACAGCAGATTTCACTGTATTACAGATGTATGTGAGCTACTTTTGTACTAAAAGCATTCCAACAGTCCAAAATGCCACACAGGCTATTTAAACAAACACTAAGCATTCTTTTTCAAGGTATATTAAATCCACATAAACATAAATGCTTCTTTAAGTTGTCTCAGTACTTGGGTTTGCTCATTCAAAGCAAGTACCTACACATCTCACTACAAACTGCTGTGTAGCCATACTTTACAACTGTTAAATTACTGGATTACTGCAATGTTACACCTTCGCGAAACAAAGCTACAGATTATTTTGTGCAAGCCTGGAGAAGCAAGCCAAAGGTTTGACTCCATGCACCACTTACATGAGAGGATTAAGACTGGCAAATAAAAATAAAAGTACACCAAAAAGAAATCCAAATTTCTCATATTTGTAAAGCACACAAAGATTTTTCCCAATTTTAGCTCTCCCTCAAGTTCTCATTTGCTTCATGTATTTACATTTCTGAGCTTTAATGTCACACAATCACATGACTTTTTACTACGTTCCTTATAGCTCATCAAAACCCAGAGTTTAAAAACACTTTATTCTAGTATTTATAAATCAGATTAACTACTAGTGTGAGCAAGTCAAGAAAAGGACTAGGATTTTATTCGCAAGATTTCTTTTCACTCTTTAACTCAAAAGGAAGTTTATGACTATGTTAGATTACTTACCAGTAATTGACCCAAAGACAGCTGTTCTTTACAGCCCTTATTTTCATTTCTGCAGTATATTTGAAGGGCGAGTAGTTCTCTCCTGCAACAATTATCTTTAAATACCTGAAAAATCAAAACCCACTTTCTTTTAGAAAATGTAAAGATACTCAAGAACATGCAAGTTCAAATAAAGTAGAGGCTGCAATCTGTCTACACCAGTGTCATTTAATTCTAGCCTTAAGTGCCAGAAATAAAACTCTATCATTCAAATTTTCTTGAACGGGCACATCACTGAGATTCCTCCAATATGAAGCACCCAGTGAAAGAGAATATTTGAACAGATGCTCTGCTACTTTTACTATAAATACAATAAAGGAAAAGGTACAGGAAGAGGACTAAATTTTTTGCTACTCGCTTGTCAATAATGGATTTGCATAAGCTAGAACTTATGGTAGAATACCATAATACAAAGAGCCAAAGCACAGTGGCTCAGAGAGGAAGGATTTCATGGAAGGTAGTTCCCACAATGACTAGACTTCATTAGTATCACATAATTAAAGGCATTTTCTAAGGTCTTACATTGGAGTAGCTTTATTATTTCACAGATAAGCAGGCTTCAACTCTCTCTGCATTTTAATGTTCATAAGCTTCTCCAGCATTTTTTCTATTGAGAAATATATATATATTTTTATATATATATATATATATATATATATAATATTTTTTTTCTATATATTTTTTCTATAATAGAACTGAAAAAAATTAGAAACAGAGAACTTGGGGTTTGGATTTTTCACCCTTCATGGGCGATACCCCATAAAAGATAGAGAGGCAACATAACTGCACTTTCAAAACACCCCCCCTGCCAAGGGCAGGAACTGGAGACAAGGACTAAATATCATTACTACTATGTGAAGTCCAAAACAAAGGGATGAAAACTTACAGTCATTTTGCAATTGCTTTTACGACCATTAAGAAGTACCAAAGAACCAAGCCCAACCTGTGACTACTTCTCTGACAAACTGAGCTCTGTGATACTGCATGCACTGCAGTGTTACTGTAATTACAGAACAGCTCCGCATGCTAACGTTTAACAACAGCAGCAATTAATTACGATCAGATCTGTCCAGTGACCATGACCCAGTGTCAGTGAAGAAACACCGCAGCCATTCTCATCGGATCTCACCTGACACAGGTCACTGATTCCAGTTCATTTTTTCAGGTGCATGTGTGAAGTTTAATGAATCAACAAATCTCATTTGAATAATCAATTGCCAGTACCGTAATAATTTTTCCAAAGTAATTCACAGGGTTACTGGGCACAGCTTTACTGACTGAAGGTTAAGGTAAGAAGATTGTTTTTAAACCATTTGTCCAAGACTGTCTAAAAGTTATTCAGTGATTTTGGACATCAGTGTTCTATGGGAAGAGAGGTTTCCAGTTTCATGAAATCACTGACTTGCAGTTAGCCTAACGTATGTAATATACATGTCCTCCTCTTGTTTTAAAAATATTTGAGGTTCCGTAACAAATGTACACATTTTTATATATTGGGAGCTAGAAAGTCAAAGGACAAATAAAATAGGCATCACTATTACTGGTCTAAGCTCCTGGAAAGTACACCCACGCCAAAGCTAAATTACACTGAGCACTGTTCAGAGAACTATGATAAGTTAAGACAAGAAGAGATTGATGTACCCACTAGACTTTTCTTGAAAATGGTTACTATGATGTGTATTCGCTTAGGCAGGAAAGACTACTAACACAAAGAATTCAGAAAACACTTTAGAAGACTAACAAAAAAAACCCGCATAAACCACGTACTAGGTCAAAAGAATTTTCTCTCCCCATAACCTTTCAAAGACAACACAAAGATTTGCTGTGAAAAACAATAACGAGGGTATCAGTAAAATAAATTATCCATACAAAAAGAATCTGATTCTGTTACAGTTACTGTAACTCCACACTGTTCTGGTTCCAGTGTGGTTCACAGAACAACACAGTGTAAAAACAGATTATCAAAATAGCAGAAACTGGTCTGGAGCCAAATCACAAGTAAAGTTTGCCTAGATCTGTCACATCTCTGCATCTAGAGGCGATAAAGTATTTCCTATTATCCTCCTGGCTAATGGGAGGACAACTGCAACGTGTTGCTGCAGCTCCCAACTATGTAAACAAGATGTGACATCTGGCTGGACCATTAGGGATGAAGCTGACATATTGTTTTCTACCATGTGGTTAACAGTAAGAATGAGCTGTCTTTCCATATAAAATACATGGTTTAGTTTTTTTAACAAAACTGTCTTCCTCAGGTAGCTTATTAGGCTTATGAAATAATTACCACAAAGCAGCAACATATCTTATGTACGCCACATAATTCAATGCTCTTGAATAAGGAAGAATTTTAACAATACCTTATCTTTTACTATGCTTTCTTGACACGCTGTACATTTTGGGCTAGAAGAACTGGAGAGAAAAGGAAACAGAAAAATTATTTTAACTCACCTGAATTTTTGTAGTATAAAATTTACAGATTATGAAGATGTTTACTCAGTCAGGATTACTCAATATATTTTAAAATCATTAAGAGTATGTAGTTCATTGTAATGAGATAACATGATGTTATTTCAAAAAAATTTGAACACTGAGTTTTCAGTGGACAGTATCTGGCATTCCCAATGAATTAAGACCACCACAATGTCTCCAGCCAACTGCACAGTGGCTTTCTTGAAGGCAGCAAAATCTATTCCCTATTTTATAGTCTGTGCCTGATCCACAATTTTTGTCACTTCTCAATTTATCTGTGCAAACAGGCAAAATATTGTCTCTTCCATTATCCAGTCCTTTTTCAAACAACACTCCATTAAATTTTACTTTCTCTGACAGTCAATTGCACCTCCTTTTCAGATAAAAAAAGTATTTATGTCCACCTCCAAGTCTGTTCTGGTTTTAGCAATTGTTACAGATCCTTGCTCCCTCCTTTAACTGAACTACTGCCTTGTAGCTGCCTTTGTAATCTAATTACCAAACATGTGACCCCTTAGACAACAGGTAGATTGAGGAGCAGAGCAATGCACGGAATAGAAACCAGAGTGTAGGAAAGCTGGGTTCCTACAGCTGTCATGGGCTCTGACCTCCTAGGTGTCATAGCGCAAGTCTCTTCATTCCTTTTTAGCTCTTTTTCCCCATGTAAAATGGCGATAGTCATACTGAACTCCCATGCAAAGCACAGATGTCTACGGGTGACAAGCACTAGGTAAAAGCTAGGTACATTGTTTTGTAAAGCAACTCATTGACAGGCAACGTAAGGTTGCAGCTAACAGCAGTGCAAATTAATACAAAATGCTGAGTAAGTTTGATTATGTTATATAATCAGTATGATTAGTTCAAATCATCTCACTGCCTTCTGCTCCTTCAGCTGACCCTTCTGTGTCTCATCATATTTCTGAGCATCTTAACTACCCTGCAGCTTCAATATCTGTAATGTTTTTCTTAACTTAAAAAAAAGGAAACTAATCTACTTGAGGGCATATAGTGTTTAATACAATGTCATGCTTTCCTTGCTCTTACTGAATTCACTCAAGCATCCCACTTGCTCTTTTAAACTACTGCTGCATACTGAGCAGACATCTTTACTGCATTATCTACACTGACACCCCATTCTTTGTCCTCAAATAACCCTGGAACAGAAGCTGCTATCATATAATCAGAGTGTATGTGTGTGTAGCTGCATATCCACACCAAATGAAAATTTTTTGTGCAAATACAGAAACAACATAAATTTATTTTGCTTTCAGTGCAATGGCACATGTTTTATTTCTCAAAAGAAGCAGCTGTAAATTTAGATTTAATAAAGGATATGTTTGCAACAAACAGCAAATATAGTGAAATAACAGAACAGCGTGGTAGATGGCCTTCCCCGTGTATCCTTTTCAATAACAGACTAGTTGGAAAGTCAGGAAGGTAAAATTACACATATTCTGGCTGCACTGTAATAAGCACAAGTGCATATCTCACAGCAGGGAAGGAAAACTGCCCAGATTCCAGCAATACCAGAATTGTTACTGCTTAGACTGTGAAGGATCTGCTCTATCTGCACACAGACATCCAAGCATGGCAGGTGTTTGTTTTTCTGAGTCACTGTTACTAATCATGCAAGAGTCGTCCAAAAACAAATATTCAGAAAGAAATAACTGCATTTCTTAAATACAAATGACACCTCACCTGAAAACGTGCATTGAAAGAAAGGTCAGTGAGGGTTTGGTGTTTTAAATTTGACATGCCGTAGCACAAAACCTACAGGAGTGCATTAGTGAGCTATGGACCCTTGTATATACCCAATACAGAGGTTACTCTTTATCATGAGACAGAGTAATGTTATATCCTCCAATCTCCTTTGTCATGCTGCATGTAGTCTCAATTTATATCTACCTGAGATTACAGTATTTCCAAGTGAAATATAAACTAATAACCCAGAGTCAGGATGGTCACAAAAAGTAAACAGAAGATCATCATGACCTTCCAAAATCAAATAATCTGTTAGTAGTCCAGTGTGCAACATCCAGTGAGCCCAATCTCTTCTAAACCTCTGCCTTCCCAGTAGTAAATGGAAGTATTAACTAGTTATTTAGCCCAGAACATTAAAGCTTCCAGAATGGTCTTTAAACATCAGACCAAGTTTTGAAATCACACTGCTGAATACAATCAGTAGCAACGCATCAAAGCTGAGAGGCAAAGAGATACTTCTTCTGATGCACAGATACTTCCTGAAAGCTAGATACTCCTTGAATGATCCCACTTCTATTCTTACCTAGACTGGGAAATACTGCATCTCTCAGCGCTCATTTTATGCCTGTAACATTCACTCACCCACTTTGTACACTGGCCCAAACATCTCAGGAAGAGAGAAGCCAGCCTCCCTGACTCTCCTGGAATCCACAAAACATACAAGCTGCAGGATGTACAACTAGAAGGGTTACAGGTAAAGGAAGCTCCACAAGCAGTTACATTTATCCAAGGGTCCCACCACTCAGCTGTAAGGCTGGGTCCAGAGCTAGCTTCCTCACACAGCCACAATTTGCTAAGTGTATTCTACACCAAACTAGCCATGTTAGCAGTCATGTAAAATAGCTGCTCAGTCTAGGCTCCAAAGGCAATGAAATTCTTACCTAACACATCACTACATGGGATTAAACCTCTTTAACAACCATTTCAACAATACTGATGGAAAGTTTAGTTGTCTCATCCTGACTCAGGAGCAGAACACAACAAATGTTTGCACCAGCATATGGATAACAAATAGTCAAGCAAGCAATAAGTGGAAGGCTGCTTTGAGTCAGGGCATTAGCTCAATGTATTCCTAAAACTACAATGGTGTTCATACTACTTTCAGCCATTCACAAGCTTAAAAAGATATCAACATGTTCTATCACAGAAAAAAAACCCATACCTTAGCAAGGCATTCATGCAGGTCTCACAAAATCTGTGTCCACATTCAGTCTGTTTAGGATTACATAAGATGAGGTGACATTTTTCACATTTATACTTATCTTCCACAGCATTTACAAATTTCTCTTTGTAGCCACCTTGCTCTGGAACATAAATTGATGCTGAAGGACTGCGATCAGGATTGGCCCTTTGCTGTACCATTTCTACAGATAAAGGGGGTTCTGTCTTCTTACTGGTGTCCATGCTCTAAGATAGTTTCTGTGAAGCAAAAATGAGAAAGCTTCTGAGAAATGAAGACCTCTTTTCTATTTAGATAAAACAAATACAGCATTCTAAGAGACTACATAAAACCAGAAAGCACTAAGAACAGATGCATGTTCACACATCATGTACTCTGCCTATACTTCAGCAGTTACATATGTATTAAGCATAGCAAATCTGTAGAATATTCTTCATTTTTTCAAAGGCTCTAGAAGGTCAAGACT
This sequence comes from Microhierax caerulescens, assembly GCA_035590215.1. Lineage (NCBI taxonomy): Eukaryota > Metazoa > Chordata > Aves > Falconiformes > Falconidae > Microhierax > Microhierax caerulescens. Next base: position 36,601,411 of record JAVJGJ010000060.1, read on the forward strand.
TAAAACTTATTCCTGAAAGCAAAGTGTTAGTTATGAGCATTATTCTGGGAACAAGTAAGAGCAGAGCTTGTATTCTTCCATATCTCTCTCTCTCAGAAGTGACCTTAGTATTGAAGTTGTATCATTAGAGGAAGCAGCAAAGGGTACAGTGGAGAGGGTGCACTGGTACAGTACCATGCAAGGCATTACTCGAGATGCTACTGTAAAAGGCACACAGCCAACAGTGTCCTACACGGGGCGTGTGGAGTCTGCGCCGCTCCACTGCCAGCTTTTCCTGTCTTATACTTTGCTATTGCATGGAATAGACATTCTGCTGTAATTCTGTTTCAGAACAACACAACAGGTTTTGCTTATTTAACACTATCCAACTTTGTCATTATACATCCCTACCTGAAGAGACAGGTAACACAAGTATGATTGACAGAGGAGAAAGGCCAATGTGACATGGCTGCTTGATTAATTCACCAGGACTAAGCACAACTGACAGGCAGCTGAGAAAATAATTAATGCAGTTGAAGACTGAATTACAGTAACTATTGACGATGATTCTTCTAGGCCAGCATGAAAAGCATGAGCAGATCAACATACCCCAGGTTAAATCTTAAAACACATTTTCAATAATTTCCTTGCTTATCTTGTAGTCAAACAAGTGTAAGTGGTCTTAAAAAAAAGCAGCACACACAGGAGAAAGTGCAGTTGGAGGATACAACACTATTTACATAACAGAAATGCCTGGCTATTTACAAGAGAAAAGCATACTTCAATTCTCCCTCCACATTGACACTGGAAATATAAACCTATTCCACTGCACTACAGCCTACAGCTGCCTCAACTGCTATAGGTATAATTCAACCTTAAGAAGCAGAATAAAGAAATGAGGCCCAATTCACTTCTCAGTTATAAAAATATGTCCACCAATAGCAAAGGGAGTCAAACACCTCACACCCCAAACATGCAAACCTTCTTGTACAGTTTTTGGGACCTCTTATCTTCCCTCATTAAGCCCAAAACAAGTATTTTCTTGTAGATGATTTATGCATCTGTATTTTGGTATAGAATTCTCCATGGAGACTAAACAGACAAGGATATTTCTTTCATTTCTGATACCAACTGTTATTTCTAGAAACAAAAGACAAAATCTTTGCAATTCGTCACTGATAGCATTTCATGCCTTTATCAACACCAGCTGAGTGAAGGTAGAGATGCTGAGTGAAGAATCCCCACTTCATTGTCTTCTTGCCCCAGGGGAAAGCCTCCCTGCATCCCCACCAAACACAGAGCGCCCAAACAAACCACCCTCTTAACTCAGTATATAGATCCAATGATTGGGTCTTAATCAAAACCACCAAAACAACCCCCAACCAACCAAAAAAACCCCAAAAAAAACCACACAACACCAACAACCCCCCCCCCCCAAAAAAAAAAAAAACACAACCAAACAGTTTCTGCAGTAACTGAAAGGACAATTTAAATTGTGGTTAATTTGAATTAACATCTGGCTGTTCCTTGTCTACTCTTCAAAGACTGCAGAGCCTAATGCCTTGGCAGAACAGACATCTGAAAAAAACAGAAAAAACAGTGCTGAACTGAATGTAACTTGCACTTCTCGTGAATGAGAAAATTCAGATTATTTCAGACCAGGGAAGTAAGCAAAGCCTGAACTAGAGTTTCAGCAGCAAATATAACAGATAATGATGACACCAAAGAGGCAATTCAAGATATTGTAACCAGCACAAGAAACAAGATGTGATGCTGAGAACAAGAGTCTGAGAGACAAGGAGGCTAAAAAGTGCCATGAGTGAGAAAGCAAAGCAACTGATGGAAGTTTAGCTTTAGAGATTGTCCAAGGCACAACTGCCACTGCTGAGTATCTGTGGCTGGACAGAGGGGAACCCAGTCATGACCTTAGGACCTGGCACTTCATGCAATTGTAAGAGAAAAGGAGATCAGCAAGAGAGAAAAAAAAGTGCAACTCCATAAGCACCTGGACTGGAAACTTAGCTTCCTACGGATTTGCATCTTGTGTGTGACTGCAGAAAAAGATTCATTTGGAACTTGCAGTTTAAGAATCCGTAAAGGTTTTCAGTTCTAAGCTGCAGATAGATACTAATTCCTCTTTTCCCTCAGCAACTGCTTTTTTTTTTTTTTTTTAATCATATTCAAGAACACTATCATTCAGTCAACTCTTGAAGTCAATTTTAAGCATGTTGACTGGTAAGAACAATACAGGGAACTTGATTTTCCTTAAAATGCCAGAATAAAACAAGGTATGGTCTGATTCTGGCCCACAGAAGAAATACAGAAAAACAGGGACTTATAAAAGAGATGCTGATGGGAAAATTGTCAAATCAAGGAAGCACAAAGTTCCTGAACTTACAAGTCATACAACACAACTACTCAATGTCTGTTTCCCCACTAAGCTTCTTCCAAACAAAAAGAAGCTAAAAAGACTTTTAGAGATGTGAGTCTTCCCATAGCATGATCTCTTCATGGGAACTGAACTGGTCACAAGGAGGCAGGTAGGGGCAAGAAGAAGAATATTCAAGATTTAACTGAGAAAGGTACCAAATATGAAGCAGGTGAGAGTTTCACAGAGATACAAAACTGCTCAGGGGTTTGACTGTCAGCTGTCAACAGAGAATTCATACCAAAATCAACTGCACAGGGCTCCACAGGACTCCACTTTTGGAAATGATATACTGGATATCTTGTGACAGAAAACAACCAGAAAGCACACTGATAAATAAAATTTACTATGCAATATGCTTAACAGTCAGATTTATGTCTCAGGTTTTATATTTCTGTTTTATGAAGAAGCGTGTCAGACCAGAAAAGCTAAGCAAGCACAGCACCAGAGTAGCCAGCTCAGTGAGGCATTCTCTTCCCCAATACTTTGAACTGCCAGCATTTTCTTATGCAGAAAACCTACGAAGTCATTCATGAAGTATTGCAATAAAATACAATAGAGAACTGAGTTTAAAAGAACATCAGAACCTCCTTAGTACAACAAGAGAGCTGCATTTAACAAGAGGGTGTGGGGACGAGATGTCTGGCAAAATGCACACAAGAGATCTGTATGCCCAGAGCCATGCCCTCACACACACGAGTTACATGCTCTTACAACTGCATACAGGATCAGCAGTGAACACAAATGCAGATAACACAAACTTTTCAGCTGCCACCCTTTTGCAAAGGGCTTTTTATTACAGTTTACATGCCACTACAGGGCATCATCTGCAACATCATCTTCTCCTTTTCAGGAACCTTTAACAGCAGGACTTAGATTATACCCCACAATCATGTTTCAAACTGCCAACAAGAAGCAATTTTGAAGTCACACCTCAGTAAGATACAATGCACTTACAGCAGTGAAGATAATACACTTGCAGAAAGCAGGGAGAAGTCTAGCTAGAATATTCAGTATAGACCAGTTCTGGTGGGGGCCTCCAGCTCCTAAAGGCATGGCAAGCTGCCATCAAGTCAAAGACTCTGGTTCTTGTTTAGCAAGCTAAGTCTTAACTCCTAATTCACCACTGGCTATTTCTTAAGCTCCAATTTCTTGCCCCCGGGAAAAATCATCACAATAAAAGAATTAGACTTTTAGATGTCTTTTAAAACTATTTGATCTTAGGCAGCCACCTTTCAGGCCAGATAAGCACATAAAAAGAGGCACCATCACCAAGGTCGGTTCTGTCCCCTGTTGATTACATTCTTTCAGCCACCTCTCCTGCAGCCAGCATACCCTTATGTTCATGCTCCTGCAGAGCAACAAGAGCAGAGATCGTTCTGGTCATCAGATGGGTGACACTGCTTGCCCCAGTCTGACAGATTTCACTGAGCTCCATTTTTGTCACTACTTTTGTTCAATAAAAGCGGTACTCACATATCTGAGTCCAGACCTCAGCTAGTATTTCGGACTGTATATACTGTAATAAAGGTTAGAATAATTTGTTGTTAATTAACTCACACTATCATTAGTACAACAGGTTAGAAAATGGAACCAAAAGTGAATTTACTGACAAAGACATTCCAAGAATTAGAAAGCATGGAAGGTCCCAAACAAGAGGCATTTTGCTTTTTCTTGTTTAATCAAGGATGCTGTTATTACCACAGAGGGCAAACATCCTAGAAATCTGGATTAGTATTCTGTATTACACCACATACATTTTTTTTTTATTTGCTCTTTTGCAATAAAACCAATTTGCAACATAGAAATACAATAAAGCTTCCATAAAAATTCAAAATAAATTTCCTTCTAAAAAGCCAGGAAAAAAACCTAAATCTTACACAATCTAAAGACCCAAAAAAACACTGATTGCAAAAGGGACCATGGGATTTAAAACCTAGCAGGCTCTGCATGAAGACAGTTTCAATATATTGACAACACTAAGCAAATAAGCTTTTGCCAAAGTTTCAGAATTCAAAAAGGTCAAGAAGCTATTTGAAATAAATGTCTTTGTTACACTACCAAAGAAGAGGATAACAGAAGACAGGATCTAATTTGGTTATTACTTAGGACAGAAAAGCTTTTCTATCAAATTACAATTTGCACTGAGAACAGAAGTTACTCAAACAGAACAGCACTGCATGCACAATATCTAAATTAAGCTCTCAAAAAGGAACTTAAGTTGGACAAGGAGCTAAAGATCACAGCAGAAAACTGACCAATGAGACAATTCAACCTGTCCTCTTCCAAAACCAGTCTATACATTTTTATCTAAAAAGCATAAAACCACACAAACTTCAGCATCTCAACCTAACAAGATCTTTTTTTGGTAGTGTGGGGTATATTTTTTTTAGTCTAGCTTTTAACGAGACAGGACTTGTGATTGCACTGTCTCTCCTCCCGGCCTCTCAAAAGCACATGGGAAACAAACGGACAGATAGCTGCTCATCTTCATGAAACCTATATGGGGAACAGAAAGAGAAACTTAATGTAGTTTCCCAGCGAGCAAGAGGGTGTAGAAGTGCAGCCTCAATCATCACCACCTCTGTGTGGTCTATTAGTTGGCCAGTCAGTACACAATCACCTCCACACCAGCCAAGACTGCCAGCTCCCTCTTGTCCCTCTTAGTCTCCTCCGCTATTACAATGGCGGGGAGTGGGCTGGAGATCCTTTTTTATTATTATGTTATTTTATTGAGGAGGGGGGAGTAGGGGTAAAAAAAAAAAAGGGGGGGGGGATACAGAGCACAAATTAGTAGAAAACCAGACTTCATCATTTTCACTCCTCACCAATTTTCTTCTGTACTTTACAGGATATCCTCAGAGCACCAGAAAATTGTGTACCTGGGGTGGTATTTCCAGCTCTTCAGTCTTCCCAGCCCATGTGCTTTCTATCACCAAGAATTATTGCTTCAAGTTATCATCACACAGATATCTTTATCTTAAATTATTAAAACAATCTGAACTTTTCCTTTGTCTTATATATCAGCATTTTATAGCTTTCAATAAATTCCTAGCACATACATTCTTTTCAGTAAGTACATCTTTCACCACGGGTTAGACAAGTTTTCTGACTCTTTTCTGCTTCTGAGTACGATTATAGTACGCCACATACACTGTCATACCTTGATGACCGGTTGAAACAATAATGCAAGTTGAAAGCTGTATATTGCTGACAACGTATTACCAATTTACTCAGTGCACACATGTCAAAAAAAATTAAAGCTGAACAGGGAGACTGCCACAGGAATCTTGACTCTAGAGCTCTTAAGCATGAAGGTGTCTTCCTGCAGAGGGCTGTTCTCGCGACATCCAGCTACTCCTTGGCCAGGTATTCTGGTAAAAGCCCCACCACTGAGTCTGGACAGGGGCACAGAAGAACAACTGACCATTAAAATGAAAATAGCTTGAATCGCTCCACAAAAATTCCTTGGCAGTGACTGATGCAGCACTGGAGTGGCAGGTTTGAAAGCAGAGGACTATCCATCGATTTTGCCTTGTGTGAGGTCAGAAGTCTTGGCACTTTCGCTCCTCAGTTTGTACAGGGGAACCACTGATTTGTTTTTCTTTTCCTCCATGTACTTGTCACACCTGAAGTACTATTCACTGTTTCTATACAGCATATATAGGATCAACTAACCAGTGCTGAGGTATTTCCCACTTACACTTTAAAAGAAAATTATAAGGGCAATCAGGGAGGATGGGGAAGGGTTGCTGGTCACCTACATTAGGTATTTTACACAGTGAAAAAGAAAAGACTATTCCTTACCTTCTTTTATGCAAAGCATGCAAATACTAAGTCTAATTCCTGTACAGAAATAAAAGCAGCATTGATACTTAAAACTTATTTCTCCTTGTGTTAAAACTGAAATAAATGTAACCACTTTAAACTTTGCCCTTTACTTCCATAAGCATCCACATTCCTTGCATAAACTAACACAAGCCACCTGTGAAGACAACCTTGAGATCATATACATAATAGAACAGATGAAGATCAATAGGGAAAAAAATCACTACTTGAACATCAGCAGTAGGACAGAAGCATTTTAAATCACACAGAAGACACTGAGTATTCTCCGCACAAAGAGTTTCTGCCATTTGCAAGCTCTTATTGGTGCCATATCCCAGAAACACTGAGGTTGGAAGGCACATCTAGATGTTATCTAGCCCAACCTCCTGTTCAGAGCAAGGCCAACTTCAAAGTTAGATCAGGTTGTCCAAGGCTGAGTTTTCAATAACTCCAAGGATGAAGATACCGCAACCTCTCCAAGCAACCTGTTCCAGTGTTTAACGCTCCTCTGTGAGTTTTTATTCTCGCAATTATGGTGTGATAGTCCTATTTAAAAAAAAAAATAAATTGTTCCAATACACGAACTATGTTCTCCAGCAACTAAACCAGATTTTATCATAATCTATAATGGCTCTACTCTATAAAAATTATAGAACAAATCTCAGAACTAATTTTAGCTTGGATGGTACAGGCTATTCCTTCTTTTCCTACTTGACCTAGAAAATCAGAATGATAAGCAAAACTGGTACATCAGTATTCTTGCAAAAGAACAATCATGCATGTCATTTGAATCACAAACGTGTATTTCCCATATTCAAGTTTACAAGATGACTGAATAGTAGCAAACGAACAATAAACTAAGTTTTACAGTGTTTTATTCTTTTAACTTTTTATCACTTTCCTTGGCTCTTTTTCTCATGAGTCCACACTTAGAAGTGTCTTAACAGGGTTAAACAAAACAGCATCCCAGCACAGGAACAAATTCAGCAAGCCTGCCAGACTATGCTTTCATGAAAACTGTTCCAATACATACTTGCTCCTGCTCAGTGCAACAGATTTCTAGATTCTAGATAGAAAATAAAGCATTGGATAGATGTGCAAAGTAATTACATCAACATTAAGAGATGAGAATGGGAATAATTACAAATAATAATGTAGCATTAATAGTTTGGAATATCCAAGAGCACAGGGACTGACACTTTTAGTAACTACCCAATAATACGTTGATAGAATTAACACTCACTCTTAATACACACTGCCACGATGGGAGGAAAAAAACAAATCAACCAAACAAAACAAACACAAACCGAAAACCACACAAACCTTTAGAGGGATCAAATTTTAACTATTAAAAAAGACAGCAGAAAAGTAATTCAGTGCAATTTAGGAAAACTGATTTTTACATGACACTACGTTCAACTATTACTTTTTTGAAAGTTAACAGCATTCTTCTGAATCATGACATACGGGTTGGAAAACAGCTTTGAGTCTGAGGCAGCAGTAAAAACAAAGTGTTTGTATTTTTACTTACACTTGCTATCTACAGCTCTCAATAATTACTCCATAATCTCAGTGGGCTACCAAAATACATTATAAAGTCATTTGAAGTGCAAGAAATTAAAAGCCTCTTTTAGAAATCAAAAGACCTCTTAAGCTTTGAAAGCTGGGGTCACAACAGATAAGGGCCATGCTGTCCAAGCTGGCAGTGAGTACCTTCTCTGCATTTTGAATTCCAATTTGGGCTCTTGTCTATGGATGCAGGAGAGAAAAGAGAAAACATACAAGGTTACTGCATTTCACCTATAAAGTTAACCCCCAGTGGGGATCCATATTTCTATACGAGGTTTTTAGAGGAAGCATTTAAAGAATAGGGAAGATCAAAAGACAACCCAAATGATCACAGGACAAAGTGTACTTTAATCTCTTCCTCTGGTGTTCAGGGGAAGTCCATGATTGAGATACATGTGCCAGCCCCATGTGGAGGAAGTGGATCAATACTGCGTATTTTTTTCGTAACTTCTGGCTCTGTTTACAAAGGAAAAGTTCTACCTACCACAGGAGAAAAAAAAAAAATCCCTCAGATCAAATATTCTCAGAAATGTTGTGATAATAACAGTATTTCAAATTAAATTTCCTTTTACAAAATTGTTTTATATATGCTATATATTTGCTTAACTAGCAAAACCAGTTTATATTTGCATACCAAGTACTCTGTTTTTATGGCAAGCTGTTTCCATCAGTCCAGATTTCTTCCTCTTCTCATTTTACAGCAAGCTAAACATTTCCTTTACTTTTGTTGCACAGCATAGAAGTCATTGGTTCACATGTTACATGTGGCAATGTCAAAGCACATACACCCAAAAGAGAAGTCATTCATTATATGCTTCACACTTAGGATTCATGCTATGACCTGGAAACAGTAAATTTGAACTACCCATGACAAATCCTAACAAGGATCAACAAGGGTTAAGGCAAATGGCATGTCCAAATCATTTCGGCCAACACATACAGTCCTAGAAAAAGAATTCTCATTTGCTAGTGACCTGAAAAAAGTCCCATTTTCTTCCCAGTGTGCCTTCAAGAAAAATCTGCTGCATGACATCAGAAAAAACTTGCTTTTAGATTATATCAACTTATAGACACTGAAGTCTTTTCATTTCTGAAATCACCAAGTAGGAATCAAAAAGTCTTGCTTTTCAAGTTGCCAGTCTTTTTTTTTTTTTTTTTTTTTTTTTAAACCAAGACCTATCAATGCTATTCATTTCCACTCTGTTAATCAAATAGATCCTCAGTTTCAAATCTAATGAAATTTCAAAAGTCAGAATAGCAACAGATATTCTTCAAATCACAGTTAATTTACTCTGACTGGCAAGTACATGAAGAGTATTTCCTGCATTGCCAATTTCTGGCAGAGTACATCTGTGCCGACTTTTAATGAATCCAGCCTTGAAATATAAACAGAGGTACTATCCACCTTAAAATTCTTCACCTCGTCTTCTCCAATTATTACAAGAAAGTATCTGAAGGCAAAGGTGTCAGAGACAGACCATAAAACAACAAAAAAAAAAACAAACAACAAAGAACTTGAAGAGGCTTATTATAAATAATCACAGGAAAATTGCTTTCTTAAGAATCCCAAAAATATTACATTAATCTGATTTTAGAATGCAGCTCATCTTGAACAAAATAATCCTCCCAAGAAATTCTGAACACAGCAGAGTATAAAGGAAGCTGGTAAATAAAATAGAATGCAACTTCAAGTATGGCTCTGTACTTCCTGAATTCAATGTTGAAATGAAGTACTGTGGAACTAGAAATGGCCATCCCAGAAAACTGAGATCATGGCATCTCACTTCCACAAGAAATTATGTCCACTCTAGCCAAAGCAAGTTTTCTAAGCACACATGCAAAGCTCAAAAGTTTATCACGTCTCCTATGGAAACTAACCACATAAAATATTTCCTGCTCTTCCATTTTATCCATTTGGCCACCGCATACTATCAACACAGGCAAAAAAAGAATTACTTTTTCATACTGCTCTAAATACTCATCAAATTCTAGAAACTAACAACAGCACATGATATAAGCAGAATATTTTATTTAACATTAAACTGCCTGGAAGACATTTGTTCATGCACAGATGTCACCCTCTCACTAATAGTAAGTATCATAAGTGGGTTTTTGCACCATTCTAGGTGATGTCTTCAGCTTTGTCTAAAATTATTTCTTCTTATTCAGGAAGAAAAAGGAAGAAAAGGCGTAAGGGCAACACTCTCATCATTCATCTGTATTTTATTATTTATCAGAATGTGAGGGAAGACAAAAGCATTGTCCACTTGTTTCATGACATGATAGCAAGCTTAACTTCAGTGATTTCAGGGTTTATACTGTACACAGAATCACAGAACAGTCAGGGTTGGAAGGGACCTCTGGAGATCACCTAGTCCAACCCTCTGCTAAAGCAGGTTCACCTACAGCAGGCTGCACAGAATCACATCCAGGTGGGTTTTGAATGTCTCCAGAGAAGGAGACCCCATAGCCTCTCTGGGCAGCATACTCCTGTGCTCTGTTGCTCTCAAAGTTAAGAAGTTCTTCATCATATTCAGATGGAACTTCTTCTGTTTCAGTCTGCACCTCTTGCCCTGCCTCTGGGCACCACTGAAAAGCACCTGGCCTCATCCTCTTGGCACTCACCCTGAAGGTATTTGCATGCATTGATAAGGTCCCCTTTCAGCCTTCTCCAGGCTAGACAGGTCCAGCTCTCTCATCCTTTCCTCACTGGGGAGATGCTACAGTCCCCTCATCATCTATGTAGCCTCCACTGGACCCCCTCCAGTAATTCCCTGTCTCTCGAACTGGACACACAGACCTCAATATACTAAGAAAACAAATACTTAACTGTTTATATTGTATTTTCTATGACCAACATCTTGAAGTTTGTGAAGAGGGGTGTATGGGGGGTATTGCTGTTAACACTTTTCTATTAAAGGAAGAAAACAAATTGAAACACATTTGTAAATAGAATTCAGAAGAAAAAAAAAACACAAGAAAAAAAAAACCCAAACCACCAAATTACTTGTGCTAATATTTCTAGTTATATTAAAGTGCATTCTAGTTTCTCCATCTCTAGCAAAATGTATTACTGAAGGTGAGTTTTCAGAAAGTAAAAGCAAGGTCTGGAAAAAGGCACAGACCCTTAATTCAGACTTGTCAACACTCAGAATCAGAACTTCTCATTCACTGCTATCTAAAGCATTTTTTACCTTCATGTATGAAGTTGGGGTTTTTGCAACTGAAGATTTAGATTCACAAACCATGCTTCCCAGCAACGTGAGAAATGAAGGAACTTGTTGCTTCCTCTTGTAGTAAACATAAGCTTTGGGAATATGCTATTGAAGGCCAAGTCTGTAAGACACAAATTCCTTCTGGTGTACAACAGTATTTGTTCTTCCAGCTGCAAAGTCTCATTAAAAGATTCTTTTACCTGGAACCTTCATGCAATTTCCTAGTTTCTCTGTCAGACTGCAATTACTTTCCCATATATCAAACTATTTTATTATTTTGCCTTGCCAACCGTTAAGTCTTGTATTTACTGCCTGCAGGTTTCTAATAACTGTTATTCTGGAGGTTTCAGATCAATAGAT
>JAVJGJ010000060.1:36612889-36627845 GCA_035590215.1 Microhierax caerulescens
CTTCATGCAATTTCCTAGTTTCTCTGTCAGACTGCAATTACTTTCCCATATATCAAACTATTTTATTATTTTGCCTTTTTTGGTGAGATGCCAACCGTTAAGTCTTGTATTTACTGCCTGCAGGTTTCTAATAACTGTTATTCTGGAGGTTTCAGATCAATAGATATCGCTGACATCTTGAGAATAAGCCATCTCTACAGCACCTGTTCAGAAAGATACTACAAAGGACAAAAAAAACCAAACCCAGGTCCCTTTGAATATTTCTCTCTTGCACTGGCTTTTGAGAATTAACAAAAATCAACGAGGATCTTGTCCTTCTACAATTTACTTAATGTGAAGACTGTAAGAGTACTTTACAAATTTTTCTGACTAGATTTCAAATCACTATCCAAAAGCAAGTGTTTACCAATGTTACACCACCAAAGAAGTTTAACACAAGAGACAGCAATCTTTCAAAGAAACTTCTGGTGGAATTGTACAGTACTGCTGCTGCTTAAGAGACATGTTAAAAACTGGTGCTTTCCACACCATCCACAAGGCCTTAGAAAGATCTCCATCTTCAGATTTGGAATATGAAGTAGGCAATTTCAGCTGAAAATTCTTTTTGCATGCTTAAAGTCAGAGGGGGCTATTATAGTTAATATTAATGAAATAGTGTTCACCTCTACAAAATAAATACTGAATAGAGCAATTTTGTTTAATGTATTAATGGCAATCTAGCATTTAAATGTGCATTTTTCTTTTTGAAAATTCAAACCTGAAAGCCTCCAGGTGCTGCACTAGCAACTAAGTGAGAATATTCAGAGATTCCTTGGGGAATTTATGCTGATAAAGAATATCTGCTTGCATTATGAAGATCCAGGTAGGCACAGTCTAGATATGCAGAATGCAAAGAATAACTTCCAATTGGAGCTAACGCCAGATTTAAAAGTATGCAGAAAACACTCGCTGTTAGACCAAGAGGCTTAAGTCCTAAGATTAGTGTTTAAAGGATGTTGCACAGCTAATGACTGTTCAGAGGACAGACAGCTGCTGATTCCCCACTTTTTGCAAATAACTTGTATCTAAGCAAGGAAGCTTCCAATGTTACAGAAAATAATTCCAAACCATTGCTATCAATTCCACTGACAAGTGAGCTCTGTAGCCATATGTAAACTCATGCTGTATTCTTTTTTTTCTTTATATAGTTTTAGTAATTTATTCTCCTGTGTATTGACTGCACCAGAGTTTTACTAATCACAGCTATCGCAAGCATAGCTGTCAGCCAGTAAGTGAAGGTTATCCCATTTTGAAACAAAGATACATTTTTTTATCAATCCAAACAGCTTCTGAGTCTCACTGAAGTAAGTGATTTCATTAATGTGCTTAGAGAGGATAGTGGGCCAACAACAGCTGTAATTAAGGCAAATCCACAGTACCTTTAGTTTAGCTTGAAGAAAGACAATCCCAATTTTTGCTCTCTTCCCACATGCAAATTTCAAATCTTTAATATGTCATCACCCAATTTTTTAAAAACTATCTCCAGATAAATTTATTTTTAAGTGGCCTAAGCTGAAAACACAATACGCAAGTAAGAGCTCACCTCTATCAATAGAAACTTCTTGTACTAACATACTAGCCTTTATATAGCCCCCTTTTTTCTCTCATCTGCTGAGTTTTGGCTAATAGTTTCAATCAAGCCCTCCACTATCGCATTCAAATTCTAGCTTGAAGCCCAACATAAAAACACACCACCACAGATTTTTGCAATATATATTCCTGGTGTCTGTCTTTCATCATAGCAGGAGTATAACTGAAATCAAGCGTTGCATATGGAAATTCAGACCAAAATCATCAAAATAAATGTTCATGCTCACAAAAAGTTGTAATATTTTCTCCTTACATTGAAAATGTATTACATGTATGACAAGATGCTCAATTAAAAACAGAGCTAAAAGGAGGATTTCCACTGAAGTTTGAGATGACAGGTAAGAAGAAAAATTCCACAAGCCCAAACAACCTACTTCAATGCAGTAAAAAGACTGCTCAAATAAAATCTTCTCTACATAAATATTCATGCTGGGAATAATCACAAACTCCTTAATAAATGCAGTAATTTGTCTCCTAACTATTAACTGGCAAGCTCATGAAGTTTGCATTGAGTACAGCCCAGATCAGGTATGGACCCAAACAAAAAGCAAAAGAAACCTATGAGAGAAAGTACATTAATCTGTAATTCCAAATAAACTTTTCTCCTTCAAAGTTTATCCAATGCTATCAGAATTTTCACGTGTGGTAAATGTGAGATTTTTCTTAGTAGCCAAAGAAAGTTATACTAAAACCAAGAGCATCGAGAAAGGATTTTACCATAGCACAACCACAGAAAGCAGTGGCAGTGACACCAAAGAATTTGACATAGATGTGAATACAGTTTCAAGCAACCTGCAAGTCAAGTTGCAAGCATTAGAAGATCAAAGGCGAGTCTCCAAACTAGCAGTAAGGCAATTCCATAAAATATATGTATTTTCTTGGGATATATTTTTTTAGAACAAGAACAGGTTACAAGACCCTTTTCGATCTGAGTACCTCATTAGTATCACAGCTGCTGTCAAAACAGCATACAGGTTGAACTCAATCCTCGATAGTTCTTGTCTTCCTCCCAGCCCAACCTTTGTTCTTACTCACTGCCTCTTCTAACCTCTTCACTAGGTCTCTGCTACCAGGTAAACGCTGTATCAGTCTGGAAATTATATACTCCTCACATAACAATGCTCCTTGACAGACAATTGAAGAAACTAAAATAGTAAAAGGGGAGTTGTTACTTTAAAAAAAGCTCTGGATTTCCAAAGTTCACGCAACTATTCTTGGCCAAATCAGTGTATTTCTTTTCTTCACATACTAACACCCCTTCGTTCCTTCAAATTTGGAAAACTCTAGATTGCTTACATTTCCTTCCTTTTATTTGAATCTCATTTGAACTGCAGCTTGAGAAGAAAGGAGAAGAGGCTTTCTTCCCCCTGTCCTGTTAGGGTTCTCTTTACACGTGCCAATAAGGGGAGCTTTGCTATAGTCTGCCCAGTTTCTTTGTCCTAAAGAAAGAAAAGTTTATGTTACTTTAATTCAAAAACCCTGTAACAGGCTTCTTGGCATCTGTAAAGTTAGTGTAATGAAACTGAGGAAGTATCAAACTAATTTCTAATGTTAAATTTTAAAAATAACATGAAGAACATAATAGGTAACATACCACTATATGATTTTTAAACCATTTTTTCCCCCTCCTCTATCGCTCACAAAGGACTCAACAAAACAACATTATAGAAGGACATGCACAAAGTTAAAATCACACCTTATTTTTCCTGCCTTCACACATACAAACTTCTCCATTCAGGCACACTAGGTGTTATTACCACCTGTACAAAATCTTCAGAGCTTGCTATTTTCTTCATAGCAGTCTGTAAAATTCCATTTGGAAACAATCAGCCCAATTCTAGGAAAGTAACTAATTGTTCTGCAGAGTGTTTCTTAAAAAAAGACCAAAAACCCCACAAACAAACAAAAAACCCACCAAAAAAAACCAAAACACCCTATGACAGTATTAAAACAGATCATTAGAAGAAAGCAACCTGTTCTGGGGAAGCTTGTCTGATCTTGGGATTTTCACAAGCAGAGAAAAAGAGTCTGAAAGCGCAATTGATACAAATCTTCATCAATCTCTATCTACGTGCATACCTAAACGTGATAGTATAGTTTAGCTGCAACAAATGCTACAACAATGCCCAGGCCACCAGCACACTAAACCTGAAGACACACACACCCCCCCCAGTCTCTCTTATACTTACACTCCAGGGACAACATTTTTTGACCACACTGCAGTAACCTCACCTGCCCATTCACAATATATGCAGTCAAACCACATTTCTGCAAGAATTTTAGTTTCTCAACTCGTCAGTGGAGTTTGCATCCACCTACCATGGAGTCCAACAGTGTCAGTGACCTCTGACAAATCTGAGCAGCTATTCCGAAGTGCCAAAGCAGCGATGTCCCCAGATGACACTAAGCAGGCCAGCACCAAGGGCCCACCTCAGCAGCACGCTCCCAGCTGTCACCCTGCACAGAATGCTGCAAAGATCCATCAGCCTCAGCAGTTACACACAGCTGGTTATGAAGTTCAGCCAGTCACAGAATTGCATACTTGCTACCAGATGTGCTGGGCTCTCATTCCCATTATGTCTAAAGTAAGTGACTTTGTAACATAAGACCAAAATAACATTCATCTAGTCAGGAGAAAAGCCGCAAACTTCCACAGCTACAGGAGAGCTTTTTGTGTGGCTTTCTGATTTTTTCATCTTTGTCACATGCTGCAATTCGCCTTTGGTCCTCAGGAGGTGGAAAGGAAAGGCTACCACTGATACTAACAAAGCAGGAGCCGTGTTACCCTGGACCAGAATCTTATTAAGTCAGGTTAACGAGTGGTTTCAGACTCTGGCAGAAGAAACACACTGGCCAAGGACAGCCCAATCTGGCTCATTCTACAAACACAGTAGCTGGAAAAATAACCCAGCACTGAGATTTTTAGAAAACTACAGGAATAAACTCTTACTCATATGAAAAGGAGATCTGCAACTGTACAGCTTTCCCCACCGAAATAGTATATAAATTGCAAATCAACCCATAATTCTTACAGATGTCATGAATGAAGCATGACTTCCTGTACTAAACATTTCATATAGTAACTTAGCAAGAAATTTAAGTTCTAAAGCTCTTTTAAACTCCCATCCTGAGTTTGGACACCAGTTATGATTGTCCTGGTCACTGCCCATTCATATTCTTAGCTATAAAGCTGAATTTAGTGCAAGGAGTTTTGCACTTCCAGCCTCTCCTTTCTCTCCCCACACACCAACCAACCCCTTCCCATCTGATTCCGAGAATTCAGGTGCCACCAAGGTTTCATTCTTACTGAACAAGCGCACTCCACAGCTGAACAGCAACATTATGCTATACCCTTAGAATTCTGGCATTAAAAAGCCATCCAAAGACATGGATAAGACAGAAAGGATTGGGGTTTTACCTCTTAAGATTAACATAAGAGCAACATTCCCAGAACACTGTTCTTGAAAACAATTGGTTATTATATTGGATAACCAAAGTGAAAACTGACTCCAAAAAAAATATTTTAATACATATGAAGTACAAATAACTGTGTCAACTTTAATACGCTAGATAATTCAGGGAATTTGTTACAGTGAATTTCTATGAGTTACAAGCAATAAAAAAGGTAATCAAAACTTTTATTTTCCAACAGAACACAATTATTGTTGCATGCTACAACACACAGAAATTACTTCTATTATCCTGTATGTACTAGGCAACAAAAAGTACCTTACCTTTTCCTCCACTGTCTGAGCACAGAGGATTGAAAACAAAGTATTAGGAAAAAACTGCAAGTGTTTCATATCAAGAAAAAAAAACAAGCCACTGCATTGATAAATTTAACATCTGTCTGGCATTCCATGCATACACTAGGGACACTTAATGAAAACTTATCCACATCCTTTTTCTTGCAAGCAGTCAGATCTCCAGATTGGAAACCTGAAGGCAGCCATTCATTGCCTCCTGCTCCACAATGCAGATCTCTGTAACACTGCAAGAGGAGCCACCATAGCTTCGTTTTCCCTGCTAGTAACTCCATCCTTGCCCATTACTGCTCGACAGTCTTTCTGAGGGCTATGCAAAATACAAACTGGGAGGACTGGAAGAGCCCAGAAAGAACAGTTACAGAAAAGTTTGTTCAAATCATCTCATGTCTTATTAATTGTGGGCTGAAAGGAATAAACTACAGTTTGGGAGATCTCTTAAGATTCTCTCTGCTGTTCCTCTTCTCACATTCCTGCTTGCCTTCATTTATCAAAGGGCAATTTTGGGATTTTTACTTTGTGGCAAAATGAGAGCGAACTGGGGAAAGATAAACAGGTTTTTAAATTTTTAAGTTGTTTCTTACATTTAGTGACTTGTTTATATTAAAGCTACCTTTTATTCTCATAACCACTAATATTTTAAGGGGTTAAAAAACTAAAGAAAAAGTCCTAAGGCTTGGGGCGTTTGGTGGGGGGCAGTGTTGGTGGGTTTTTTGCTTTTGCTGCTTAAATCGGGGAGTTTAGTTAATTACCTATTTTAACACTTGGATGCTTTCCCTATACAATTAAAGCTGCCATGATTACACAGTAGCAGCATTTCTGAGACAAATGCCTAGCAGGGGCATTTGTAATTATTTCCCAAGTGTTCCACCACAGCAGCTAAAGAATATATCCCAATATTAAAGATGCTTTCACACAAGGATTGAGGATGGAAGGGACATCTGGAGATTAATTTGTCCAATCCCCCTGCTCAAGCAGGGTCAGTTGCCCAGAACAGTTCCCGATCAGGTTTTGAGTATCTGCACAGAGTGTGACTCTACTACCACTCTGGACAACCTGTTGCAGTGCTTGAGCACCCCCCCAGTAAAAAGTTCTTCCTTTGTTCACACAGAATTGTATGGGTTTTATTAACTTATGCCCACTGCCTCTCAGGACACTAAAGGTCAAATTATTTGGGTTAGCTTTTTTTTTTTCATCCTCCCCTTGCTTCTTCATTCTCCACAGACACATTTAAGAGCAAAGGGAGCAACGATGAGTGCTCAGTGTCAGCCAGGCAGTTGTCAGCTCATGTGCAACGACAAGGCTCATCATTGCTTTCCATCCCTCCTTCCCTCTGCATCCTGCAGAGCAAGGCTCAAGGCCAGATCTTTCAGCCCACAGCAGCCCAGCTGCCTACCATCAGCAGCCTATGATTCCTCAGAGATCCACATCCTCCTCCCTGCCCCGTCTTCTCTGATCTGGCCTCACTGAAGCATCAGGCAAGGCTGAACACATACTGATAGTGACACAGAAAGCTCAGAAACCTCCAGCTGCTCTTCAGCACCTCCCCACCTTCTGCTGCAGCCCCCCCAGGAGAAGGGGCAGTAGCCAGCATTCAGAGCATGCTATATGAGGGATAAGTGGAAAGTCTGGAGGTAGGTGCATCCTTTTGGGTTTTGGCTCACAGCTGCGAAAACGCTGGTTACTTTTAGTGGCGTATTTCAAAAAGGTTTAACTTGGCCTTTTACAGAAAAGGTAATGGGCAACATAGGTACCGACTCACAGATATAATGAACATCACTACTACCCACTGCCACATGCACAGATGGGAGAGATTAACTTATCATAACTGTGCACAAGTCATTCGCTTACTCTTCATAGGAGCTCCTGAGTTACCATGCAGTAAACCAGTAGGTTTACAATTCCTTTTTTTTTTTTTTTTTTTCCTCTCCTTTTTCTGACATGGCTTAGTTAAAATTGAAATTCCTGTAATGGACAACATATGCTCCCAAGCAAAGTTTTAGTTTTATTTTAAGCTTGTCTATACTAAATATACTCTATTTAACACTACAGGTCATCTTTGGTTTCAAATCCCTTCCCTGGTTTGTAGAACAAACATCACATACCACATTTGAAAAATATGATAATGATTTTTAAAAAAGTAGATGCTTGTTGGCTTTGAAACAGACAAAAAAAAAAAAGATATCAGAAGAGCTATCAGAGATTTTCTGCATGATTTAGAGCACTTCTGTACATTTCTATTCTCCTTTGTTGTGGAACACGTATAATGCCTCCTTTCTCTGATCTTACCTGGATACCTACCAAGTTCCCATCTCTTCACATACTTGTATACATATTACCTTGTATAATAGGACTTCTTAAGCTGGGAACTGCCGTAAGTGAAAAAATAACTAAAAGTAAGGAATACAAAAACATAATTTTATCTTGGCAAAGTTGGGGGGAAGGAGGACCAAAAATATCCGCTTGCCCTAAAAAAACTAAATGGTAAAATAAGATCTTTAAATTTTTTCCATTTCCATAGTTAGTGTAAAACTACCACCTTAATGACACTTTTTAACCTGTTCTGCTTCAAGACACTGAGAATGACTTGAAGCCACATGCAGCCCAGTTACTTTCTGATTGGGATTCACACAGTATCAAGGATGCACACAGCAATTCCTCGAGGAAAAACACCCAAACACCTAGCACTAAGTTAGAAGATAGGGCCAAGGAAGAAAATCTTACAGAAAGATAGCATGTCTGCTTCATAAATTTCAAGATCCCATTAATTCTTTATGGGAAGGTAAAACAAAGAAAAAGACAAGATAGTATCTGATCATTCCAGCAGACTATTTTCTCCTCCTGCACTCTTCAGGTGCTCTGTCTTGATCACAACCTAGAAAGGACTTGCTACACTGTTACATGAACCTATAAAAAGAACGCATTGTGACCCATGTATAAACAGCATCATTAATTCACATTATTTATTACTTCCAAGAAGTTCTTAGTCATAGCGTTTAACATTGTCTAGCGTTACTGTGGCAAACAGCTCGTTTTTACCCCTTTTCCACCCAACATTTTGGAATACCCTCTCTACTTTCCAGCTTTATAAAGCTGTACCTGCTCTGAGGAAGAGGCCACAGAGCATCACCTGCTGCTACTCTCCAAAGACAAAATCCCTACCACACACCTGAAGGGCTGAAGAATTTCCTATGTTCGTGTCAAGAAGCTGAAAGGAGCATGGTTTATGCATTCCTATTTACAGCTTAAACTGAATGCAAACAGGACTACTAACTTTTTTGTAGAAGCATAATTTCTTTTCAAATTCCAGAAAAAGTAAAGTGGAACAAGAAAGGAAAGTAAAACCTCAAACATATTTAATGTATGGTCCTGAAAGACTCAGGATGTTTTCCCTTCTTGCACCTAAGATATTATGTAGTTTCCCAAATTGGGCTGTGACTGACTGAGGAAGCTGGCTACCACCTATGAGTTCTAATTATATTTTTAAGCTATGTAAAATAAAAAATAAAAATAATCTTTCCTTCAGGTGTTTAATGAAATGGAGGTAACAAGTTTGCTTACTTTCTTTGCAAATACAGTAAAACTGACAAAATGAACCAAAAAATTATAAGTAAACAAGCCTCCATATACTATCAGGCAACTTAATTCCATCAGGCAACGAGTGCAGAAGAACTTGCTAAATAATTTGTCCATTCTCGTTGTATGGAAGACACAGAAGAAGGAAAAACAAGGCTATAAAAGGGTTTACTTACAGAAATAAGAATGAAACTCACTTGACTTTTGAGGTATCACCCTCATTCATAACTAAAGCAAGTCCAGGCACTGAAGATGATTTGTAAAATTAATACCATTAAAGATGTGAAAACACAAAGGAGAACAAGGTACTTTACAGTTTCATGTAATGATACAAGTACTATCAAAAAAACCAAAAAATCCCAACAAAAAAACCCAACTCACAGAACTGTCATGAGGTTTCTAAACGTACACATCACAAAAATACATACAGCAGAAGAATTGTTGCTACCTACCTGTTTACATGAAAAAAAAAATTCACAACACAAACCACAGTGACACGCCAGACTGCAGTCTGTGCTTCCAATGGTTTAATATATTATCTCCCACTGCTGAGAGCTGGTCTTGATTCAGTTAAAGCCTAAGCACTCAGGCTCTCCTGCTGGGAAACAAACAAGTCAAGTCGGTTTCAAGCATCTATTAATATACAGAAACAATTCTCACAAGCCTGAAGGCAGAAAAGAGAAATAGTAGGTTAAGGCTGCACGGAACTGTAACAGAACTATAGCAAATCAGAAAGCTGCACTGAGATTCATTAGTTCACTAGAAAATTCATTGCAAAAGTCTATTTACTTCATGGAGGAAGTCGCCACTGCCATCAGTTAGTGAGTCAAGCTAATCTGCAAGAACGTTTTACATAATGGGAAAATTTTTATTGGCCAGAGGTTCACAGCGTTCTTAAATTTCCAGAAACTGCAGATGTAAAGATACTTCTGTTAACCTAAACCAAAACCAAGAAAAGAAACTATCTGAGATGCATGCTCCATTTCACAACACATGTCTAATTTTACTAGCTACTATACTTCTACCTATTCGGCATAGGAAATAATTACTCTCCAATATAAAAGGAAGGAAATATGAACACTGAAAACACAGGTAGTTTTAATACTACCAGAAAATGGTATTAAAACATACTGGCTAGCACAGCACATCATCACCATTTCTGAACTGTGATACTGAGAATCAAAGTAATTTTTTTAAACTACCAGCTTTATTCTTGTAGAAAATTAGTACTAGTGAAACCATCGGAATGGATTTACAAGAAAGCACAGTACCATCTTCTTTCTTCCACCTTCACTTTATTATGAAATAAAACGTAACGAGAGCCAAGAATCCCTACAGACAGTCAGTAGCAAACTGAACAGTGGTCTTCCCTTCTTTTAGCAATGAAAGTATGCTGCAACACAACTTCAGTACAAAATCCAGTTTGCTCAAAGTAAAGTAGCTCAAGTGAATGAATCTTTCCTCACTTTTCAGAAGGCAGATAACAGCTTAAAGCAAGCCATTTCAAAACATTTCACAGCTCCAGTATTCCTCTTATTCTGCTAAAACTGATCAACTTAAAAATAAAAATTTGTTCAGATTATATTTTATGTGCTGCTTTTAAAATATTTTTAATGATACTTAAGTCTATTTTTTTAATTTCACAAGTAATAGGATTTGAGCTCCAAAACAGGCCTTAAACTACAAAAGTGACCATAAACTAAACTCTACTATGTAAAGTCTCAAAAGCGCAAGTACACATTGAAGCAGTACAACTCTTAACACCACACTGTAATACAACTTTCTTAACAGGCCACAAAGCATTGGAGGAGCAAGTTTAGAAGCCCAACTTCAGAGAGGTAAAATCATCATCTTTTGCCAACTCCTGGTGTAAGGTCTCCATAATGCAATACGTTAACAACTGATTCTGCAGTCCTTGTTTTATTTTACTTTCAGTGATGCAAATCCTTTATAAAGTGCTCTGCCCTACTGAAACAGTCTTTCCGCCCCACAGTACATTAAGAAATCCTATCTCACTTTTCTCCTCATAGACAATTTACCTATGCATTTGCCAACAAAAGCCATATTTGCAATTATGTGAGTTCTATCTTAGTTGATGATAAGAGAAGAATGAATGAAAAAAGCCTTCCGACTCCAGTAACTATATGTTCCTTTTAAAATTGAAACCTAATTAAGAGGGCTGTCTCCACTGCATGACAGAACCAACTTGGAATTATGGAAAAAGAAAAAAACAAGTATGCAACACCAAACAAAAAACACGTTTCTTTCTGATGTCTGGTGATACACTATTTGAAGAGCTAAATTCTACCCCTGGAGCACACAGATCAAGACCAGTGATACAGCTGCAATGCCCAAGTAAAAAGCAACATCTCTGTCTTGCAATGACCAAAGCAATCTCTGGGAACCATCCTGAGGACCCAAAGGTGTCCATCAGTTCACACAGAAAGCAGATAGTAGCACAGCTTTTTAAGTTCCCCAGAATAGCTAAATACTTCTCACCTGCAACTAGACTTTTTCTGTCAGTCTTGACAGCACTGTACTTTGATGGACTTCATCATCTTTATGCACATACCAAACACCAGTCCTCACCCTCCACGAACTGGCAGGCTGAACTCCCTGTATGCCTTATCAAAAAACCACAGCCAGAGCAATATTGGTTTTGTGGTCTGTCATAGGTTTTCCACCTAAGGCAACTGCTACACTTCAAATCACAAGAGTAAGCACAGCCCTTCCTAAAGCATTGGACATCTGGAAATCACACTGGAGCAAGCTTAATCTGCTATTTTGCAAGATGGCTCTACAGAGATCAGAACCCTTGGAGCTACTGTCGTAAGCTAAGGTCACACCATGAAAACAATTTCCTCAGTCCAGAGAGGAATACAATGCTATAGAGGCTTTGGTAGCTCTTGTCTAACACTGTATCTCCACGTGGTTCAGGGAAGGACTTCAGTACAGTAATCCAAAATACAAAATATACACAAGGAGAAAAAAAAAAAACTAAAAAAACCTAGGCCAAAGGCAAAGGATGGATTAAAAGGAGAAATCCTTGCAGCAGCAACTAACAGCTGTGTTCTAGCCTATAGCCCAGGCCATGATACTGTCCTCTAGTGAATGGAAACAAGTAGAGGATGAAGGCAGACAGAACAACACACACACCTGAAAGGCTCCTTTTTCCTGTACTGGAGCCTTCTGTCCTTCCAGAGTGCTCTGCTTGTGGACACAAGATAAAGCCCCCTGTGTCGCTGTTTGAGTTCTCTACTGACATAACAGACTTCCCAGACTTCATACCTCCAGTGCAGCTATCCGTAAGTCTGAGTACGGACTGGAGACAACCCTAAAGACTTCTGTGCTTAGACAACCACCAGAAATAATTATGTGACAGCTAATCACTGGCAATGGTATTTAAAATTGGTAACATTCCAAGATCTGTTTCCCCTATGAATTTCTGCCTCATTCAGTATTGGTAGTAGGTCAGTGTTATCAGTTATACATAGCCTGAGAAGTCATCAGCCTGGTACCAATTCTCACCTGGCCTGCTTTTCCAAAGTTAGTTAATTTGGAGTAACTAGTTCTGTCACAGTCACAGCCGTGCTGTGACACTGTCACAAAGAGGAGTGGCCATTTTGAGTATGTGCAGAAAGAACAACCCAGTCACCACTGAGTCTCATCCTAGTTATTGAAAACAGACTAACATCCTATATTAGCTTAGAACAATGGAAACTGAACACTTCTGTACTGGTTTACAGCCATTAATACTCTGGCCTCTCTATTCTTGCAGTGGACATCTGGATACGTAGGGTAGTTTCATCAGAGGCTGTAAGGAAACGGCATCTCAAAAGTCACTTGCGTGCAAACATTGAAATGTTTTTAAGAAACCTTTTATTTGCAAGAAAATAAGTAGAGGCCAGAAGAACAGACACAACAGCTTTTAAGGAGAATATCATACAGGCTCAGAGAGCTCTAACAGGGAATAAGGCCACATAGAAATGTGTTATTATTAAAACACTCTCTAGACTCTCTTGTATCCATTTTACTGAATGTAATACTTGGCAACGGGCTCTGATGCTTGAGCCCTGGTGACTAACTACAGCCATTATGATATTGGTACATCTTTATTTGGCCTTTCCACCTCTTCCTTGGAATTTACTATGCTTATGGTAGTAAAAAAAAACCCCAAACCCAAAAAACCCCACCCACAGCCAAAACACCAAAACTGTCTCCTTGGGTTTTACAGTTCCCTTCACAACATCAAACAACACACCACTCATGTTCACTGGTAGTTTAAACACCACCCAAGGTACAAAGTGAACTCCAGCACACGGCAGCTCTGGTCTACCCCAAGGGGAAATACACAATTTCATTTCAGTGTTGGTAACAGCATCAAGACTGACGCATTGAATCTAGTCTTAACATCAAGTCCAGGCATTTCACTAAGATAACACAGAAGGCTGTAGGCCAGGTACTTTGAAGCTCAATGACATCCTGAATGGGATTCAGTACTTGAAATCAGAAGAACAAGAAAACCTAAAGCCACACCCTTGGCTGCAAGAAAAACATAGGCCATATGAAAACGTAAGAGCAGTGAGACACATTGCCACAGATCCCATTAAGGCCTGTTCATTCTGAACTGGAGTTACGTACTCCAGAATACATACAGGGGTTCCCAGTTTGGTATCCATTTGCAAATGTACTAAACCAACTGATCTCTATTATTCAGTCCTTCAAGTCACTACTGGAAAACTTTAACTATCACACAAGCCAAAACAGATGCTGAGGCAGTATTACCCAAGATGACGACAGTTACCTGCATCTTCCTGCTCACTTCTGCAATCCATTGCATGTTACCCTTGCAGCCATGTCCTTTAAACCAAGCTGTTTCTCCTCAGTCCCCTAGACCCTTCATCAGGACTCACAAAGAACTGTGATAAAAAACTATGGAGAAATTTCTAACAGCCCTTACCATCATTCTGTTATCTTGCAGATGTTTATAGACAAAACATTTATTCCAGTTTTTCTGGAAAATAAATTTCATTACTCTGTTTCACATCACTCGTATTGCAGAGAACAAAATCACAAGATCAAGTACAAAAACTCTTTTAAATTGCATTTAACCTCAATCAATTATCCCAAACACATGTAAAAGTCAACAGCTAATTGGTCTATGCATTATATCACTTGGTTCTTCTAAAGACAGAAGAAAGAAGAATTACTTAATTTCTCTTGGCATGAACTTTTGTCGCTTTTCCCTCCATATTGGCTACTGGAACAATGCCCTCTTACTGCTCAAGACCCCATGAAAAACATTTTCTCATTATCCTTTCATGTCCAGTGTTAGTTTGACATTGCTTTATGGCTCAAACACTCCCATTTTTTTTCCCCACACACCTGTGCCCTTCTTTCTTACTCATCTTTAAATTCATACAATTTCTTCTCAAATTTCAGATCATTAGCAATGTAGTGATTTAGCTAAAGTGATCTGTTGCTATGTTTCAGTGCAAAAAAAAATAATTAATAATTCACACTTGTTCCCTAAAAAAAAACCCAAAACTTCACTAAAATCCTCTTAGACTGCAACATGGTTCTTATGGTGTCCTACCTACAAGTTTTCTGAATTCTTGTTGTTGTCTTTATTTTGCTGTTCTTCCTCCTTTATTTCCTATAAACACTGATCTTTATCAGTTCAAGTTAATCTTTCACAAGCTGCCTCCTTCTTCCATCTTTTTAACCAGCCCAATCATCTCTTGGTCAACATTAAAACAAGACAATCATCCATATTTATTATCAAGAGCTTTCCCATACATCAATAAATTCTTGCATAGGAGTGAATGTCCCACATACCCTTCTCAAAAGATAACTGTGCAAATAAAATCCTTCATTTACACCAGATCTTATGTTTGATCATTTGTTCATTTAGTACTTGTATAAAACAGAAATAAGTTTCACCACCGGACCCATTTTTGGTGGGCCTGTCACAATACCACCTTTAC
>JAVJGJ010000060.1:36657219-36674852 GCA_035590215.1 Microhierax caerulescens
CTCTCCCAGCCCCTGGAGAGGGTCTGAGCCATGGGGGTGCTCACAAGGCTGTTGTGGCTGTGCCAGAGCAGAGCCTTGGCCCAGCACAAGAGGGGACAGGAGAGGGGTTCCCCTCACCTTGACTTGCAGGAGAGCACAGCTACAGATCCTGTCGTCTGCCGACCCTGCAGGGAGATGCATGGGCACGAGCTCAGCATCACACTTGTGGCTTTAGGGGGGCACTGCCTCCGCACACGCACACGAGCTTCAGGTGTCTGTTGAATTTTCAGTTTGAAAAACAAGGGGCTGCTTTGGGTTAGGTTTGAGCCACAGAGGGATTTTCAGGATTGTGGTTTTCCAGTTCCCTGGGTACGGATCTGCCCCTCACTGCCTGCGTGCACGCTCTGTACCAGCCCTGAGAAAGCTCCCACTGCCCGTCCCTGGTGTGCATGTTGGTGGCATTTTGTTCATTGTGTTGCGTG
Source organism: Microhierax caerulescens (assembly GCA_035590215.1). NCBI lineage: Eukaryota > Metazoa > Chordata > Aves > Falconiformes > Falconidae > Microhierax > Microhierax caerulescens. The sequence goes on from JAVJGJ010000060.1 coordinate 36,657,681, forward strand.
ACGCACTGAGGATCCCAGCTGTTAATTCCTCTCTCCCTGCATCTTAATGGGGCCCGTTGCACCTCAGCCATGCCAGCAGAAATATTTACTGTAAAAGTACAAATGCCAGGGAAAAAAAGTTGTTAAAACATTGACCCTGAAGTAGAGTGAAGTAAAGAGAGTCTCCTGAGAAAGCCTCCTCTGCTCCATTTTACTGAATAAAAATAACCTGGAGATGACAGAGAGTCAACTATTTGTCCAAGCCCCAGTGAAGAGAATTGATTTTTATTCTTCTCTTGCTGCTGTTCCCTTTTCTTCCCTGTGATGGAAGGAGGATAAAAACACCCGCCCTGGTTGGCAGAAGGGTCCCGTTCAGCCCTGGGCCCTGGGCCCAGGTGAGGGAGCTGAGAGCTGAGGGTGCTGCTGGGTCTGGTGGGGGAGAAGGGACAGCAGCAAAGAACGCCAGGCAGACTTTCTGCATCACACAGTGACCCACCTGTGCAAAATGACCTGAAGGACTGACAGCCTAAACTCCAGGACATTTTATACATCCTAACTTCATGCCAACAAAACTGAAACAAAGCTAAACAAATATTTGCCTCCACTCCCTGTAAACTTTTGTAAGCTGAATTGGTTTGGTCTTTGCTTTTTCTTTGGGACTGTCATTTTTTTTTTAATAACCCGGGCATTGCTTCAAGAGAGACCTCGGGAGCTGAGAGGCTGTTAAAGCTGAGGAACACAGGTAGCCAAGGAGCACACCAACCCAAGAATGAAACCAGTAGCCCTTGACAAAAACAAATTATTACCGAAATAGAACCTAATCTTAATAGATTTTTTAACGCAATTTTTTGGAGGTGTGGAGCCCAAGAATTAAATGAGTGTTATCTGGAGGCTAAAGTGCATTGTTCTCTCTAGATTGTCCCCAAGCCCCCAGAGATGACACGTGATACTGGGACTTGAACTGCAAACACGCACAGAAGGACACCAGTCCCTTTCAGTCCTCAGGGTCATTTCTTGCCCTTCCGTGGAAATACTAATTTTCAGTCTTTTTGCTTCTGACCCCTCAGGCAGCCCTTAGTCCCACTCCCAGCACTTGGAGGATCTCTTTGAGGAATGTAATGACAGAAGAAAGGGATTGAAGGTCCCCTGAGAGGTCATCTAATCCATCTGGTTATCTAGTCCATTCAGGAGGATCATCTCTACCTTACAAACATAAAAACCTCAGAACTCTCTCAGAGTGCAAGACATTTAATTGCTAAGCCAGGCTGAGAGGACTGTAAAGCTTTCCCAGAGGATGGCTCCAGCAGAGGAAATCTGTACCCCAAAGAGAGCTGCTAGAGCCAGATGTAGAAAGAAAAAGGAGCAAAACCAAACACAGTGAGGCATCCTGTAATTTCTCTGTCATTGCAGCACCTGCTGGGGATACAGCACCCATACAAGGCAGCTTTCCAGAGCTGCTGCATCCATGCTGCATGCTAAATTAATCCTCAGGATCTCGGCTGTAAGCTTCTCACCTTGCACCAGCATTCCTACCAGCACACCAACAAATGGGGACAGGCAGCAGCAGGGTGGCTCCTCAAGACAAGATGAGCATGAAATGCAGGCAACAGGGCAACCTGCATGAAAGCCTCACAGCCTGCTCAGAAATGCATCTGTCAGCCCTAAGAGAACAAATACTGGTGAACTCTTTGAGAACTTCAGGGATATTAGGACACTGACACAAAGGAGGCCTCATCTGCAGCTTAACTTTGGAAGGTTACTTTGGAGAAGTGACTTAATATTGTGCCATATTTGGGATGTTCAGGATATTTAAGTGAGGTTTGGTCCATTCCTTTATAAAATAAGAGGTAATTAGTATGTTTTCAAACTACTCAAGCATCAACACAACCTGAGACCTGAAGTGGGAGGCTGGTCATCCTTTCTCACACATCAGCCAGCCAAACCCAGCCCTTGGCTGCAGTTGTCTAAGTGGAAAGCGTGGCAGCTACCTGCTTCTTGGTCACCACCTCAAAATAACAGATTACAAGACAAAGCCCAGCCATGATTTTTGCCTCTGCTTTTCAAAATGGACAGCTGCCTCTAAGTCAGTAAAAGCACTTCTTTTTCTCTATCAGAATTATTTCCTAGGTTCTTACCAAATCTTTTTAGCCATCATATGCAAGAATTGCAGGAGTGGTTTTTATTTATGTGACAGATAGAACAATCACCCCCAGGAGACCTGGGGAGCCCATGCCCCTACAAACATTGGCACATGGGTTTCCAGGGGCTAGTGTTGCCTGAGACTTCGCAAACAGAGTCTGGAGAAGCTGAGGCACACACGGCAAAGGAGCAGCTTTCTTCCTGGATGTGTAGCATTTCCTAGCAAAGGACATTCTGTTCTCTGCCACCTCTAAAAACAAAACTGATACTGTCATCTCCACGTTTGTTTTGCTACATCTGATATTTTTAAATTGTTTATTAAATACAGTGTGATTTAGTTGAGTGTTTGTAATAGCATGAGATCTGTGCCATTGGCTTGAGCCAGAAGGCATGCAGAAAAATTTCCCCCATCATGCTGCTGTTGCCAGGCTTCCATGGCTTGCAGAAAATCCCTTTCCAATCACCCAGTACTAAACCTCCTTAATATGATTCCCCCCTGCAAGGACTGGGATGAAACTTCTGTGGGAAGTTGTCCCCAAGCCTGAACTCGTGCACAGAGGGCCTCCCTTTAATTTCACCATAATTGCCAAAAATTGGTTTCCAAATCCTATTGTTACCACCATATAGAAAGAGTTAATGTAAAAATCTTCTCTTTTTGCTGCATTTACCAAAATCATCGGAATCGTGCTGCAGTACTATTGCACTGGAAACTATCAGAAGGAAAGCTCATTAAATTTCATTGCAGAAGTGATCAAATGTGAAGTGTGTACAGCAAAACAATTTCAGGGAAAAATCTTTAAAAATCCCATTTCAGGAAAATGTCAATTCAGGGGGTTCCATCTGGAAACCGAAGGGAAGACTGTGCTCATATAGCTACAATGCTAAAACAAATACCCAAAAGTAGGGAAATCAGCTTTGTAATAATGAAATAAAGTCATTGCAAATTAAGTGACTGCTTACACAAAATACATGAAACAAACCCAATGTTAAAATTACAATATTAAGACAGAAATCCAGAAAAAGGCAATTCTAAATTAAGCCAACTCTTTCCTTAAGGCAATTCTTATAAAAAATTACACTTTTCCATAATGATACCGTATTCCCAGAATATTTTTTTCTGTGTGCCAGACCATAGAGTAAGAATGAATAAATGATTATTTACACAGTTTAAGTAATGCTCCATATCTCACATTCACAGATAAACATTTGGGACTCAAGACATACAGCAATACGAAGAAGCTGCCTGGGCTTCATTTCGCTATGGCTGTCTCTCTTCCCATCACCCTCCACAGCCTAAAGTCAGTTCTGCAGGGAAATCAGTGACATTTATGCCCCCCCTACCCCACACTTTTCCCAAAACCAAAAGCAAATAACAAGCGATGGAAACCATCTCACCTTTCTCTCCACTGCTGCCCTTCCACGCAGAGAAGATGGGTGGCTGCCTTTCTGCAGGGGGGCAGCAGGCTTCATCTCTCAGCTGCCTCTCCCAGGTGCTCCTCATTGCCCACCCACAGCAAAGGTCCATGGCTGAGCTGAAAAGACACTGGTCCCTCTGTGAGGCTTGAGGCCACCCATGGGAGATGCACCATGACAGCACCAGGGGGGTCCCTGAAGAGAGAAACAAGTAAGACATGGTGAGCTAAGGGTGCCAGGCATGATGGTTTCCCTTAAACAGAGTTGAAGAGCCACGATGGGCGACATCTCCCCCCTGTTGAGGGTTGGGCACCGGCTGAAGCTACTAGCAGTAGAAGTCCTCTGCCACCACTGTAAAGCTGTGCCTGGCCCTTGATGGAGCAGTGCCTGACCGGGAGGGGAGAGAGCCTGGCCTGAGCTAGAAAGGGAACCCAAACCACCACGGGCAAAGGAGCCAGTCTCCAGGACACCTGGGCATCAAAGCAATGGCAGAGAGCAAATGGAGCAAAGTGAGGACAGAAGTGACAGGGAATGCATGTGCCAGGTGCCACAGGAAACAAAACAGGAGGCCAGTGGGAGCAACTTATGATAGAGAAAGACAGAGGAGGCAAAAATTGATGAAAGGAGGGGGAAACAAAGAAAAGTACTTACTCTGCTCGAGGAGACACTGGCCTTAGACGACTCCCAGTTAGAGAAAGCCCTCCTTCTGTTTCCAAATTCCCTGTACAGAAATGTGGACAAGAACAATTTTCCTCCTCTCCTGATGAAACAAATTGGGACATGCCCTATAACAAAAGCTACTGAAGCCATGTCGGCATTGACACAAGAACAAGTGGATCTGAGCTGGTCACAAATGTGTTTAAGGTGGCAACAAGAAGCATGGCTCTAGGCTGACAAAGAGCAGGAGCTTAATTCAGTATGAAATGGAGCTTGATGCGTTCATTAAAGGGATTATACAATGCAAGCCCTTGCAAAGACAGGCAACTTGTTTCAAGAGTCCCAAAGACCCCCATCTCTGTTCCCAAATCCCACTGTGCTTTCTGTGCTTTGCTTCTGCCAGCCTCTCATGCTTTGATGGACCCAGCAGCACCATGCTTCAAGAATAAAGGACAAAGGTGCAAAACAACTGTGGAAGCTATTAATGTAGCACCATACATATTTATACTCTTACACAGATAAGACCAACTTTTTCATTTTGGGAACACAGGACCAGTCAGAGGCTGCAAGAGCACATACAGATCCATCCCAAAATAATGCTTTCTGTATATTTCAGGAATGAGCCTTAACTATACTTAGGATAAGGAATTTGCCTTCATGTGATGAGCCTGACCTCATCATCTACAAAGGGAGAGGTTGTGAGCAAGCAGGCACTCCTCTCATCTGCAAGGACCGAATCACCAGTATATTTCATATATTTAAAGTACTGATCTGTAACCCATTGCCGTAGCATCTGGGAGCCTCGTAGTCTGCCTAAAAATAAACAAATATCAGTTACCCAAGTGGGTGACTCATAATCATACATGAGCCCCTTCCAGTGTGAGCGGGTTGGCTGGTTAATTAACTTGAAGTCTGACTAACAGATGATCCTAATACTATCCCCAAACTACCATCAAACCACTTTAATTAGTTTGCGCAAAAGGGCCAAAGTGCACAAAGCTAGTAAACTAATCACCCCTTCCCTCTCACATCGTGTACTAGAAAAGATTCCTTGTTCTCAGACCAGAACTCATCCCTATTGACAAGCAACACTCATAGAGCTCTTGCTCTATATTCAAAATATCAACGGAGGGACAGGTTTTTGTCATAGCACCAGAAAAAACCCTTCACCAAACCATGAACCCAGCATAAAATTCAATCCACTCTTCAGATACTGCTGCGATGCTCGTGTAGCCTGTTGTTGACATTTCTGATAACTTAACCTCACCCTGCATTCCCTCCACACACTGAAAAAATACACAGTCTATTGAGATGATACTTCTGAATCTTAAGCTCATGGGGAATATACCTTTAAATAACACAAATATTTCAAAATAAAAATATTTTTGAATCAACAGAGCCCTTTGGGATCTGATAAGTGGTTTATTTCCTTGAGTTTAGTTTTTTGTTTTTAAAAACTCCCATCTATATAGGTGTATAGGTACATACACACATGAGAGAATATATATCTCTCTCTCCAAATATCCATATAGATATATGGGACCATATGGAACTCTTTTTGCCAAGCCAGACGCAGCCCAGGAGAAGCTTTGCTGGCAAGCACAAGAACCTTTGCTGTCCTTTGACTCAGTAGCAGCCCTCTCACCACCAGCAACGATAGTTTAGTTATCATTCAAAAATGCCAGAAAAAAATCTGGGCTTCATTTCCTTAAAAAGCCACCATACTCGATTGTTCCAAGAAAAAATAAAATTGACCTTTTTTTAAATAAACGACGAAACTCCAAACAGATCTTGTGGCATCTTTCTCTGAAGTTCCAGCTGGCCACCTCTGAAAGACACCAGAGGTTTAAACCCGTGTCATATTCCATGTGCTGGTTGCCTTCCACTCCTCTGGGCTGGAAAGGGAAGGAAGGGGGATCCCAACAGACACTCCTCATCTATAATCAGCAGCTATAATTGCACTTTCCTCTAGCTGGCTCCAGCATTTTCCAGGCTAAACCCCACTGTCCTCATGCAGAGAAAACTCTGGGGAAGTCGATACAGCACGGCCGCCCCAAAGTCAATGAGAATTGACTTTTTCAGCCTGTCTGCAGGTGTCGGCCACGGCTGCTTTTTGACATCCCTGCATTACACCGGCTTTGTGTGTACAAATGAGTGAAGTTGCTTCCCAGCGACTGACTTGAAGAGCCTTATTACTACCAACAGCTGCAGGAACTCTCTTTTTGCTCAAGAGATCAAAATGTATGGTTTGGAGCCAAAGAACCAGGCAGTCAGAGTACAACGCACTGAAGTGGATGAGAAGACTCCTACCAGCTTCAGTGGGACCAGAAATTCAGCCCATCTCCTGGTGACTAATGGATATGTGCAGTTGTGCCTCTTGGTTTTGTGGCTTCTTTACAGCTCGCACGCCGAGGGTCTGCTCTGCAGCCCTGCGGCACGCGGGCACAGCAGCAGCGGGTGTAAGATCAGAGCTCACAACACGAAGTGGTCTCCCGTCTACATCAATCCCAACATTTTTCTGTACCGAAATATATGCTGGCCAGTGACTCTTAATGAATGTGAAAAACACCTGGTGTGGTAACAGCTTCTATAGGCTCCGTGGAGCTGAACTGAGATGACTCTTTAGGGCTAAATGCACACGTACAATACTTCTGTCAGCATTTCTTCTTGAGTTTGCTATCAGCATTCCAAAATGTGTGGAAACAAAGATAATTCAGGTTTTCACCTTACTTTATTGACTATTTAAAGCCATGTTCACCAGTGTTTACATAATTATCTAAGTGAAATAATACAACAAACAACTTTTGAGCCACAGGACTACGCCAGTGGATGAGCTGTGCGTGTTATGTGGACCGTGAAAAATACTGTTAAAGTAAGTGAGGTTTTGTTCTGAGTTATCCTTCAAAAGTTTTTTGTTTAAAAAAAAAAAAAGTTGGTTTTTTTTTTTATAGGAGTTATGAAAGTACATGAAAACAAATGGAAAAATGTTCTGCAGAGGCAAACACAATGCTCACCACAAAAGCCAGCCCAAAGTAAAAAGAAAAATCCCAACATTGTTTTATGCTGGTTTTGTTTCAGGGGAAATAATTAACTGAATAGTGCAAACAGGCAGTTCTCTGACCTGACTGGAGTCTGAACAAGAGCAAGAAAATCTTCATGTTGTGGGAGTTTTTTCCTTCTATTTTAAGATCCTTCTGAATTCCTTAGGATATTTTCAGCCTGATGTTGGGAAGGTGGTAGAAAATACGGACAATTTCACGTGCTACAGCTGACCCTTTTCTCTCCACTGAATGCTTCTCTGGGTACATAATTGCAGTTTCCTTTTGTGCTTCCTTCTTACTCTAGAAAGGAGCCACCAGAGCTACATGGGAAACAAAATAGTTGGGTTTACATGAAAGTAGCAGCAAAACTGATTATACAGAGCATATCCTCAAATTTATCCAGTGAACACACTAGAAAAATAGAGACATTTTAATTATATAAAAGTAGTGTGATGCTGAAATTGGTAGCATCCTTTCAGCATTAGCAAAAGCTGCCAGTTTGTGCTGGGGGTCAGTGTTCTTTATTTCTACGTAATGGGGTCTTCTCATTTAATAAAGGTACATACATCTCCCTCTTCCATCAAGCAGGGGTGTTTTCTACTTCTGTTAAGGAAAACAAGAGATAAAATTAAAAATCAGAAAAACCCTGGCACAAAACAAAGGATGACTTTTAAATTAAGACATTCAAACTACAAGTTTTATTGCTGTCTAAAATATGTCATTTGTGCCCATGTACTGTGTGCTCTGACATTACGCTGTGGTAAAGTGAATTCTGCCATGAATGTTACTAAAGGAAAATAGTTTCTGTTGTAACTCCCACCTTGGGGCTTGTGTCTGGATTTGTTTTTTGAATGGAGGGCTTTTTTCTTACTTTAAAGTTCCTATGTAAAAAATACCTTTAGGGTTTTTTTTGGGGGGTGTTGTTTTTTTGTTTTGTTGTTGTTCTTAATTTCAGCATATAAAAAGGAATTCCTCCCTTTTGCTTTGGTGAAGCCCTGTGGTGGGATAAGAGCCCATGCCTAGGGGACTGGCCATACCGACATACTCAGGGACACTCCTTCCCTTTGGTTCCCTGAGACCATGGGGAAAGAGCTCCCCACTTCTCCCTCACCTTCTCTCTGTTGCCAGGAGCTCAGAGGTGGTGTCCCCACGTGAGTACCTCATCCACTGCTCATCTGCCAAGCAGCTCCTACAGGATCCAGAGGACATGGACTTGGCCCCTCTCTCCTTTGCCTGTAGCCTGAAGCAAGGAGAGAAATGAGTTGTATCTTCAGTCTCTGCAGAAGTGCACTCAGGTACCTACGGTTTCCCTCCACCCATGTAGTGCACACATGCTCTGGTCTGTCCCAGCTCACAGAGATCACACTTTGCTCCAGGCTGAAGCACTTCCCCAGCGCTTGATGGCTGAATCAGAGCAGAAATAGGATCTAAAGTCCATAGAGAGCTCAGAAACCAGAGAGTTTGGCACAGGTTTTTTTTCATACCAGTAACAGAGGGGCTTGGAACATCCTGTGATCATCTGGCCACAAAGAAAGGACTATCCTAGACCACTGCTGCTAGTGATAGCGCTGTTGGTATCACTGGTGGCAGGCGGATTTCAAAAATCCCTTCCCAGCTCTGGTGCCTGTGATTCAGTGACCAGCTGATCCTGCAACACCTGTGCCAGCCCTGTAAGTCTCAGAGGCATGTCCACGCCATGCCAGAAGTGCATGTGTCTGCGCGAGACTCAGCCCATGCCGCCCTGCCTCACTCTTGTATCACAGCCCTGGAATACCTGCTGAGCACCATCAGCACCAGCGAACCTCTGCCAGTGCTGACACCTGTTTGCACCAGCAGCACATAAACTCGGGCTTTGAGCACAATCCTGAGGTATCTTAGTACCTTGGCACAAACCGTGTCTCAAGCACCCGCACCCATCCTCCTGAAATGCCAGAAGGACATTAGTCTGTCATCATCCCCATTCCTACCAACCTGTCCTCATCCAAATTTGACTTTGCTAGGGTCCCTCCCCAGGCATATCCAGGTTGCTGTTAACTTTCTGCTCAAGAGACTTACCCATCAAGCCAACTGGCAGGGTCAGGTCCAGGTCCAGGTCCAGGCAGGGGTCCTTCTGAATCTCACTGTACTGGGTTTTGGTACAGGCAGCCAAAACAACCCTGATGAATGCCAGGGATGTCCTGGTCTGTATCACCTGGTCGTTCGTGTTGCAGGCCATCAGCGCTGGGCAGCATCTTCAGGTTACACCATGGGCTCTCTTGAAAGATTTGTTATAGGGGACATCTGAAGAGCAGCTGCTCCACTGTTCACTCCCCACCTCCCAATGCCCTGTGCCATGACAAGGTCCGACACAGATGTCAGCAAGGCTACCCTGCCCTTGGGCTTTAAACAAACCCTGAGTCTCAGCATCATGGAGGCCTGCTTGGGAACTTTATACAGTAAACCGGACAAGTGCTATCAATTAAAGAAACAAATAATATTATACACAGCAAAATAGTTTTGTTTCCCACCATAAGTCTTGAAGTTCAAGCTGGATTCTTCCCAGGTACCCAGGGAAAGATGAGTCGCTGCCCCTTCCTTGTCCTAGGATCTAGCTATTAATAGAATTGAAGGCACTTAATGCTTCTGAAGTCTCTGAAATTTTGTCTAATTTGGTCAAATGAGTTCACAATCAGAGGAGGACAGAGTGATAACACAGACATGCAATCTCACTTGCACAGTAACCGTTTACTTTACAGTAACCGTCACACACCCCCTTTCCTGCAGCTCCCTGGCCCTCTGCAGGAGCTGAGGGCAGGACAGCAGAAGGACATGTGCCACATGGACCTTCTTACCATGGGAACTTTTCCTGTGTGCTGAACAAAAACGCAGCACAGCAGCGTGTGCATCACACATTTTGAGTGGGACATCCCTAACAAGCGTGTAACCAAGTCCATTTTTTCCCTCCTGGATCACTGATGCCGGGGGACCATTCACAACTGAGACAGGGACTCCCATTCACTGCTACACGAGTGGTAACGTCCAGCAAAGGCTGGGGTAGTCAGATAGAGACAATCAGACTTTGAACCTCCACCATGGCACCTCCTGGAGCTCATCTGACAAACCCCTTGGTCTTTGTGGCTTAGTCGTTCCAATGAAGATAAAACTACTCCCTCTTTCCTGCTTGCTCTTGTCTGGCTCTCACAGTAACTGCAGAGGTTTGAAAAGCATGCAGGGGAGCACCACAAAAATCTGGGGTTTGTTTTTAGTTTTCATAGGTAAACAGAAATGCATATAAATTTGCCAGTGGTTGATTCACGTTTTTAAAAAGATACCTTCTTCTTCCCGAGCATCCCCACATTTCCCAGCTACAGGTCACATCTCCCAGCAAACACCCTTACAGAAATGCAGCTTATTGCAAAGTCCTTCAGCTGGAATACCTCAGACTAGCTCTTGAGAGAGAGCAAATAATGCCAGCAAAGTCCTTTTCAAGTGATATGACTGCATCAGCACTGGGAAGTTTGCCAGCACAGTTATTTTTTGGCAAGAGGAGGGTAAAAGCCACTGCTCCAACCAACACAACGAAGCTGGCAAAACAGAAGCACAGGCCATTGCATCTCTGATAGCACCTATCTGCTCTGTCCCCCTTCTCCAGCCCCACTAACTCCCACCACCACTTGCACACACCATTTTGGGTGGGAAGGGAAGGGAAGGGAAGGGAAGGGACGGGATGTTCTGCTATCTCCACATGCAGATAAAGCAAAAATGTCTCATGTAAACAAGTCCAAAGGACCTGTGGGAGATGTGGACTGTATGCTGCAGGTCAGTTCGTTCACTCAGTCGCTTGTTACCTCATTGAGCCCCTAACCCAACAGTGTCTCCTCAGATCTTCTTGCTAACTACAAAGCTTTTGTTTCAAAGGAAAAAAGCTTTGAATGATCTTTGTGCAAAAAAAGACACCATGTTGGTGATGAGAGCTGCAGTGCTGCCGTTTGGTCTGTGGGTCCCTGCTGAAAGAAGCAAACAGCCAGAAGTGGAGCTGCAGCCTGTTCACCTTAATAAGCACTGAACTTCAGGGGGGAGTTGGGACCGTTTCATCAATAGCGTTATTAAGTAAAGTTCATTTGCCCTCCCAGCTTCCACCTATGAAAAAAGGAGAGAAGTTCGATACTGAACTCTGCGCTAATGCAACTGCAGAATTACAGTTTAAAAAAGAGCTCAAAAAGGGGAAGCTGAGGGGCTGTTTTAGCAGCAGCCATAGTCAGCCCAGCCTTGCTGCAGTGACCCAGGTGAGTTTCCCTGAGTGAGGGCACTCTGACAGCATTACAGCTTCCATCACGATGCTTTGGCACAGCAGACAGCTCAGGGAGACTTGGCACAGCACGGATGCAACTTCCAGTGCCTCTGCAGGCTCACACCTTGGCATTTATTTCAGCAAACAGTGTGTGATGCAGTCTGACAGTGCCTGGAAGGAGGATTGCCGTAGCTACACATGCATGCGAGCAAACTGAGGAACAGATAGGAAAAACAAAGTGTATGCAGCCACATCTCTCCTTACATGCAGGTAAATCCTAATGACAGACTCTAATCCTTGTTAACATACCTAGATTTCTTCCTATGATTTAGTAAATTGATGCTATTTGGGCAAAATACCGCAATCAACATATAAGTTGGCAGGCACGGCAAATTGAAAAGGCTTTGAATAATGTTGATCCAATTTCTAGCTTGAAAGCTTATAGCTTACAAACAACATAACATGTAACAACACTATGTATTGATTTCATTAAATAATAGCGTTGGGTGGGGGGAAATTGCTCTGAATAGCGGCTTTTAGGAAAATCACTTTATAGTCCATAGTATCTGATAAAAACGTAGTGCTGGCAATCGAGACCAAGGGGAGAAAGAGCTGAATCAGAGGCCCTCGGGATGCAGTGCCAGCCTCTGCTGAAAGGGTGTGGGAATCCTGCAGCAAATTTTACTAATTCTCCTCCAGCCCTGCAGTAGCAGCATGTGACTGCAATCCCCCGGCCCCCGGGCTGCCACCGACAGCCCCGCTCTGCCCTGCGTCCCCAGGAACCACCACTGAAATCCTTCACGGCCAGACACAGCGTCAGTCTCTCCAAGCAGCGCTTGTGCTTGGACCGCTCAGATCATGCTGCAGAATAAAACGTTGCTGGGGCAGCCACGAACATTTTGGGTAGGGGCTGGAGCGGTGTTTTACCAGGACAATTAGACCAGACTATTCCCAGGCAAAGGCACCTGGGTGCAGGTGCCGGTCATCTGCAAAAGTGAATTTCTGCCAGATACATGTACCCTACCTCTCCTCTGCTGCCCTTACCCCAGACAAGCCCTAGCAGGGAAAAACCTGCTCGGGCCATATCCAAGGGGCTTTTTGCATCACCAATCTGTCAAGCACCCCCTGCATCTCATCACACCTCTGCGGGGCAAGACCACAGCCTGGCCTCCAGCAAGATGCGAGGGAAAAGCCTTGGATTTGCCAAATTGGCTCCCGTTCAGAGCGGCACGGACTGCGTTAGCAGCTGGTGGGGCAGCCATTTAACCTCGCCGTTAGGTTTCCATCAGGCAACACCGCTGCCCCTTGCCGGGATGGAGCCCAGTTAATGGGGCTTGTGACCTCCCCAGGCCCTGGCGCGGCTCATTCAGAGCAGGCTCATAAAAGTGCAGACGCTGCCAGCCAGAAGCACGCTATTAGTAGTAATAGTAGTGGCGCTGTTATTATTAGCTAGTCTTTTATTTATTTTTTTGGAAGTTATACTGCTGGACTGCAGACCTGCCTGTAATGCTTTTCGGGGAGGAGGTGGGGGGTGGGGAGGGAGGGCAGACTCCCCGGCACCAAACCCATCATTAATCTATTTTGAAAACAAGATCATGTTTTCCAAATATCACTGTGTGACTCGCTCCTATGCTGCCAACATTTTTATGGTGGTTTGGGATTTTTAGGGGGTTTCTTGGTGGTGAGGGAGGAGGTTAACAACTGATAAGCATACTTAGCCTGCTTCACAGTGAGCCAGGAGAAGTCTGTGCCCTTGCCCCGGGTGAGCTGAGCACGTAAAGCCCTTCTGCACCAGGGGGGATCGGGTCCACGGGAAGCCCTCTCCCCACACGCTGGCTGCAATCTGTTCCAGCCAAAGGATGTGCCCGTTTCGATGCACAGCAATTTCTAGAGGTGAACGGCGTCACCGGCCACACGTGCAGGAGGTTTGCTCAGGCTCCTGCCCCAGGAGTGTGGTTAACCCCCCCAAAAAGCTAGCGTGACTGCAGCCCAGCAAAACGTGGGGCCAGATGCTCTGCTGATGCTCTGCAAAGCTGAGCTTCAACTGCCCGGTCCCCACTGGCACAGCAGCCCCCCGCCCCGCACTGCCACCAGCCCCGCAAGGCTGACCCCGCAGCTGGTGGCGGCCGAGCCCAGCTGGACCTGGCGGGAGCAGCTCTGCCCGGTGCCTGGGCTAGCTCCTGTGGGCCCCTGCCGCGTTTGCCAAGGGCCAAGGTCCCGTCTCCATCACTGCTGTGATTAAGGATGAGGCTCAGCCCCAGGCTCCATGTCAGAGCTGCTCTCAACGGTTTAGAGCGCTCAAGCGTGGACCAGTGCTCCAAATCGGAACGGATTTGCCCCGCACCTCCGTAAAGACCAGCTCAGGATCGAAAGCTGGTTCGGCCTCTACCCGCTGTTACGTCAGGGAGATGTGCAGGGTCCCAACAGGGAGAAGTGAGCTGGCTGCTGGCAGCCCCTGCGGGCAGGAGCAGAGGGACAGGTGAGGACCAGCAGCCTTGCTGTGAGGGCAGTGTGGAAAGCCAAACGCTAGCGTTTGACCTCATAGCTTTGGACCCTGTTTGGGGAATTCCGAGCATTCGAGAGCTATTTGCTTTCTCCTGGGGTCCCTCAGGAGCTTTCTGGCAATTACAAATGCGTGTGGTGGAGCACAAATCCTGGCTTCTCCCTGGGACAGGCGAGGCAGCCTCATCCCTCGGCAAGGGCTTCCAGCAGCCTGGAGGAGCCGGGCTCACCGTGAGCCTCTGCACGTCCCTGCCTCCAGCCCGGCACCAATGCGAGTAAAAGGCACCAGGTGAGAAGCGACAGAGGTGACAGCACAGGCCTACAGCTCAGGAAACAGCCTGTACCTCCAGCACCACCTTTGCTTCCCGATAATCCCATGCAAGACACCTGGCTCTGTGCCTCAGTTTCCCCCCTCTGTAAAATGGGTTCACAGCCACTCTTCTGGCAAGCCCCCGGACAGGGAGGAAGGGGGAGCGCTGCAAGGGCCATCACAGGGATGCTGCCCTGGGGAGAGGGCAGGGGCAGGGAGATGTGCCAGCTGTGTAGCAGGAGCAGCAGAAAGGGCCTTAACACCAATTTTTCTCAGATTAAAAACCAGGAATCCTGGCAAAAGGAAAATAAATTATAGTTGGGTGAGAAGCCTATTAGCTGGCAAAGTCGTGCCGCTGGGGAAACTGAGGCAGAGACAAGCTTCACTTGGAATCAGTTCACTGACACTGAAAAGCAACTTCAGCAGAGGGTCTCGTCCACTCCTGAGACTGGGACAATCCTGGCACTAAGAAGTCCATGTGCTAAGGGAGTCTTCACCCTAAGAGAGCCAGGCCAGTTCAGGAGAATGTAAGTGCGCTGCAAAACAAATCTCATGGAGAGGCTACCGGGTGCTTTGACCATTTAAACCAGCGCTGTTCTTATTCATCTTTGTGCAATGTCCCCTGTGATCACACATGGCTGCACGCAATACTGGAGAAGTTAGGAGAAATTCAATTATATTGATTTACAGAAGAAAGAGACAATAACAAATGTAATGGGTAGTTGCTATTCCATATTTTATCGTGAGCCATTAAAACTTCGGTTTCTAATATCCTCTACCTTTAGCGTGAGAATGAAATTAAAACAATCATTTTCAGGATGAGGCACTTACCCACACAAAGCCTAGAGCTGCCAGCTAACCAAGTGTCAGCATGCATAAATCAAGGCCTCCTCGAATCTGGGTGCATCCAGATACTTGCTGGAAATCAACCCAAGAAGGTTCCTCTCAGAAAAGGTGCTTCTTGATATAAATATGCCAAGCAGGTGTTCCACTTATTGTGCAAATCTAGTTGTAGACTGGGTAAATACATGGTAGGAAACTGAATCTGAGGTGGCTTCTGTTTAACGTCCATGCTCTGAAGATCCACCTTCTAATTTCTAAGTAGGTGACCACAGCCTACAGCAGGGAAATGGAAAACTCAAAGTATTAAGGTAAAGCAAGCAAAGACTTGTACTGGTCTGTAGCACGTTCCAGGTACCAATGCCCAAAGCCTGACTGGTTTTAGGGGAGACTGGAAAAGACAGATGTTTGAGAGGGGTAACAAAATCCGTCAAGCAGACTTGAGGCCACCAGCTAAGAAATCCCTGGCATCTCCTGCTGTTAGGGACACATATCGCTAGTGACAGTTTAATGTGCTGCTGATCTGCTGCCGGGTGTGTGGCCCCACTTCCACGAGGAATAAAGCCCTGCGCCGCTCCTAACCAGGCTTTCCTCCTTGCATGACCATGCATGACCATGACAGCCCAGATGGAAAACAAAGCGCAATCAATTCTCCAAACCTCTGCCTTTCAGCAAGTAACATCTGAAATCACCTCATTTATAGATATGCCACTAGCAGAGGAGTTTCCCTCCCCAATATTCAGATTCTGCTGTGGGGACACAACCAGGCAGCTGCTCTTTCTAACATAGGCTGAAAACACCTGCTCTTTATTATGGGCAAGGGCTAAAAAGCTGCTGAAGCACATTCCAGCATTGTAATATCACTCTGAAAAGAAAAACAACAGGATAAAACTCTGGCTTCTTGAGGTAGGGCGTTTTTATGTTAATTGTGTTTTAGGAGCCCTGCTCTGTAGTTGAAGGAACGACCATTTGTTTGCAGCATCTTATGCTACCACTGCATGCAGTTTGTGGCAATTTAACAGAGTGTTTATAGCCGAAGTTAATAATTTTCCTGCAGTTTTTCTTAGCTCCTTGCCATCGTTTGACACTTGGAACGGCTCCTCCCCACCCACTGCCTGGGCTGAGCAGCTACATGCTGCCAGAACGGCAGCGATGCCTCTCTCAGTGCACTCCTGTCCCAGCTGAGTAGCGGGAGCAACTTTTGCCTACGTGAAGCAAGACCCCCTGCTCCCTGTGCAGTTGGCTGTACAACTCATTCCCCGAGTTGTACATCTCTCTCCCTGACTCCATTGATGCTGAAGGCTTCTGAAAAGCCACCTGCTCCAGAGACACCAGGGCAGCCTGTGCCCCCCTTGCACAGAGGCTGGTGGGACCCTAGTGTGGCTCCCACAGGATGTGAGGAAGACTGCCAACCCACCCAGCCTTCCTCTGGTGAGCTGGCAGCGTTGCTGCTTCAGTTCACAGCTGTCTGGCATTTCTCCAGGTGATGCTTCTTGCTTTTTAAAAGCAAGCCACCCACAGCTGAGTCCTCACTGAAGGTGCTTTCCCCAGCTCTTGCTTTCTGCATGAAGCCTCATGGTCTAAAATCACTGGTGGGTGGAAAGCGGCTACCTGAGCCCTGCACATGGACCCTCGCCGGAGCATTGCCCCTGCAGGAGACCTCCGAAGGGCTTGTGGTTTCTACAGGCAAATTCCTTTCCCTTGGGGTAGGAAGAGTCCAGAGGGAAGCTCCCTTCATCAGACTGTGCCCCCGAGCATGTTTTTTGCACTAATGGATGGATGGTTGGATGGATGCTTCAGTGCCTCCACCTCCTCAAGTACGTACATCTCCTGCGGGGCAGGTCACTGAGGGCTGGCTCTGCCCCAGCCCAAACCTGGAGCTTGTGCCATGGGTCCCTCCAATGCTTTCAGACCACCTCTGGGGAGAGAGGGCCTGAGGTTTGCGTGGAGGCCAGGTGGGTGGGAGGGGGCTCTGGGGCATCCCCAGGGTGCAGGGCTGGGGTGTGAGAGGAAGCGGCAGC
>JAVJGJ010000060.1:36679985-36691974 GCA_035590215.1 Microhierax caerulescens
ATTCCCGTCAGGGCAGCGGACAGAAGCCATCTAGGAGGTAAACTGTACACCAGCATTGCCAGGTATGTTGGGTTTGGCAGGCCAGGTAGGAATGGGCTTGCCGAAAAAGGGGCATTTCAGAACACCAGTGTGCCCATAGTTCTGGAAACGCAGAACCAGGTCTGAGGTTCTCGAGTCGAGAGCAATCTTCTGGTCTTCTCAAAGCACCTAAATATTTCAGGATGGCACAGGCTCGTCTTCCCCAGAGGCAGCGTTGGCTTAGTTGTCCCATGCTGCAGCCTGGGACCAGACACAGTAGAGCCACACTAGATTCGCGGGCAGGATTTTGCATCACTGGTATATTATTGGCTGCGAAGGTCGATGCTCTAGGGAAGACACCAAGGCAATGGGACTCACTAAAATCACTGCTTCTCCTCAAAAAACCTAATCTCTTGCCTTTGTTGCAGACAAGCTACCCACTGACACAGGGAGCTTTGAGAGCACAGGGCATCACGATGATAAAACTGACGGGGTAAGGGAGAAATGAGATATGAAATTAAATAATGGATTATAACACTTGTCTCTTGCCTGTGAGAATTTGGAAAATAAGAGATGGGAAGGTACCTAGCACCAGGAGTACCATCAAAAGAGGCTCATGCAAGATTTTATTTGTATGAAGACATGCTCAAAAGGAAGACAAGCAAAGCATGGCTCTAAAACAAATACAATTTTTCACAGTCAAAGAGATTAGTCTTGCTCAATAGTTTACAGCTAACTGGGAAGAGCTGGTTATTAGGCAACACTAGAAAAGAAACAGAACAATGCTGCAGTTTAAAAAAAAAAATAATTGGAGGGATATCACATAAAGACAGAAGCCTTTGAGGTATGAGGTGGGAGATTTACATCAAACCCAAACCCTTATGTCAAAAAAGCCTAGTGAAACGCCTAGTTTAAGGCTAGACTGTAAGGGCTCTCAGAGACACAAAGCTGGAAAAGAGACTGCTAAAAAAGCCCAGTAAGAATTCACCGCTGCTCTAGATCACAACTGCAAATCCTGGCCAGAAAACCAAGGGGGTACCAAGTGAGTAGATCCCAGCCCCAGGGGCCAGGGAAACAGGGCCAGAACCGTAAGACTGGAGAAAAATTTGCAAAGCCCCGCATATTTGTACAAAGGGTTTTCCATCCAGTGTGGAAGCACGCGTGGGCTTCTGCAAGGCTGCTGCATTTACAAGAACATGGTGAGGACCCACAGAAACATACCGTGAAAGCCAGCCCAGAGGTCCACCCCCAGCAGGGAGCAGGCGGCCTCGGCACAAAAACGAGGAGGGCAGCCACTCGCGGGGATTTCTCAAGAAACCAAGGCACCCAGCAAGCGAGACATCAGCGTGAGCATTAAGGTTTCTTATAAATTGAACAATTCTGTGAGAGGGTAGATAGAGTTTCAGTAAAAGGATTGAAAAGAAAATGCAGTTGTGCTTATTGCTGAACTCAGCCACCACAGTAGGAAAGTAATTTCTATCACAGAAGCAAGCTAGATGTCAGAGGAAAACAAAATATTGAAAAGTTCAAGTAACAAATTCCTTTTCCAGGGCTGAGAACATCTTCAGCTTCAGCATTTGGGTTCATCTCCCTCAACTTTCAGGATGTCCCATATGGAAACCTGCACCTTCATTGCCTGCCCAGGGTCCCTTGTGGGTTAAGGGAGGAGAACAGGCACCTCTGGGATGCAGCTCATCTCCGCTAGTTTTGAGGTCTAGCTTAGGAGAAGATGAGTTGTGTTCTAGAAGTGGGGGTTTTTCTCCATCGGACAAAAAGGGAGGCTTTTCGACACACATATCTACACGTGAGCTCACTGGTCACCATCATCTGAAACCAGGGTGGGATTCATCTTACCTTATCATGTGAGAGGACAAGGGCTTGCAGAGGAGAAAAAAAACCCAACCCAACCCAACCCAACAAACAAACAAACAAAAAACACAAAAAGAGAGAGAGAAGCGAAACTAAAAAAGGGAGAAAAGAAACAAAATAAACCTCCAATTCCTGGTAGTAGGTAAAGGCAATGCAGACAGTCAGACAGTGATACCTCTAAAGTAAAATGAGAGAAAGACAGAATTTTAAAACCCCTGAGCTAATATTTCTGAACAGGCTGAAGGAAGCCAGATTCACAGGCCAAGGCTGGCACAGGCCTGCTTATGCTGGGAAAATACATATTGATTTTGGATCATTGTTCCCAGAATCCAAAAATAGCATTATTAAAGATTACAAACCAGTAACCGTATGGTCTCTTGTCTAAAAGTCGATCTGCCAATCATAGCACGACAACTATGGAAACAACCCATAACAAACTACAGCTTGAAAGTTACAAGTTAAGTGTTTCGGGGGGAATATATCGTGAAGAAACTCCTCCGAGCCCAAAGCGATTGGGCTTGGTCTGGGATCTCCAGCTTCTCTGCCTCGGGCGCAGCAATGCCTGCAGTCCCGGCCCAGCACGTGTAACGAGGCGTTACTCTGGGTGCTGGGCAGCACATCCACGCTCCTCACGCTTCCAAAGGGATTTCTAGAGGGGACCGGACCTATAAGAGAAACAGAAAACCCTTCATCGGGTTCCTCCGGGGAAAGGGGAGACGGCAGCTCTGGTTGTCCAAGCGGCAGAGCAAGGCCAGCTGGGCTCGTTGTGCCGGGGAGGGGGCTGAGGGGTCAGCACAGGGACACCAGGGGTGCACAACAGCGAGAAGGCCAGCACCGAGCAGGACCACGGCCCATCAGATTGGTTTTTTGGTACTATGTGAGCCTGCCTGCCCTCCCTTCCCTCGGGACAGTGGGGCTGAGCTGCGGTGTCCCAGAGCCACCCGGCCAGAGCAGCTTTGGGGACAGGAGCAGGCTGTAGCCAGAGACAAGCAGATGATGCCTTTCTTCAGCTGGCAGGAATTTTTAATTTATCTCTTACACGAAGATGCAGCCAAGCGACTACCCCAGGCAGGCAGCTGCCCCCAGCCCCCACTGCCTACACGTAGTGCCTGTGTGAAGAAGCTGTTCCCAACACCTGGACATTGCCACCCACACTTGGCCGTACCGTGACCGAGCCCCCCCGGGCAGAACTGCAACCTCCAGGCTTTGCTGCAAGCTTGACACTCGCGTTCAGCAAACTGGGAATTTTTAGCCCTTTGGGGGGGGCACAAGAGAGGCTGGTGGAGGGAGAGGGGGGGTGGAGAAGAACTTGATGCTGTTTGAGTGCAGTGAAAACTAGAGAAAGAAAAAATAATCCTGCAGAGGTAGAAAAGCTGAGTTACAGCAGAGCTCACTTTTTGAGTGGCAGCCACCAACACGTGCTAACGGCAGTAGAAGTCCTCCCACTTTGGCTGCAGACCAGCTCCAGTATAAACCCATCCAAAGACTGACAGGCGTTCCAGGCTGGCTGTTTCAGTACATTTTATTGCTTCGGTGCTTGCAACAGGAATAAATTTGTGTCCCCGATGGCTAAGAGCCACACGTAACCTGCAGCCTCACCTCTCACCGGGGATTAAAACCCCCTGCACCCCCCTTCCCGCGCTGACCCACCGATGCTGCCCCAGGCTGCTGACCCCCAGCCCAGCACCCGCCTTCGCAGCAGCTCTGCCAAGCCCCTGCTTCCCAGTGGAGGACAATGCTGCGGCAGCCGACCTACCTTGTACCGAGCAGGGGCTCCTCGGGGAGGAAGGCTCCAGCTCACCAAGCTGGGCAGGCATCGTGCGGAGCTCGCAGCACTGGGCAGGCCCCCCAGGGCGCTTCCAGCAGAGCAGGGGAATAGCTACAATTTCTGCTAAAACTCCTCTGCAAAGCACTCAAGATGCTAATGGGTTTTAATTTTCCATGAATTTGCAAAAGCAGTATCCTGCAAAGCTGCAGACAATTGTTCATGCTTC
This sequence comes from Microhierax caerulescens, assembly GCA_035590215.1. Lineage (NCBI taxonomy): Eukaryota > Metazoa > Chordata > Aves > Falconiformes > Falconidae > Microhierax > Microhierax caerulescens. Next base: position 36,683,867 of record JAVJGJ010000060.1, read on the forward strand.
CTCACCTAGTCTAACATTTATTATATTTTTCAAACAGACATTAGTATTAATTTAATCTTGATATTTTTTTTCCCCCCTGAAGCAGGCTATAATTAAATGTCCTTTTCCCTGTGACATTTGCTGGGATACAGTGAGGCCAGGGCATTTTTAAAGACTCATTCAATATAACTAACATTTCAATTAGTGTAAGTGCATGAAGTAAACATAAAAAAAACTCAGCCCAGGCACTTGAACTCATACACATGGGACAGTTTGATTTTTAATTGACTGCCATTTTTTATTTTTTCAGTGAAGAGGAAGTCTAACTGAGCGGTGGAAGTCCTAGCAAAGTACACGTGTTAAAGCATGATGAATTTCTTTTCATTTTCTCCACAGAGCTGTAATATATTTTTCTTTCCACAGCTGAAGCTTCGTGTTGACACTTCATCTCTATGCTGCTGCCCTTACTTGGGGAGATTTTCATATAGGAAATTTCCTATTGAGCAAACACTGTTTCAGCAAGGAAAGCTGCTTCTCTTTCAGTCCACCACCTCAACACGGTTTGGCAAAGGCACGTATCCTATTATCAACTGCTTACCCTTCCTCTTTAAAAGCAATCACAGAGAAATACGGTATTCTTCTCATTCCTATTTTTCAGGGAACATCTCTTTAAAAAACCCCACCAGAACGAAAGGCCTCCTTTGGGGGTTCACAGATCCCAGCTGCCTACTGCAGAGGAGGTCATTAAAGCAAGAGCCACGTCTTGCTGTATGTTAGCGCAGCATCTCACACAACAGACCCCTGACCTTGCTCGGGGTGCTGGGCAGGAGGCGGCTGTGCTATGCAGCAGCAACAGTCATTGAGCTTTTAATAAGTTGTCTCAAATTACCATAGGAGACATTAAGGAAAGGGACATTTAATTACAGTTCTCTGTTAGAGGAAAAAAAAAAAAGCAATGATCATTTTAATCCATCTCCCACAAGTGTGGAAAAGGGAAAACATCTTCCCCACGCCATTTAAGTCTCCTTTTTGTACCGCTGGTGACCGAAGCCAAGGGGCAGCGGAGAGGACACCAGCACACGAGCTGACACAACGCTTGCAGGAGCGAAGTGGAAGGCTCCACGTTTCCAAGCCAATATAAAGGCACCTATAGCACAGCACTCGGAGAGGCTGTCCTGCTTTGAGAAAGCTCCCCGCGTTCCCGCAGGAGCCTGCAGTGTGTCTGTAGGAGGGCTGCAACGCTTCTGGGCTTGCTTCAGGAGCCACGGGGAGAAACAATGTGCTGAAGATGAAGAGACAGACTTGGGAAAAAGGCAAATCCAAACCCTGCAGAAAGTGGAAGGCTAGGGGCTCGTGTGACAAGAGGGGCACGTCCCCACCAGGGACTGCTCAGAAACGCCGCAGGAGGATCCCGGTGCGGCAGCAGCAGCGGCAGGGAATACTGCATGCAGATACCTCGCCCTCATGTCACCCAGCCCAGGCTGCAGTAAATTGGGCAGGTCTTTGGCCCTAATTACCCCTAACACCTGGAGAAACATGGGGACAGTGCTCAAGAAGAAATCCAGCATCTGCACCGCAGTTTCTCTTCCCAATAATACCATTGCAACACCAAAATTAAGTGTGATTACCAAAGCCAAGAGTATTTCTAAAAATAAAGGAAATACCAGTAAATGCCTACATATGAAATACAGCATTTTATCTAACACTACCAGTGGAACTGAACACTGCGCTGCTTGCTCTGCCGTTCCCAGAATAAGCACGGCGCATCTCCAACTGATTTACCCTTATTACTGATTTTGTACCAGGGTTTGCAAATTCTGCTCCCAGCGCAGAACATAATTTTTCTCTGTTGCTGATGGACAGCAGCAGGCTGCCTCCAATAAATCCCACTTGGTCAGAATTGAGTATCTCCATAATCATTCCTCCTGTCTGGCTGAAACACTGCTGGCACTGTGTGAGAGGGAGGCAATTTCAGTAGTTGCATTTATCCTTCCTTTAGCCTCTTCCACAGATCTCAGAGCTTTCCCATTATTTCAGATGCAGGAGAGGCTTTCCTCAACTCAAGTGCAGAGCAATCACCTCCAGGAGGAGAGGAGATTTGAGTGCCATCTCCTCAGGGTGGAAAGTCACCTTTAGCATGGCTCAACACAGAACCATCGCTGGTGCTCCTTGAAGGGAAGCAAGCATCCCGCTGCCCTTTCCCCACTTCAACTGATGGCATTGGGCTGGAGCTGGAACCCAACAGACCCCATGGTCTGGGTAAGATTTATGAGAAATTTAGCAACGTGTTTATTTTTGTGCAGTCAGTTACTACAGTAACCATGCACTGACAACCACCCTTAACGTGACACCAGGCTTTCTTCTGGGGCTGGCATGTCCTGCCCAACAAGTCTACCCAGGGACTCATTAATTTATCCCCGGCCATGCTCAATATTTGCTGATGGGACCCCTGGCCAGGGGTCCACACTTCCTTCTCCTGGGCATGGTGAAGCTCATTTCCCTACCTTGGTTTTCGGTTTGGGTTTTTTGTTGTTGTTGTTTTGTTTTTTTAAAATCAAACTTACAACAGGTGGATAGCAGAGATAAACAGGGGAGGAGGAGGAAGATGACAAGTTAAATGCTGATGCTGACCTGCCCGACTTGCTAATGAGGCTCCTTGGTGCGCTGCCACACTTGCCAGCCACAGACCATTTCCCCATCTCTCCCTACGGCAGCAGAGGCAGCATGGAAGAGCACTGCAGGGAACCAACCTGGCAGTGGTGCCTCTTAGGCAACATCTAGGAAGCTCCTAGGGGAGCTTCCCCTGCAGGAAGGGGGGCCGGGGGGAGCATGCCTGGACCACTGTGCCCCTTGGTATCCTTAGGAAGGGATGCAGGGACTGGAGCATCCCCCGTGCCCTTCCCAGGGGAGCCCAAACCCAGATCCCTGCCTCGCAGATCGGTTTTGCCTCGAGACCTTGGTGCCCCCAGGCCTCCGTAGGAAACCACATTTTTTTCCCTCAGAGACTTCTTCTAACACCTGGGGCCTCTTGCCTGGACCTTGCCAATTAGCAACAGAGTTGCAGAGACTGCAGAATTGCTCTCATTTTGTATTTCATTTTTTCCGTTAGATTAGTTCAGGGATCAGAAAATGAACGAGCTTAGCTCAAGTCCCACAAGCCTGCTTTTCCTCCAGGCAGCTAAACACACTGCTCTGCTTGCTAGACAAACATTTAATCACTTTCTGCACTCAGCATCCTCCATCCACCATGCTGGGAGACGGGCTCTTGCCAGGTTCTTCAAAGAGGTAACAGCAGCCACGCGTGTATTTCTTAGGCAAGTTGTGGCCAACAAACAAGGACAGACACAAAGAGAGGAAACTGCCTTTTGTGAAAAAGAAACCTTGTAAATAGGATCAGGTTAAACAGGTTTCCAGACTCTCAGAGCGTCTTCAATGCACCCATAAAGCAGGAACCTATCTGATAACGTACCTACCGGTTTATCCAAAATAAAACTAAGATGTAGCTGCCTCCTCATCTACAAGTACCAGGTGGGGAAGAAGTGTCTGATAATAGTCTTCAACCTAGCAGAAGGAGATGCTATGAGATATACCAAGCCGGATGAAAGAAAAAATAAATAATAAAAAAAAAAGATTGCTGGGCATATTAAGGCAGCAAAGGTAACTTACAATTGAAGCAACTAGCTTAGGGACCTTGTGAATTCATTGTTGCTTGAAGTCAAACCTGGGCATCTTTCCAAGAGCTACGTTACAGCTCAAGAATAAATTACAGGTGTGACAGAGCTGATGTTCTGGAAGCGCAGAGATATGATAAAGGCTGTGGAAACAGTCACATCAAGCAGGAGTCATTATGAATAAATTGGTATTCCTTACCCGGTGGGAACTGCTGAAGTGTGTGGGAGACGGAAGGGCAGAAAGGGATAATTAGGGTAAGCTCCCACAACTGCCTGCATAGATGATGGCCTGTCCTCTTGAGACATCACCTCCCAAAGTAAACAGCATCGTTTTGCTCAGGAGGCTGGATGAGGCCCTTGAGCTCAAGCCCAACAGCGCTGGATTTAGAGGAACAGCCTTCACTCCGGTACCGACTGCCACACACGTGCTCCCCACCTGCCACCTGCTCCCCTGCGTGAGTGTGGCCCCCCCCGGCAGAGCTGGGCAGGTTGAGCTGACATCCAGCGCGTGCAAGCTGCCGTGGCACGTGAGAAGGCAGCTGTGCGTTTAAACCCCATCCCTGCAGAGATGGGCATGTGGCACTGAGGCACAAGACCTAGAGAAGTCCTTGAGAAGCTGCAGAAGAACTGCCACGTACGGCCAGCCTGGGGGCCTGAACAGGGCCTCACAGAGGTCGTCAGGCAGATTCTGAAGTTTTAGGGCTATTAAAGTCTGAGTGGTGGGCCGATCCCCACAAAACATGGCTGTGGGCCTTTCTGGCTTTCAAAACCTAGAAGAATTCATCCCACCTGATCATTTATCACTAGATGCATGGATCCCTCATGCATCCCAGCACAGCTTGTGCCTTCCCCTCAAATTATACTCATCTAGCCTTCCCTTCAGAGAAAAAACCCAAATAAATCATTTGAGTCATAATTTATTCAAGCAGTTCCTAATCCTTTGGACAAGGTATTGCTTGGGTTATCACCTGACACAATTCATCGCTCTTCAGAGGCACTGGGAGCACTGCTCCTCCCGAGCTTCACCGACGGGCAAAGCGCAGGCTGTAGGTGTCACCTGGCCATCCTGCACTGAACACAGGCTCGAGAAAATTTCTCTGCGTAGAAAAATAACGAAACTCAAAGTGTCACAGCAATAAAGCACATGGCATGTCTATCACTCAGCTCTGCAAATGATTAAATACCCTTTTTGCTGCCTCATTCCCAGGACTTTGTCAAGAGCTCATTTCTAGCCCCACCACACAGCCTGGGCTGAAGAACCCACCTGCCCACCCTCGCTGGCCAGAAACCATCTCGGACAGCAATAAATCCTGTCAGCTCAGGGCTCCAACCTTCCTCCTGCACCTGGGGCACAGCCTACGCTTGGTGCCACCTTTCCAGCCCCCAGGGACTTGCACCGCTTCCCTCCCGCCCCGGCTGCTCTGCTGTCACCCTTCTGCAGCCTCAGCTTTGCCACCGGGAATTTTTAACAGCAGATTTCCGTATCTTTGAACGGCCACAGTAACCCGGACTCACGCCAGCCTTCCCACACCAAAGACCTTCTTCTAAAGGAGGGAGGAAGGAGCAGAGAGGACACGTGAGGACACATGGCTGCCCCTTCCTCCCGTAGGGTCCACGCACCGCCCAGCTTCCAGCCACAAACACAGGGCTTCCAAAGGCTTCTGCAGGCATTAGACACTTCAGGACACACAGTGTTCACATACTAATTTACTTAAACGACACGTTACTTTGTCTTCACAGCTAAGACACCTAAACAGCTGAACAGAAATCACAAACTGAATCTCACGGGAAAAATTAGTATATGAAAAATAAACCAAGCCGAGCTAGAGCCACCCAGGCAATGGCCCTTTGGGTCTGCCTACAAAACAACTAATTTAAAATAAAAACAGTCACCTGCTGAAGAAATTCAGACAGTGTTCTCCAAAGCTTCAGCTATTCTAGGAGAACAATGCGCTATAAAAGGCTGTCGTGAAAAACGGGTCTTGTGACATGCAGCCAGACCCAGCATGGAAAACAGACCCCAAACTCTTCATCCGTGACTGAGGAATGGTCTCAGAGGTGGACCATGGCAGAGGTCCCAAGGCCCAACACCTCCACAGACTGTGACAGTGCTTCCACTACTCCCAGCCAAGGTACCTTTTGTTGATTTCTAGCCACCCATGCTCATCCTAGAGCACAGCTCGGCTATCTTATTGACATGTATAACATCAAGACATTCTCCTTGGACTCTCCAACTTTCTTCTGTGCTTTGATTATCCCTGGTTAGAAGTTTCCAGAAAAACCTGCTATAAATGCCAAGGAGTAAGCCAACACCAAGGTCAATACCATTCCAGCATCAGACAACTTTGCCCTTCAGAAAGAAAGTCCACCCTGACATCTCTCTCCAGAAGCTTTTTGTGTCCAGCCAAGGACCCATCCCCCCAGTCTGCTACTCAAACATGTGACCTCAGCCTCTGCCATGTTCCTCCAACAGGGCCACCCTCACAACCACATGCAGTTCCTCAAGTCACCTCCCTTCCCACCAGCATTGACTTTTCACTGGGCTTGTTTTATCCAAGTCAAAATCAACCCTTTGCTACCAGACAACATCTACCACAACTCTCTGGCACACCATCTTATTTGAGTGCGCTCCCTAAAATGACATTCCGGGGCCTTTGGTGACCATGGATCACAAGGGTTAGGAAACGCCTTGTTCCTTAAGTACGTAATCGCTCCTCTAACTATGCAACATCAGCTAAGGGTTTCACCTCCCAAACACCCACAGGTTGGCAAACCAAGCCCTAACCAGGCATTATTCTAAGACTGACTTACCCACAGGAAGGACACATCCCAACACTTCCCGTCCACAGGTATTGCTGCTTTCACACTGATATTAGCACTCTCTGAGTTCACAGGTGAGCAAACATTGACTTAGTTTCGACAGAAATTAGCAGAAATTACAGTTTTGCTCCTCCTGCACAAGCAGTGCTGAGAGTCCCCTCAAGTGACCACCAGTTGTTTGAAGCCTTTAGTAGGTTCTGAATTTTTAAACAAAGATGTATTATCCTGAATGTTTACAGGGCATTAAGCAAATGTTACACTTTTTAGTAAAATGTAAAAACATTGAAAACCTTCTCAATTACTGAGCTTTCCTTTAGACAGCAGTGTGACCTCTCCATCCCAGGAGGCCATAGAAACAAGACTGAGTTACTAAATGAAAAAATGCACCTTTACAAGAAAGCAGAGATGACTCCACTGCCTTTTGGCAACCTCCAAATGCAAGAACAGCAACAAAAATTATACAAACCATCTTCACTTCATTTTACAGACTACTTTTTCTTTTCTTATCAGAGCAAAAGCAAAACGTTGCAGAAGGACAGAAAACGGGACCACATCCAGGTTTGAAGGTACTGCCCTCTTATTAACACATACTCCAGGAGAAATCCTTGAGATTAACTGGTTTGATCCAGGAAATTACCATCTCCAGTGGACAAAGTAAAAAGCAAAGTTCCTGAATGAATCATAATTCCCTCTTCCAAGTCCTCAAAAGAGGTTCGCTATCCAACAAGGAAGCAATTCAGAGGTGCTAGATGCCCTCTCAGGTCGATACAGCATTGCTGAAATCTTGCCGCTTCTCACAGCATACCAACGCGTTTCTTCATTAGCAAGGCACATCCTTCCTTGTCAAGTTTCTGCTTGGCCCCAGACACTAACGAGAGGCTGACAGGTAATCATTTAAAACAGCATTTGCTTTAATGTTATAAAGCTATTTACTATCCACCTGGTCTCACTGTTACTGCAGACTATGTAAAAGTACCTAACAAGGCTTGGATTAGGCTCCCTGCTATTTATTTGACGCCTATACCAGGGGCATCCTTGTGGGGGGGACTTGCAGTGTAAAGCATTAATACAAAAATACCTTGGGAAATCAGAAACTAGGGAGTCACGAGTAACTTTTATATATAAAGTTTCCTTCTTTTACTGTAAGAGGTTTTCTCTGCACCTTGAGAGGCAGGCTGGCAGAAGAGGATTTGGTGCACCTCACGTTATGGAGGCCCCAGGCAGCACACATTTGAGGGCAGTGAAGGTGCAAGTCAGTTCTCATAGTTATTTATTATGGAACTTCTTTCTTGACACCGGATTCTGAACCGCAAATCTGGAGCCCTGGGCAGATCCTAGCACTCACTGCTAACAATGCACAAAAATAAAACCAGGAGGAAGAGAAGTTATCCATCCATGCCTTGGGCTAAAGGCATTGGTTGTAACAAATTGCCTGGCTAGTTTATCTTCCTTGTGAACACAGCACAATTCTCTTAAATTATTTTTCTGCTACAAAATCCCACTGTGGTTCTGGGTCACTCATTGAAAGTCAAAGTGAGGCTGCTCGTGATGGAGCACAGACACAGGGTATTGTTTGCTTCCCGAGTACAGGGTGGTGCTGAACCCAGGGCCTCCTGCAATTATTTGCAGAAACTGGAA
>JAVJGJ010000060.1:36704355-36729773 GCA_035590215.1 Microhierax caerulescens
AGAGAGAGAGAGAGAGAGAGAGAGAGAGAGAGAGAGAGAGAGAGAGAGAGAGAAACAGACACATACACACATCTATCTGAACTGAGCTCAGACTGGGAATTTTATGTGACTTTTAAATTGGATTTACCTCATCTTCTTCTTCGGACATTTTAGTGGAATTATCAGGGGATTTTACAGGCTTCTGGCTATTGGTTCCATTTGTCTCCTCTTTGCCATGCTCTGCCTCCCACTCCTGTAGAACTTCATCTATGTTGAAACGACGTCTATAATTTACAAAAAAGTTTTTCACTTGCACCACAGATTTGTTGCCAATCACATCAGAGATTGCCTGAAAGTCTCGGCCGTATTTCCTGATTGCTAAAAGGAACAAAAAGAACAACAAAAGCAACGTATTATTTCTACAGAGATCACAAATCAGGCTCAAGTCACAGCATTAGGATCTGAAGCTGAACTTCTGACAAGGTTGCAAGCCTTTCTCAGATTAATCCAGGGGGGGAAAAAAAAAAAAGTCTAAACTGGGCAAGAGACACAGTTAAGACTAGCCCAGGAGATGAGAAGAAAACAGAGGTGTAGTAAAGATGAGCAGAGCCAAATCTAGAAGACCTGTGTAAATCTGCCTGTAGTACTTGAGAAGTTACACAGACAACGAGCACAGCAGTAACACCAGTCGAGTTTCACTTTCTGAAAGCCTGAACATCCAGATTACTTGAAAACATTCATATGGTGCAATTTATACTGTCCAGGGAGGGGAAGAGGGGAATATTGTTTCCTTGTTCAATTCCATTCTTTGGGCCTTAGTACACAGCAATGTCAAAATCCCTCATTAGCCACTGAAAGGAAACACACCTCTGAAATGCAGCAGTTTTCACTATCACCAACTGAAGTACAAATGAACTTGTAGTGCCATACCTTGCACAGCAAGAAGCTGCTCATCTGTGGTCCAACGTGCATTAAATTTCTGAACGACCTAGAAATTAAAAAAAAAAAAAAATCAGGTAACTTCCTTTACATAAGTAACAATTATGTAATATTTTCACTTGTATCTGAGCTCATAAAAACCTCACAAAAACATAACAAGGAATTAACTGTCAAACTATATCATTCCTTTTAGAAGCAACAATGTTTTCAACAAAGAATTGCATATGGCACCCATTCAGTCAACTATGACATACACTGTGCCTTTAAGCCATGGTAATACAAAAAGATAGGGAATAGGCTGAGGAGATAGCCAAAAGCCACACTCTTCCAAAGCACAGACTTGTTTTTAATAGAGACACCCTTTGTAATCTTGGTCAAATTATTTCCAGCATGAGGTACCAGAGCTGGAAAGAAAACAGCAGAAGCACCAAGTGCCAAGAGAAAAATGGACCATAAACATCCTCTCCTACATTCCTCTGTATTCAGAGCAAAGCAGCTCCCTCTCTCAAGGCCACATGGATACAATGCTGACAAAATATAGTATATCTGAGATGCCCGTACTTCTCTTAAAAACTTTCTTTCACGTTAAAAATTTCTTTTTTTTTTTAGAGAGAGAAAGAAAAAATCACTTTTTTCTCATTTCCCTTACACAACAACAGTGAATATGGTAACACTCTTGATTCACACTGACAACTCATAGGACATTGGTCCTAGTATACTGGCAACACAAATAGCCCTGGTATGTAAACACTGATTAGCATTTATCTCCACAATAAACAAGGGTCAGAAAATGATCCTACCTCTGGAAGTCTGTATTGTTCTATACCACCTTCAAGTTTTTCTTTGAGTGCGCTGTTTGTCTGTTTTATATTCTGAATCTGAAAAGAAAGTTTCATTCCTTTAACAAGGATCAAAAAAAAACAAAAAAACCCAAAAACCAACTTTGGACATACATTCTATCCAGCAGCCCCGGCAGGAACCTCACGAGCTCAGCATTCCAGTTTTTCTCACAACCTCCCTTTTCCAAAAAGAAAGTTTGTTACATTGGAATGAAGGAATGCAGGAGCAGCTGGCACACCAGGAGATCCCATTTAATTTATTCCATCCTGTGTCGAGGCAGTCCTTGTTCAATAATACTTAACTTCCAGGACTGTATAAAGCCCACCATAAGAAGAAAGGCTCTGTCCATAGCAAGTAATGAATCAAAGACTGCTAGAGAGCTCTGCTTCTCCCAGAGTGCCAAGAAAAAGGCTTCAGGCCAAAATACCAATTCTATTAAGTTTAATAAAAAGCTTGAGCCAGACCTCTGTTTTAAAAACAGTAAAAATCTAGATCAGATTCCTAGTTTAGATCTAGGAAACAGACTCACATAGTAAACCTGTCTTTACTATCTGTTAGTTAAAAAACATTTGTTTAAAAGGCAGATCCATAAGGGATGCAACAGGTACATAGAAAAGGTTGATGCATGTCTAAGAACAAAACAGATATATCTGCCTGTTCCAAAAGTACCATATGAAAAGGCAAAGGAAACTGCTGCAAATGGAAATCAGATACTGCTGAAACCAGTATCTGAGGGAAGTTCACAGTTAAAACATCAGGAACTCTGAACTGCAGGAAACAGTACCAACAAATGTTCCTTTAGGTCAGTGCTATGGACTTTTCCCTGTTTCAATCTATACTAAGGTAGGCTTGCCCACAGAAGTACGAGACATAAAACACAGGGCTGCACTAGTTCATAGCACAAGGCTAGCAGCTTGCCAATTAAGCCATATAATGACATGCATCATCACTGCCAAGCTACAAATTCCTGCAAACTTTGCAGACTGTGACAAGCACTACCACCAAAAATAGCAGTTATTCTTGAAATAGTCCATTCATACCTGTCGTTTGATTGAGACTAATTCCATGTCCAGTTGTCTGAGTACAGTGGTAGCAGCTGTTGCATTGGCAGAAACTGCCTCCACATCTTCTTGGGAAAGGAACATTCCTTTGGGAGGTTTCCTCTTCGCTCTGTTCTTGGCCTGTGTACTGTGCTTCTCCTTCTTCACCTGAGGAAGGGTTTCAGTGGGCGGCACCTGACAAACAGCAGTCATTTTACAAAACCAGATGACCTCTAAAGGTTCCTTCCAACTCAAACCATTCTGTGATTCTATGACTTTTAGCCATCATCAAAATTTGGAGAATCAAAAACATAGCTTAAAGACAGGGAGACATTTTTTGCTTTAAGTAGCACATCATACAAAATGTATATATATATTTTATATATAAATATATACACTGTCTTATATAAAGCTCTCCTTTCTTCTAGGCAGCTTTCAATGTTTACAGAGATACTGGTTGTCTTCTCTGCCCATCTTCATTTTGCGAGACGGATAACCAATTTTACAGTAGTTAAACATCCTGGTTATTTTCAAACACTCCAAAACATCTCTTCTTGCTTTCTTCACCAGGCCTGAACACACCTTTAACTGAACATCAGAAACAAAGTAGTTCGGAGACAGGGGAAGAATGCAACTAGAAGAGTTCAGAGAGACTTGCTTTCCTACGTGTTAGAAAGAAGAAGGAATAAACCAAATCTATTTAAAGTCTAAGAACGAAGGATCAAGGTGGCTATGAAGTAATTCTTAGATCATTACGCAGTTTCTTGGAAGCCGATTTTTCTTGCATAGCACTGATACATCAACTGTTCCACTAAACTGATGCAGTTTTGCCCACAACTAAAATTTAAGTCTCTCTTGGGAAAGGGAATATTTCACACAGCAGCAATTATTTTTATTCCTTCTGTCTACAGCCAAGAATTAAGTGCACACCTCTAACAGGTAGATTACCCAGGACACTATACTACAGATCCTTCAAGAGCACATCTGATTCTCTAATACCAAAACCATTTCTTCCAGCAGCTATTTTCAACAAGCAACTCATACCCAAGATTTATTACCCAGTGGCTGGAGCCTGGCCAAGAACACAGAATAGAAGAAGGGTGGCGGAGAGAGAAAAAGCAAGAAGGGGAGGCCACACGTACGAAATCCTCTACTTGATCACTTCCAGCTTTAAACACATTGGCTTTGCTTGGTGCTATTGTTTCCCTCCTAATTTGCAGTTACATGTAGCTTCTGCACAGTTTGCAGCATTTACTAATTAGCGAGCATTAAAATGCTCGCATTTAAACCCACAAAAGACTGAGCACAAAGCCCCACGTAAGCACGAGGCTCCATTTCCTGAAGGCTGGAGAACCCCAGCATATGGGCTCTGGCCAGAGCCACTCAGGAGAGGTAATGTGGACAACTCCCTGTTCAACCTTTTTGTTTTTTTCCTTCTTTAGTGCAAACAACTCCATGAGGGATGATACCTAAGGCAAGGCCAGGAGATTAACTATTGCTGTTGCAGGATGGATACCCTATTTCTTTTAGCAGAAGGGAGTAGTGAAACCAGACTGGTTTAACTATGAACAAATGAGGTAAGCTCTGCACTCTGCTTCAGAAGTAAGCACATTGGTAACTGAGCTGGGTAAATTATTCAACATGGATGCACATTTCAGATTTATTCATATTTCCTGTCCGTGCAGAATTTCACAGGATCATGCAGTAATGCCTCACATGTTCAGGGTGTAGGCTGACCAACACACAATGTCTGCAGCCTCAATGCCTGCAGTCCCAGAAGCCTCAATGTTAAGCAAAAACAAAAGCAGTTTCAAATGATTGTTTTACACAGTTCAAAGAACATGAAGCTCTTCCATGTTGTGGACAAGAAGCCAGAGCTCCAGCAGAATGTTTTTTGCAAGCTCCAAATGCCTCTATGCCCTGGTGACATTGTGCAGGCTTACACAAATTTGAACACCCTGTCTTGGAAACTCTTGCTTTCCTGGCCACACACATTTCTCTGTAGAATTAAATCACTTCATGAAAAGAAGAAAGAATTAAAATGCAGGGATTTAGCAGTGCTCCTCTGTTTATTTAGAAATTGCCACTGCTATCCAGTGCACTTCAGTCTTACAAAGCCCTTAATACAAACAAGTTTCCTTCCTCAGATTTCACTGTGTGAGAAAAGGCCAAGCTATCTCAAGCCATGTAAAGGCAGAGGATGAAATGGAAGGCATTTCCAGGAACAGGGAAGATGCAGAGAAAGCGGCTCTAGCTCACAGTCTCAGTATTATGGAGTTACTATCTGAGGAAACCCGAACAGTTGCACTAACACTGAAAGTAGTTAAAAAAAAAAAAAAAAAAAAAAGCAAGATTCCCCCTCCAATGATCCCCAAAAGAGGAAACATGAGATATTTCAGATACTCTGAGAAATCCCAGTATTACTCAGCAAGTCATACAGTAACCAACAGGTCTCAGAGCTAGAAAAACCATCTCTGTGCGGTTGGGACAGGGAGGTTCTTTACAGTAAAAGTCCTGGGTGCATCACCACCCCTGCACATCTGACCATGTCATTAAAAGAAATAGAACAATCAGGAGAGAACATAACCCCCCTCCTGGATACCTGCTCTCTCCCCCAGCATTTTCAATCACCCCCTTGTTCAGGTACTGCAAAATCAAATCAAATTAACTCTGAACAGGCTATACAGGTTGTCAGCTTTGTTTTACCCACCAGTACAATCCCCATCCAGAAGAGCCCCCACAAGGCTGCCCACCATTGCACACACAGCCAGACTGCACATGCACAAGTTCTGGTGATCTCTTTCTGATTAGTGCCATGGCCTGTATTAGTGTGACAAGGTGGGCAGACACCCCCCTCATATACAAGACTTCCTATAAAAAACTTCTTGATGGTAGCTATCAGCCAGCTGACCTGGTTTGGCCCTACAACAGAGGCAGCTAAGTTGGCAACGAACTACGTTTCCCTCTTCTGCAGCAGAGCATGCCAGCACTGGTAGGGAAGGAAGAAATAAAAGGGATTGAAGAGAACTCTCTTACAGACTGAAGATTTCAAAGAGCTTACAGAGGAATGAAACTTGAAAATTTATTAAAACAATGGGAAATGAGATGACAGTTAACAGTTATTCACCAGATGCACTGGAGAGCTGCAGTATGCAGCTGCAACTTAGCCAAGTGAGAACCCTTCTAGTCTGGGTGTTGCTAAAGCTTGAAAACTCAGCTTCTTGTGACTACGAGTGGCCTCACATCCACTTGGCTCCTAGGAAGTCATTAGGGATGCCAGCTCCTTTGGTGCAAGCAACAGCTAGGCTTTTCTGGAAAGTTTAGGAAGCACCCTGGCATGGGTAAAAAACAAACCAGAATACTGTTATTTTTCAGTTATTTCCATTCAAAGTAATTTATCAGAGGAATTAATCTCACTGACAGTGACTGACAAAACACCTGCTCTAGGACTTAGTTTCTGCCTGTGTGCAATCATGTCTTTAAATATTTCTAGTGTTGTCTTCCTACATATACCCTTTAAAAAAAAAAAAAAAAATCTAAAAATTGAGGGAGACAGAGAAATCAGGCTACAAAAAAATCAGGAAAGGGAGTTACTTCAAGGAGAGAAGGCCTTAGGGTAAATATCTTCCTGTAGCATGCACGCGCACATACAACCCATGCTGCTGCTGAATGGCAAGGCATTTTTTATTAGCAGATAACCAGCAGGCTACATGTATGAAAAAGAAGTATAGTTTCCTGTTAAGCATCACAGACCAGATTTTCAAAACTGTTATATTTGTGTGGCTATTTTCATCAAGAACTCTATGCCCACTCAAAATTAAGTATTTGAAGAGAGGTGCAATTACTACATTTGAAGTAGACAAAATATTCTGTGCATAATAACAGGTTAAGGCTCCTCTGCCAGACAGAATAAACCAGCCACACAAAAGCTTTCTCCTTTACTGTTTACCACTGTAGTTACAATCCTGTACCACCAAAATCTTCAGACTGTTGCTGAGGATTTCAGCACATCAGGAATTTACTTAGAGTCCAAAGTGTAGGTAAACATGCTCTTGCTAGTCTACCTAGAACAGATTAAGGGGCATATTTCCCCTCCACTAAACCATCTCAGTGGGTACGTAAGTGCTTCTATTCCACCTCTAGACAGTTAGGTTGATTTAAACCATCACTGAAGGTGGTTCAAGCTAACACAGCCAAAGAGAGAGTCAAAGAGACTAGAAACTCTCACATAGTACATTATCATGGGATGGTAAAGTCTTAAAATTTTCCCAGCACCACCCATAATAACTTATTTGTCTATAATTTTCTTCAACTACGAAGAATTTTGAAGACAATTTTTTTCTTGTATGACAACTATACAAAGCACAAATAAAGAAAATTAGATACTGTCAGCTTCTACATGAAGTAGCTAGTAAGTAAGCACTGTCATTTCTAGAAGAGTAAGAAAATAATTATACCTCCTTTTTGCTCTCCTTATTTTGTTCAACTTCAATATCAATAGGATTATTTCCATTTGCTTCCTCCATTTCATCCTCACTGCAAGACAAAAGCAAACAGTACTATATTAGTTTGTGAGGCTCTTTTTCTATAGATAGCATGCTAAAATAAATGCCTGGATGCAACAGCAAGTCCAACAAGCTTTCCTTAGTTATATTCCCAGAACATTTTTTCAGGGGTTTGCAGTGGGTTGGTTGTTTGGTCGGGTTTTTGTTTGTTTTGGGTTTTATTTATTTTTTGTTTAATTCAAGAAATTCTTAATTGTATAGATAGTAAGGCCCATGTCTTGTAAAGGAAGGATTCACAGTAGCATACTTAGGCAAAATAAAAGATGCAGATGAAGGCAAGATACACATAATCGATTACACAAGTTACCTTTTAAAGAACGAGACACTGAGCATTTTAACTTTAGGCAAACCAAGACAGAAACAAAGACTTAGAATTACAGCAAGTAGCTAAAACACTTTTCATACAACTCCTTAACATTTAGCAAAATAGACATGCACAAGATTAACTCCCTCAAGAACAAGCATAAAAAATGTTTGGGTTTTTGTTTGGGCTCTTTTTTTTTTTTTTTTTCCCCCTCTCTCAGTGACAGCATCACATTTCATTCTCCCTTGGAAAAGAAAAAGAGGTTATCAGTTACAGAATAATAATAGACATGAAATTGAGGCCATATTGAAAGTGACCTTGGCACACCTGGCCAGTTTGGCTTCATTGGAATTTTAATCAGACATTAAATCGTATATATTTTCACCATTTAGAATTTTTGTACTGTACACAACTAAAGTTAATTGCACCATTTGGGATGATGCCCAGAAACAGAAGAAATAAGCTGACCTAATCAAGGCTTTTCATTTTTATTTTTTTTTTTAATCAAAAAAATAAACCTATTTTGCCATGTCAAACTTTATAGCCTGGGATGAGGAACTTTGCCTGACGCAGGTATGTCACAGCACCAGTGCAAGGCAGGGCTGTGCAGAGAAACCCCAGCAGCAGCTGTGCTACACCACTGGGGTGCTAGTACCAGCCAGGGGGCATTCACACAGGCGTGGGGGCCAGCAGGCACCCCAGGTGCCAGTACACATGGCTGCAGCAGCAGCACTCGCTCAGGGCTGTCTCCCTGCTGCAGTGACACCCTGTGCAAACATAGCCCAAGGAGGAACGTACTGCCAAGTGGCTTAAGGTGGCATCCATCTCCGTGAGAGCAGTCACTTGTACAAGGCATTCCTGCTCTCCCAGGCTGCCTGGTTCACGAGATATTTAGTTTGTGTAATCACGATTCCAGGGAATAAACTCACAAGCACCCCCTCCCAGAGCTGCATACACAAAGCCCCTCCCTCACACTAAGAACAGTTACTGAAAACCTGGTCCCAAATGCAGGGGGAGCTATTTTAGTGACAATCTGAGGGATCAGGGAATTTCCCTGCCTAGCCACAGAAAAGATCTAGCACTATTCGAGTGAGGTACCTCAGACTGCCTTGCTTCTCTCCTAACCCCACCTCCAAAAGAGCTCCCACGTGTTCTCACCTAGGTTCAGATTTCAGCCTTTCTGCGAAGGCCAAACCCCCATGGGCTCTGCTGTGCTCATAGTTTGCTCTTCTATTCTAGCAACTTCCTAGATATGAGGTAGATCAAAACCCACCCACTCATTTCTGCAGTTTTAGACAGCGATCACTATTAACTGAAGAATGTTTTTAAAGTCTTCCCAACAACTAATGGCACAGCACAACCTCAAAATCCAAACACCCCAAACTCACCTAGATTTGCTTTCACACCCCACATGGCCACACTGATAAATGCTCCAGGTGTGTAGGGGTTTGACTATTTTACTCAACAGAGGGGAAGAAGGGAAATCAAACATCAAGCTGATGGCCCGGTGCTTAGCTTGCTGCAGATGTAAACCAAATCACACACTTCCAATCCAGCTGCCTTCCTCAAAGGTTACAAGATTACAGCACATAGCAGCCCATATAGTTCTTTCCCAATCACCAGATGGTGTGAGGTGCTGCTTTTCCCAGCAAACAGGCTTAGGTACCAGAGTTGTATTTCCAAATTGCAGTAATTTCATTTATGAGCCAGAACAAAAATAGAGAGGTAAAAGACTCTAAACTATATAATATGAGACAAACACATACTCCTTACGAGAGACAACCCAACCCCCAGCCACCCATCCCACCCCCTAATTAGCAGGAAAATTAAAAAAAAAAAAAAAAAAAAGATGGGGGGAGAAAGCAAGACGGGAAGAAAAAAAGTCAAGACAGCCTTTGCAGAGAAGGGGAAAAAACAGAATGGAGAAAGACTCAGGTCAGAGAAAGCCAACCAAATATTGGACAAGTTGGCTGGTAGCATTTTCCCTGGCCCTGCCTGTTAAGCAAGTATTGTTGAACTAATGGGGAAACAGGAGAGGTTAAGTGAGTCATTGGTGTAGTACACCTCAACCCTAGAGACACGTTTCTTCCCCCTTCCCAAACAGGGCTTGCTCATAAGTCTGGGAGCTAGCAAACAGCTCCCTTTGAAGTGCTGAAGCAGCAACTCATTTGAGGAGAAAAAACTTCTGTAGAATTTTGCCCAATTGCATTAGGAGTCTTCCAAAGCCAAGCATACCTCAAGTTTTATCTGCAAAGACATTAACTACATTTTAGAGCAAGTTGAGAAGGCACCTGCATCGAGCAGAGGGAGTTGCTACTGTTCAGGGGCAATGGGGGTGTCCACACACACACACTGAGGCCACCACATTTTTGAGGCTCTCTCAGGCCCAGAACTAGGCAGTCACCAAGTGACAGTTCTAACTGTACAGATACTTCTAGTAATACGCACAACAGGAGGGTGAACTTGCAGACAAAACTGCACAAAAGCAGGAGTCAAACTCTTCTGTTGAAGCTCAGTGGCTAGTGATCTCCCAAATACCAGCCCCCTCACCTACCCAAATCCTAATGCATGCAGCATACCTTGGCCTCTGACACAGAATTCATCCTAAGTTCCCCTGTGCTACCCTCTTCTCAGTCATTCAAAAACACATCCTTAACTTCATCTTTCTTAGGGAATAGAGCATGGCCTTATGGTGGTAATAATTTTTGAAGTAAAAGGCAGGGGAAGGGTCTGTGTGTGCATATGCACAGGCTGAGGGGTGCTGCACCGGACCCTGTTCCCCATCAGGTGCACATTCTTGCTCTACTCAGCATCACATGGAGGAAATAAAGGCAGATTTCTAGCTCTTTTGTGACTTCCTTTCACTCTCCTGCTTATCAGCTTCTCCGGCTCTGCCAACAACAGCGCCAATCAGCTTGTAAACAGTTTTAGTTCTATTTTCTCCACCCTCAAGCAATATCAGAGAAAAAGCTTCTAGAGCAATGGGACAGTGACCACTGCACTAGAGGACAATCTGGAATTGCACAGTGTTGAAAAAGAGAGCACACTTAATTGCAAACAAATTCCTTTTGGTTTTAAGCAAAGCAAAACATGCACAGCAGGGAAAAGGGGTGGGGAAAGAAGGTGTGGCACCAGGAAACATTTTGGGGAAAATCCTACATCTAGTTTCTTACAAACTAACAGGAATCTCTGAGGTAGTCTGAAGAAATCAGTGTGCGTCAATACACAGCCTTTCTGCTTGCAAACCTACCTTTCCTCACGTTCCCTTTTTTGTTTACGAGCATGACGGTCCATCACGCTAGTTTTAGTCCTTGTCTTCTTCCAGGAGTAGTAAAATTTCACCAGGCTGGCTATTGATTTGTCAGGAAGCTGTAAATTAAACACGTATCCTTTTATATGTTTATATGTAAAGTACCCCCAGGAGTTCACATACAATCGGTCTGTTCTTGTCAAGGAACATCTGATCTCTCTACATTGGATTGGCTCAAAGGCTCAAGCAAGGCAGTTCTGCAGCCTTTCCAAAAATGATCTATGGGGGAGTGTTTCAGGTTAGTGCCTACTATTTAGGACACCAAAATCTCTAAAGAGCATCTCTGCAAGCCTCCGCTTACCAGCCAGGTAGCTGGTTCCCTTCAGAACAGAGGACCATAGCAAAAGCAAATCCCAAATGGGGCCCTGAAGCTAAGATAACAGTTTTAAAAGCCAACACAGGCATGTGTAAGCAACCACAGGAACTGCTGAATTGCAGGCTATATCCCAAGCGTATCTTTGATGTTTGGTTAAAAAGTCTTATTCACACCATTCACATGATTAAGTCTATTCAAAGGTCTCAATAAAAGACATTTTCAAAAGGTGGAACATTACTGTATGGTGAACTGAGAATATAGGAAAACAAGCCTCAATTGATTTTGCTTTGTTCTCTTACACTAATGTCATCATCCCATAGTTATGAATGAAAAGCCTGCCTCCAAAAAGTGTAAAACTTACAACTAATTCCCTACTTCTGAGGTACTCTGCATGGATGTTCTTATACAAGAGTTCTACAAGGTAAAAGTCCAACCTTCCTTGCTGAATAAAACATATTTCAGGTAAGTGTCTGATTCAGCTTAGAGGGCAGGACACGTGGGGAGTAAAGCAAAACTGTAAGCAAGAGCCAGATCTCTCTTATTCAGATACTGCAGTTTAAGTCTTCACTTGAGACAAGGCTGGTTCTCAGATTGCAGGTTGACTTTAGGTCCTAATAATGGATCACACTAGAACTGCTACCCTGGCACAGAGCTGCACACAGGCATAAATCCATCTGCACTGGCAAAACACAGGTGCTATGTCAATGTTGTGTTGCCAACAACCGTGCAGCAGGCTGGTATGCTGGAATTAAATGGGTTCCACAGAACAAACTCAGGGACAAGGCTGTTCGTGACAAACATCCACTTGGCTACAATCATATGCTAAGAGTGCCAAAATATCAGAACCAGCTCCAGTAAATAACATAACTCACTTTTCATTTGCCAGCTTCGATAATTTCTCCCCTCAGTTCCAAGCTGCACTAGTGCTAATGAGGCAGCATATAGAAACGAACAACTAACATGCTCCCGAGCCATTGATTCTTGTCCCCTGCTAAACACAAAGCTTCATGCCATTTAATTCCTTTCATGCAGGATGATTTCTCTGGGAGCAACCATCAAAAGAAGTATCATTACCTAGAGAACAGTGCATGAGCTTGGCATTCCTGTATTGGAATGCACTTCACTCTGGGACAGATAGATTCATGCTTCTGCACAAAACCCAAATGGCAAATTTCTTGCTTTGGCGTTTAACCAAGCAACAGAACAGGCTTTACGTTCTCTTTTTTCCTCTCCAGGACAATGCCCTCCCCATTTTCCCCCCCCTGTGCAAGAACAGAGGAGTAAAGAAGAAAACAGCTTCACCCTTCAGGAGTCCACAACTCTCCAGACTGTCTATACCAGCTGTCCATAGTATGCACAAACCCTGTCACCTGACCCAAGGGAGTGGGAGACCCTAGGACTCCAAGAACATCTGGAAACAAACCCCAGTGAAGGTACACTCAAGGAGGACATAAGAAGAATGAACCTTTTCCTACCACCCTTTTGAAAAGGGACTTGGCAGTTTTCCCTCACACTTGCGAGGCAAGTCACCTTTCCTTTTTCAGCAGGATCAGCAACACAGGCCTTCACAGGGGCTTTAAAGAGACTGATCAGACTGCAACAGCCTAGGTTCACTTCAAAGGGTCACAATCAACATAACAGGGTCCTGCTGGAATATTCAAGAGACACTTTACTGAAGGACAGCAAAGAACAAAGCCTGGTTCCCACACAGGTGATGAACCACTTGAAGAAACTTTGAAGATATAATTAAATAAAAGATTTTTACATCCCATACTCTTCCTCTTTCAAAAGAAAATTGCCCATACCCCAGCAGTTCCCTTTCAGGAAGAAATCTACGCTTGAAGTTAACAATCACAGTTTAGAAAAAAATCACTACCAATCAAAAGCAAAGGACTGAATGCTTGCAATTATGTATAAACCTCCATCACAGCATCCACTGGCAGTCCCAAATCACATTAAGCACAGTCAAATAAAAGGAATTCCTAAAAAGCAGGCTGTAAGAAAGGAAATCAGCTTTGCACCCAGATGATCTTTACGCTGTGTGTGGGTGGGCACGTGTGTACAGACCATGCCTGAACTCCAGCTGAGACAAAACCAGTACCATAGCACACAGGGGACTGAAAACTAATTTCCAACCAAAAAAAATTGCACACTCAGTTTATCCTGAACCAGTAAAGTACTTCAGAAAAACACTTCTAAGGAGACTCTGGAAACATGTTTCTTTCTATTCATGGCAGTACTTTTCTTCTAACATCCCCTTTGGCCTATTCTCTCTCAAAAACATTACACAGGAGTTCAGCACAATCAGCACTGAAGATGATGGTCCAACTGCCTGTTACGTTTTTCCATCCCTGTGACACCACTTACCATCTGCTGGATCCTGTGAAAGGTTTTCCCATGGAAACTGAAGGCCTGTTCAAACAAGACCTTGTCTTCCACTGTCCACTCATCTGGGAATGGAGTAAAGTTTGGCAGATCCGCCAAAGACTTCTCAATGTTGTGCTTGTGCCAGAACAGCATCCCAAGGGCCTAGAAATAACAAGGGGACAACTGTAATCACAAGAAACATTATTATATGCATTGAGAGCGCGCTACAGCATTTTTCTCAAGCAAAAAGAGACATAATTTTAATTCTCAGCTACATCAGACGCTTTTCTGTGTGCAAGAAACCTGGAATCTGATCTCCATGCCTGCTAGGTTGTGAAGACCAACTTGAAGTTTATCCAGACCACACAGGTAGTAATGTAATAAGAGTAGAAATGGTAAGAGGGAAGAAGAAAATTGAAGGAATTACTTTAACTTCACTGATCATGGTATGCACAGGAAAGCTAAGCAAAGGCTTTGGAAGCCTACCAAAAAACAGCACTGGCAAAAACCTACTTTCTGTCCAGCCTCAACTCCATTTCCTGTGCAATCAGGAAGACTGTTTAGTTGATTGGGATTTTATGGTTGTTTAGGGGGCTCTTTTTGAGGAGGAGGGGGAAAACGGGGAGAAGACGAGAAAAGAACTGGAAGAAGGGAAGGCAGAGAGCACACACAACCTTGACTTGCTGGGCCCAAAAGAAGAACGAATCTCACTCATTTTGGGGGCTACTCATTTGTTCTCTTGAAAGACACCTCATTTCACTGTTGCAGTCTCTAATTCTCAGTCCCTAAGACAAAGTGCATGTGCTGTGCTTCACCACCTGCAAACTGACCTCATCCCACCATCTCCAAGGTGCTCACTCCTAGCCACCTCTTTCTCCCAGGGGTCCACAGCCCCTGTGCGTTATGACACATCACTACATCTGGCATGCCAGCGAGCACCACAAGTCATTTTGGGAAGGCCTGACTCTGCAGAGCTAGATACCAGCCTTTCACAATGGCTGTGAAATGAAAACAACCCCTAACATGCTGAGTAAAACATCAGAATAACCTGCTTGTTATATGCAAACTCAGCTTGGGTTTTACAGCCAGTTCCCCTCATCTAGTAGTTTCACCGTGGCCACTCAAAGCTACAAAATCTCTTCAAATTCGGGGGTTCCCCATTATGCTTTGCTATGCAAAAAGCAGTTCCTTTATGGGATCTTGCTCCCCTGAGATTCTGCAGAAAGTATGTGTATTAGTATTATCCCAGACTTTGTCCTGACCCTACAGCCCTCTCAGCAGGGCACCCTCTCCTCCCTTTTGCTACCATGCAGAACAAGTAGTAGGCTTGGTTGCAGCAGTCACTCAAGATGTCACAGGAGCCACACAGCCACATATCTCCATTCACTCTGGCAAGCATGGGGCCAAAGAAACTATTTTGCAGTCACAAAGGACTGAGTTTTCTCTTCCCTGCCATCCCTTTCAGCTTCAGATATGAGCTGTACCAAACACCCCTGTGAAAAAGCGAGGAAAACATTCCAGGAGGGCAGGGTAGTGTTAAATGCCACTTAGGTGCTGGTGAGGGCTGAGAGCTTTACACAAAGCAAAAAGTAAACAAAAGGTTTTCCTTATAGGCTTGTTTAACAGGAGAGTGGTATTCTTCCTCCACCCTGTGCTGTCCTAGGAGAGCTCTCCACTCACCCACAGGTGAGTAAACAGCTTTTCCAGCCTCCTTTGTCCCAGAGTGTCTGACTTATGCTGGCAGGAGAGCACAGCTCACAACCAGACTTGCTGTACTGTTCCAAAAAGCCCGTGACTGCTATGGCTCAGCACAACCACCTACAGCCATTTGCAACACCAGATGAAGTGGGCTTGCCCTGTCAGAGCTCACTCACCTGCTGAAGCCGTCCGTCCCTTTGCCTACCCTCAAGCTGGCAAGGCTGCAGGGACTCCCACCAGCACAGCCCCAAGCCTCCAACCATCATCCAACAGCACCAGAGCCAACAAACAGGGCACTCGGCCACAGACAAGGGAAGAAAAAGGACAGAGATATGGGGAGTCATGTGTGGAACAGATGCAGCCAGCTGGACAGGAAAGCCACCGGGTACAGCACACACCCCCTGCTGCCCTGCCAGACAGCTTGCCCTTAGCAAACGGGCACGTCGTAGTCTCCAAAGGTAGGTTTTGGGCAGGGGGCACAGACAGAAGAACAGGAATCTCTGTACGATGACAGTCAGTCAAGCCACCTGCACAGACATCCAAAGACCAGCTGTCAGGGGGATGCACACATGGGAAAGGGCTGCCTCGGCCAGCAAAGCCCAGAGACTGTGGCCAAATGCTAAAGCGAGTTCTGACTGGCTTCCAGGGAGCCCGTATCAGCTTGTCCGCAATTATCCAGCCAACAGCAACTCTGATGATACCTGCTAGAAGAGAGAGTGTCCCTTGGTGACACAACAAATCATTCTCATTTGAAAGCCTTGACACTTGGTCCCTATAATACAAAATGAATACATGCCTTCCACAGCAATGCGAGATAGAGGCTCTCCAGTTATTTCCTAGGAGTGCCTAGCATAGCTCTCTAGGAAATCCCAAAGGACCCGGGAAACATATTTAACTCTAGAGTACTATGCAAGAGTGCTAGGGAAAGAATAAGAAAATTTTTAGAAGGAAGGACATTTTTTTGCAAGTTGCTCAGCCACTTTGCATCCAGGTGTGGCAAGTCCCATAACTTCTACTTCTCTACACGAGAGGAGAAAAACTGGGAGAAAGACTTCAAGGAATGAGTGGAAGGTCTGTATTTCCAATGTTAAAATAAATTTCACTAACAGACTTGCATTCAAGTTTATTGAAATACAAGAATTCAGTCATTTTTTTCGAAATTATAAGCTCCATTTTGATCAGTTTTTTGGATCAGTCTACACTCTCCAAACGCTTCTCCACTAAAATAATGAAACCCATTTTCATTAACCTGAAACCATCTCTTTTGGCAAACATTACCCAGAATATTCAATACTAGGATTTACCCATCTCACCTGAACTAAGCTACCATCCTTATTTTCATTTCAGTTCACAGCCTTTTGGTTCTTTTGTGTTCCTTTTATTGCCGTTTTCTGGTCTTAGAGGCTATAATTATTAAGCTGATCATTCCTCGTTTTGCTAGAAATTTTGCTAGCTATCTCAATTTCAATGTTCTTGTTCTGCAAGAAGTCTTTTTGAGCACGAGTGTCAACCACTGAAAGTCTGACTCAAAGATGACAGCAGTCATTTAAAACAGAAACCCTTGCCCATCCAAATCAGGCATTTGCCTGAACAATTTCATGAACTTTCAAGTTTTCATAAAATCCCTTTGTAGAGACAGTACATAATTTGCCAATACAGTAAGTCATGAGATTCCCCACCCTCCCTTTCCGGGCATAATTCAGCAAAATTCAGAAAAGCTTCCTAGGCACAGGTCTACTCATTTCCCCAGATGAGTGTTGAAATTGATGTTAATTAACACATGGAAGATTAGTTCACAATCTAGGCCATGCAGAGTGAAGCAGAGGTCTGCTCAGACCCAGATTTCCATCCCTAGGCTAAAGGCACTGTCCTGCCACAGGGACAGCTGGTGAAGTCATCCACTGCTACTGCACCAACATCTTGAGGTGCTCAGCTATGAAATGCAAAATGATTTGCAGCACAGTTTGAAGGTAAATAACCATGGTTATTCGTTTGCCTCAGAAAAGCATATGATGGTTCAATAGCTCATTAATAACTGCCAAGACATCCACGAAGCAGAGATTGAGCAGTCAGCTGGAAACTGCAATGCAATCAGGCAGCTGTCCAAAGACAAGCCACACTTTTTGACATTGTTTAGGGGTTCTGAAAGTGTTCAAGAGATAGTCTCCATAGGAAGCATAATGCTCATGGCCAAATTCTGTTCGAAATTACAATGGTTTCATTTATCTTCTTTTGACTCAATGTAAAACTAGGGCTGAATTCCATATCCCCAGAGCACAGGGTATTAAGAACAGTCAGTTTGAGGAGAAGTAGGAGAGGAGAAAACACAGATGAAGGGAAGCAGCAGCTCTGGGCAGTCCACTTTAAGTCATGTTTTAATACCTGCTGAAAAAGATTTTAAAATAAAGGAAGTATTCAAAGGGTTGTTACCTGCTCCATATTGTATCCATGCTTCTCTTTAGCAATGGCAATATATTCATCCACTGAAAAACAAAGAGAAGGCATAAGAGCATTTCATACAGTGATCTCGTCTCTTCTTCCCTTCCCCTTTCCAGTCTAAAACCCAGTCCTGCAGCTCTGACTTCAATCATAGCCATTGCATCCTCCACCAAGAACTCTCATGAATAGCTGCTGTTTCCAACAATTTGGGAAAGGAAGGAAACAAAAGAAAAAACAGTCAAACTACTACATATTTTCCTTAACAAGCCTAAATGGTGCATGATATCCAATCCTGTTCCAGTACTTTTGAAACATACTATATAATATTTCAGGACTTGTTCACCAAAACTGTAGACATGACTGCCTCAGCTACTTTTTGTTGGGTTTGTGGTTTGTTTGCTTTTGTGTGTTTTGTTTGTTTTTTTTTTAAATCCCCCAAAGCAGTTTTTTTGTTAAGAACAAAAATCCCCAGACACAATCCACACCTTCCAGTGCTGCCAGACTCCTAGTGTTGCACAACCACTGCAGAGATCTTGGCAAATTTTTCAGCCCTTATGCCTCAGCAATTTTCACCTTAGACCAAACCCCACCTCCATATATTATTAGACCCCCATGAGCTTTTAACTTTTATAACGTGAGGATGCCCTAAGGAGCTATATTTTGTACAGATGGGATTAAAACCCCGAGTGACTGAGCTTACATTGTATCTAACAGCACCCATTTGAGATGGCTGGATCAAAATCAGTACCAGTGGTGGTGTTCTAAGTCTGTGCCCTTGTGCTTGGTCATTATTAAATGCACCATAATGATAATACCATCCTTGAAAAAAAAGGGGAAAAAAAAAAAACCAAGCAAAAAGGTGAGACTCCTGCTTCACCTAATGGAGTGGAAGCACTGTTTGTCTGTAGGATCGCCAAAGCGCTAGTACCCTGAAAGACTTCGAACTGGTACACACAGCCAGAATTCTCATTCCTCTGCACTGCTTGCTGCCCTGGTAGAGAATCAATCCTATGACCACAATTAGGGGGTCCCTGCCTCCAGCCAAGTGAAAGAGAGGGACAACCAGGTTTATTGGTCTATGTGGATCCAATGGCCCGGCATGTCAGACCCACAGGAGTATAAAGCTCTAGCAGATACAGGAACACAGTGTACTCTAATGCCTTCAAGCTACAAAAGGGCAGAACCCATTAGTGTTTCTGGAATGACAGGAGGATCTCTCAACAGCTAACCATATTGGGGGGTGAAATAAGCTTGACTGGGAATAAGTAGCAAAAACATGCCAATTGACTAGCCCAGAGGCTCCATGTATCCTTGGCACAGACTATCTTAGGGGAGGGTATTTCAAGGATCTGAAAGGGTATCAGTGGGCTTTTGGTATAGCTGCCTTGAAACATTGAAACAGAGTTCATTAAGCTGCTGTCTACTTTGCCCAGCCTTTCAGAAGACCTTTCTGTGGTGGGGTTACTGAAAGTAGAAGAAGAACAGGTGCCGACTGCTACCACAGTGGTATGCTGGTGGCAATACCGCACTCCCTGATTGCCATCCATAAACTGATTCACTGACTAAAGAGCCAAGGAGTGATCAGCAGGACCCACTCACCCTTTTATAGCCCTATATGGCCAGTTCACAAGTCTAATGCAGAATGGAAACTAACAGTGACCTATTGTGGCCTGAATGAAATCACCCCACTGCTGAGTGCTACCATACCAGATATGCTAGAACTTCAACATGAACTAAAATCACAGGCAGCCAAGTGGTATGCCACCACTGATATGGCAGATGTGGGTTTCTCAATCCCTTTATCAGCAGAGTACAGGTCAGTTTGCTTTCACTTGGAGGGGCATCCAATACACCTGAAATCAACTGCCACAGGGGTGGGAACGTAGCCCTACCATCCACCGTGGACTGATCCAGGCTGCACTGGAAAAGGGTGAAGCTCCAGAACATCTGCAATACATTGATGACACCATCGCATGGGACAACACAGCAAAAGTAGTATTTGAGAAAGGGGAAAAATAATCCAAATACTTCTGAAAACTGGTTTTGCCATAAAACAAAGTCCTATCACTGCACAGGAAATCCAGGTTTTGGGAATATAATGGCAAGATGGACATCGTGAAATCCCAGTGGATGTGATCAAAGCATTGTGGCTTTTTGGAGAATGCACATTCCAACTTACAGTATGATTATAAGCCCTCTATCATATGACCCAAAAGAAGAATGATTTTAAATGCGGCCCTGAGCAACAACAAGCCTTTGAACAAATCAAACAGGAGCTAGTTCAAGCAGCAGGCCTTGGGCCAGTTTGGACTGGGCAAGATGTAAAGAATGTGCTCTACACTGCTGCTGGGAAGAATGACCCTACCCAGACCGACCCTCTGGCAGAAAGCACCAGGGGAGACTCAGTGTTGACCCTTGGGCTTTTGGAGTTGGGGATATAGAGGATTGGAGGCCCACTATATTCCAACTGAAAAAGAAATATTGGCAGCCTATGAAGGGGTTCAAGCTGCTTCAGAAGTGACTGGTACTGAAGCACAGCTCCTTCTGGCATCCCAGTTGCCAGTGCTGGATGTTTAAAGGGAGGGGTTTCCTCTGCACATCATACAACTGATGCTCATGGAGTAAGCAGGTGGCACTGATCACACAGTGAGCTCATACAGAAAATGCTATTCATCCAGGAATCTTAGAAGTGGTTATGGACTGACAAGAAGGTAAAGATTTCAGAACGTCACCAGAGGAAGAGGTGACATGCTGAAGAAGCCCTATTGTATGATGAATTATCAGAACATGAGAAACAATATGCCTTGTTTGGTGATGGCTCCTGCCCTACTGTATGGAAGCATCAGAGGTGGAAGGCGATGGTATGGAGTCCTCTACAGCAAGGCACAGAAACTGTTGAAGCGGAAGATGAATCGAGTCAGTTTGCAGAGGTGAAAACTATCCAGCTGACTTTAGATGTTGCTGAATGAGAAACACGGCCGATACTTTACCTCTATACTACTCATGGATGGTGGCAAATGCCTTGTGGGGTGGCTGCAGCAACAGAGCAATTGGCAATACAGAGGTAAACCCGTCTGGGCTGCTGCGTTATGGCAAGATACCACTGCCCAAGTGGAGAACTTGGTTGTAAAAGTACATCCTGTAGATGCTCACACACACAAGAGCTGGGCCACTGAAGAACATCTAATCAACCAGCAGATAGATTAAGCAGCCAAGATTGAAAAGGCTCAGGTAGATTTGGATTGGCAACATAAAGGCGAATTATTTATAGCTCAGTGAGCTCATGACACTTCAGGCCACCAAGGAAGAGATACAACATATAGACAGGCCCAGGATCAACAGCTAGACTTAACTATGGACACTATTGCACACGTGATCCAATGTGAAACGTGTGCTGCAATTAAGCAAGCCAAGTGGTTAAAGTCTCTTTAGTATGGAGAACAATGACTAAAATATAAAATGCGGAGGTTTGGCAAATTAACTATATTATACTCCCACAGACTCACCAAGGCAAGCACCATGTGCTTACAACAGTGGAAGCAACCACTGGATGGATAGAAATATACCCTATGCCCCTTGCCACTGCCCAAAACACCATCCTGGGCCTTGAAAGACAAGTCTTGTGGTGACATGGCACACCAAGAAAGAATTGAATCAGACAACAGAACTCATTTCTGAAACAACCTCATAGACGCCTGGGCCAAAGAGCATTGAGTAGGTATATTATATTCCCTATCACGCACCAGGCTCTGGGAAAATGGAATGATGTAACAGACTGTTTAAGACTACACTGAACGCAATGGGTGGCAGAACTTTCAAGTATTGGGATACACAAAGGCCACTTGCTTAGTCAACACCAGAGGATTTGCCAGCCAAGCTTTCCCTGCCCAATCAAAGCTTTTATGTACTGCAGAAGGAGATAAAGTTCCTGTAGTGCACCTTAAAAATATGCTTAGGAAAACTGTCTGGGTCATTCCTGCCTCAGGCAAAAGCAAACCCATTCATAGAACTGCTTTTGCTCAAGAACCTGGAAGCACTTAGTGGATTAACGCGCAAGGACGGAGAAGTTAAAAGTCTGCCTCAAGGGGATCTGATTTTGGGTGAAAACAGCCAATGAATTGAATTGTGTGATATTGTTACATGATATTCTACCTTGTCCCTTCTATATGCCTTTTATATATATAACCACTTGCAGCACCCATCTCTACCGATGCAGAGCTGAAGATCTGAACCTGACTCCTTTTCAATTACCACACCAATGCAGAATGACTTTGGTGAAAACAGATCAGCACAGGTTAACAGAATCAGAACTGGATTCAAAATGCAACAGTCCAACACCTTGTACCACCATCTTCCCAGGCTTGAAAGACTGTTATAACAGATGGAGCCCAATGCAGAGTTAATTTAGGCCGTAACAGACATTAAAGGGATGGTCCATAGACTAAGGGAATGGTATCTGTGTATTTATGTTAGAAGACAGGAAAGGTGGTGATGTATTGGAAAATATAGTGTGATGTAAATGGTATGGAATAAGGGGTGGATACTGTCCTGGTTGCAGTTGGGATAGAGTTAATTTTCTTCTTAGTAGCTGCTACAAGGCTGTGGTTTGGATTTGGTGCGAGAACAATGTTGATAACACACTGATGGTTTTAGTTGCTGCTAGGTAATGTTTATACTAAGTCAAGAACTTTCCAGTTTCTCAGGCCTTGCCAGCAACAAGGCTGGAGGGGCACAAGAAATTGGGAGGGGATACAGCCAGGACAGCTGACCTGAACTAGCGAAAGAGGTGTTCCATACCACGGGATGTCATGCTTGGTATAGAAACTGGGGGAGCCGGCTGGGGCCTGCTGATCACTGCTTGAGGACTGGCTGGGCATCAGTCAGCAGGTGGTGAGCAATTGTTCTGTGCATCACTTGTTCTTATTTCAATTATTAAACTGTTCTTATCTCAACCCCCGAGTTTTACCTTCCTTTCTGATTCTCCTCCCCACCCCTCTGGGTGAGGGGGAGTGAGCGAGTGGCTGCGTGGGGCTTAAGTTACTGTCTGGGGTTAAGCTGCAACAACAGAGAAGGGAACTGCCTCTTCCCCAAACAGCGTCCCTTCCCTCCACATGCCAAACAGGAGAGGCAGAGAACATCAACAAGACATGGGCAAGAAGAGTGACTTCAGATGCTTCCAGAGTTTATAACCACACCACAATCAAAGTCTGCCAGGAAATCCTAAGCGCACCATTTCCCTGTAGTTGAGCTAAATGGTTTTGGCTTCCTTAGGCCAGGTATCGCACATGCAGTGTTATATATTTTGTCTAAGGGGGAGGGAAAGGAGTTGAAGTCTCTGAAGTCCAAGGCTGAATTAAGCTCTTGAATGCTAAGTACTGCTGCATTAACTAGCTCGCTTTTGCTGTGGAAAGATCTACAGTTCCCAATTTCAGTTCAGCATCTTATCCTTTAATATATACAGAGAAGAGATGAGGTCGTTCTCCTTTCCAGCAAATTGCCTTTCTTATGCCACATGTTACAAGCAATGAAAATATACTTCCTCCCCCCCAGTCCCCACTCCTCAAAAAAATCATTACAGCATTTTCTCCTAACTAAGCAAGAACATTAGCAAGGTCCCCACATATCAATATCAACAGGATTTCTCTTGAAACAAGTCAATACACCACAGAGCAAAACAGTAGACGATGAGTGATCAGACACCCTGAAAAGAGGCAGGATGCTTTTCTTGCCACAGTAGAATCTGTAACACACCTCATTGTTACACTGAAGGAAAAGAAAAGAAAGAAAAAGGCAATAAGGCAGTAAAACCACGAGCGCACAGCAGTGCTCCTTCTATACTCTAAAAGAATGTTTGTGGATGAAGTAAGGACAAGGAGTACAACATCATACTCTACTCTTGGATGGTTCCCTGCCTGCTTACTGACAATCTAGCCCATTCTGCTTGTCATTTCTTGGCTAATTGTGGGCTCACTCACTTTGATGCTTGCACCATCTGAGAGGCATGACAGTCCCTTGAGCAACTCTTCTGATTGCTCTTTACCACCCCGCTCCATATGAAGTAAACAAAGAGGCACCAGCTGAGTCACAGGATCCCTTTAGTCTCCCATACCAGCGCAGCCTGGAATTGCCACAAGCTTAACGTTTCACTCACTATACCAGATAAATAAGCATCTTCCACTTTTACCTTCCCCATGCACACCTAGCAAGCCCAGGGCAGCGGGCACGTGAAATTCTGCTCCACTGCATTTCAGTGGCATGTAACCCAGCAATCTATTTAGACATCAGAGTTCAGAGCCAGAGAAGCCTGGGGCAGAGCCCGGCTTACACCAAAGAGATAGTTTGCCAGCACAGCTCTTAGCTGCTTTCCAGAAGAGAACAAGCAAGAGCAGCAAAGCAATCCTATCCCATTTCCCCCAGCATAAACTACACCACCTCACACTCCTTCTACCAGCATAACTTTTCCCTAAACAGGGCAGACAAAAAAGCATCCTCCCTCCCATCCAACTCATTTCTCTATGCTGGAAAGATATTTTGGCACAGACAGGCCAAAAAGACAAAGATACTTGAATAGAGACAGTCGTGTGACACAGGAGATGCATTGCTCCTGTGAAGGAAGGCTCTTGTTGCTACTAGAAACCAGATGAGGGGAAGGACAGAAAAAGAGAATCATAAATCTGTATTTCTTTACCTGTTCAGCTACACTTCTCTTACATACATTTTAGCTGTGTGGGGTGAGCATGACCCTCCTGTCCAGCCCACAGCCAAAATGGAACGAGCGCTGGCCCGAAGAGCCCCTTCCTACAGCCAGTCACACTCAGGAAGGTAGAAGTAGCACCAAAGATGGGGATGCAAAGGGAACAGAGCCCCACATACACACTGTAACCAACAAAGATGAGCACAGAGCATTCAGGTGCCAAAAAACCACCTCTCCCTAAAAGAAGTGAGGTCTACAATGAAATGATGAAAGGACACTGGGTGTAGCACTAACACAACTGAAGATACAAGGGAAATGGAAGGGAGCGGGAAAGGAAGCAGGGAAAAATGCCTTCCCCTGCCATCTAAAGAGAAGAATTTCTGAACAAAATGGTGCCATCAACCCCCTGAATTTTGCGGTCTTGTTTCCAGCAGTCTCTCTCATACACCCTTTTATTCTGCTCACTATCTTCCCACAAGAATTCCTCACTAGAGGAAAAAGAAAGGGGACCCTCCTGGCTGACAGAGGGAAGGAGAGATAAGCAAACAACTGCATTGCTGATTTTCAGTCCCGCATCCTAGAACAGTGAATTGAGAGATGTAAAACGGGAGCATTAATTTCAGAGGGTTAAGAGAACACTGAAAAGAGAAATGCCTGAAAAACAATTACTCCCCTCCTCACCATTTGATGAGATTAAACAATCTGTCTGAGGGGGGAGAAATTCTCCTGAAGGACCCACTACCCAAATTGCTTCTTAATGACCCCACAGGCACCGCATTGTTTAGTGGACTCAGTGACCCCAAGGAGGGTTTGCAGCAGAAACAAGTGTGCTAAAGCCTATAGAAAGCAACAGGAATGCAGAGGCAGAGCTGTTGCTGCAACCTCAGTTCACCCCTATTACTGGGGTACTGCAGGAGTTCTGAACAC
>JAVJGJ010000060.1:36729873-36769788 GCA_035590215.1 Microhierax caerulescens
CTTTGCATATTACGTGATGCTATACCCCGACAGAACAGGGTGAAATGAGGACAAAAGCAGCAGCCTTCACAGCCTCAGTAATGTGCTTCATGGGGTTTGATCAATGCTGGAACCCGTGAGGAATTCTGGATGTTGCTGTACATCTCCCCCTCCTCTCCATCCCCCTTGAGGACAGAAAACAGTCAAGACCCTGAACAAATCTATATTATCTAAAGAAAATAAGGAGCATGGATTAGTCACATACATGTGAAATGCTTCCAAATTTTAAAACACAATTATGACGGTACACAAACAACTAAGCACAGGTTTTGCCTTGGCTATAAAAACGAGCAGCTGCAGTGCCGTCCCACCGACCCTCCGAGCATTGGTGGAACAACCCTGCCACCTCGTGGTCGCAGCACAGGAGAGGACACTGCCCACGGCACCAGAGTTTGGACAAGTGTCTTCTCTAAAACCAGCTGCAACAGTAGGCAGAGATCAAATTGAGGTGGCTTGACCACTTCTTCTGGGCAGAATCACTTCAAAGAAAATAAGCCCTGCCTGTTTAAAGGGTGTTCTGCCTTGGAAAAGCTATTATTGGCAAGATGTGATGTGTACCACAGGCAGGAGAGGAGCAGAGAGCCAGAGTACAGCCATGTTCTGTGCCCTATGCTGCACCCACCTGGACAGGCATAAGCCTCCTCTAACACTGCTTCTAGGAACAGAGAGCAGAGTTATACAGACACAAAGGCTACTTAATGACTTCATGCAGCTGAAGCCATAAGAGGATTTAGGCCTCAAGTCCACTGCACCTGCAGCAGGCTAGGTACAAGTCTAGATGCAACTGCAAGGCACAGGAAAACCAACCTTACCTGGAGACGCTTACTTGAATAGGAGCAAGAGAAAACACCCTGCAGTAGGGCAGGGTACCCTGAGTCACTGGATTCCATGGTATCTCAACTTCCCACCCACTCACCTCCCTGTAGCTCAGATTTTACTTGTGTATCATCTCTTGTCCTCATACCAAGGACCAGAGGCTGCCATTGCATCAGATGCCTCCTTTGGCAGCAGGGCTGGGTTAAGCATCCCCAGCCTCCAGCCACCTCTTCCCACCTGGGAACACAAATATCTGCCTGGACCCCCAAGGAACCAGACTGGGAAATTGTCCTGCTTAAAAACAGCCAAGCCTCTCCTGCTGCATGGATTGGCTCTCTCACCCAAGCAGCAGTGAGGCCACCCAAGCAGCAAGCGATGGTCCCTGCTACTGCCAGCCCCCACTGGCCACCCCCTTCTCTTGCAGTAGCGCCAGAGCCACCCAAGGCCCTGAACAGCTGACCACCACCAAAGCAGCACACTATTCACATCACAGTTTACACTTCCTATACGTTGTATGCAATATAAAAATCACTTTGCTGGGAGGTTACACAAGCTTGAGAAGAGAGGAGCCCTCCTAGTTCCAGAAAGGGATGAGACTAGCTCAGCCAAAAGTGCAACTCATTCCTTGCCCTGGCACAGCACTGTGGCAGGGATGAACTGGCAGGCAGGAACAGGCATGGCTACGTAAACCAGCACTGGTGAGGGAAGAGTTACTCACAGAATAACACCTGGAGACTGCACCCTCAGAGAGCACAGAACAAAGAATAAAATGGAGTACCCTATTGCTGGGAGATTTATCCCTTCAAAAGCCCCATACTTTCCTTTCTCCCACCACAGCACCCAGACCCCTCCCAGGCAGGGCACACTATGCAACTAGCAAAGCACCACCATGTTTCTTCACCCCACCTTTCATTATTAAATACTGCTTTTTGCATGGCCTGCATCTAAGGGCAAGTCCAAAGTTGAAACTCCACTGTTAAAGACCTGAGTCATCTGCCTTTAGATTTTGCTATACCAGCAAGAAGGCTGTACTGCAGACACAGGTGTACTGACAAATCTAGCACAGTTTTTGTAGCTTGCCAAAACTATTTTAAACTGTTTATCAGGAAAGGCCTTTTGCTAGTAGGCACATGTTATTTCTAAAGCTTTTACTAATATTTACTAGCATATGTTCATTCCTGAAGTTGCACCCTCAGCTGACACTATCACATCAAGAAAATGTTCAATACACCATGTATATGTGTGGGGCAGCATACTGATGAGGATTACCATAAGGAAAGCCAGCTGGCTGATTCACTCTTGCTCTCTGCTGCTGCTCTTCAGAAAGGCCACGTGGACATCCGTTGCAAGGATATCCATGGAGGACCCTCTGAGAAGAAAGACTGCTTCTTATACATCCAGCATATTTAACCTTCAGCTAAAAATTTACTCCACCATAGCACTGAACGCCACTTTAATGGAGGGACAGCACAGGTTTCAGTGTCTACAGAGCCCTGGGTATCATGAGTTCAGATGTCTCCATACATACCGCAGAAAAGGATGAGGGACATCTGGCAGGACAGCAGCAAAGAGCAAACGCTACCTCTGGGACCTAGCACAACAGAGGCAACGCCACACCAGATCACCCAGTGATGTAATATCTGTGACCATACAGGATCTGAGGATGTCTATTATTCAGCAGTGCAAATCTGATCCTAAATCAGACAGGCACTGGACTGTATTAAATGTAACTAGTTAGAGCACTTGATACTGGGTTTGGAGCCCACGTAAGAACATAAAACCAGCACACATTAGCTTCTGGCAGGGAGGTAATACTCACTCCCACATATGACCTTCCAAAACAGAGACAGGAAGTTATGGATAGGATAAATGCACAGAGCACGCGCCTGAACAACAAAGTGGGTTTATAGCAGAACAGCTCTTCGCATTATTCAGCACAGTGCTCTCAATTCAGTCCGAGAAGCCCTAAAGCCAGATTTATTCTGCTGTCAAACCACGGCTTGAGTTAACTCTACTGCGAGGTTATAGCCTTGGATTATATACTTCAACTACAGACAGCAACATGCCCAAACAATGCAAGTAGCAACATTATCAATACAGTGGTGAAAAGGGTTAAAATATTTTTTTTAAATTATTTGATCAGATCATTCAATGCAGGAGATGGCATCTTGGATTAGAAGGCTCCATCATGCAGATTTTCTTACGGAAGTTATTTTTTGCACTCCTTGAGAACACCTGATCCAATGCATCCTTTCCAGAAGCCAGACTCACTAATTAAAAAAAAAAATTACAGTCTGACACACACTGATGACAGAGTCAGTATGGGAGACCACAAATTCAGACCACTAGTATCTGACAGAAGACTGCGGTATTCTACCTAATTCTACCTACATTCTCAGCTCTTTATCCACATCATACTATATATGCTGAACTTCTTGGTCTGCAAAACAGTTAGTGCAGACTACCACAAAGCCTGGTCAAGCAACCTGCTGTCAGCCAGCTTCAAAACCCAGCAAAGACTATCCAGACTCAAAATCCTCTGAAGAGGGTGAAGCCTTCCACAGGGTCCATTTTCCACCCTCCAAAAGATTTTAAAAGCTTTTATTTTAAACTAGAACTGTGATATTCCCTGTTTAGTAGGACTGCAAACTAATAAAGGCACTGTAACAGAGCCAGCCTTCCTGAAGAGCACAGGGAACTCCACTTGCCCATGACACAGGGTCTTTGTGCAGCATGAGGGCATACACAAGGGGTGTGTGGGAGCAGAATAGCCATCAGGTTCAATTACAGCTCATTATTATTGTTACCAATAACAAAGCTTGTGACAAGAGAGTAGAAGCCATGCTGACCCCCTTTATAACAGATACAAAAGCAAAATAAATTATCAATTTGTCCCCTTGCTCACTCCTTGAAGGATGTCACTTGGGCAGAAAGGAAGCATGGGGCAAGCCAGCAGGCAGTGAGAAGAAGGCAACAAGTCTGAGTCACACAGAGGAGCTGCCCTCAGCAGATGTGCCGAAAGCCAGGAGCCACTCTGAGGGGAGAGAGCCTCCAGCTGTAACTGCCCACATCCAACTCCTCGGCAGCTGGAACAGGAGAACCCTGTGATCCTGAATAGCAAGTGGCTAGGTCACAAAACCACCGTTTACTATTTCAGTTTGTTTGTTTTTGGTTTTGGTTTGTTTGTTTTTTTTTTGCAGCCAACCTCCTTACTTCCAAACCCAACTGTACATAGTCTCAGGAACCCAGGTGGCCTCTGCACTCAGGAACAAGTTGCATGAAATTTGCTTTCAACAAAATTAGATGAAGAATGATAGGAACTAAGCAAAAGCATCTTGAAGTTAGAGGGAAATTAATCCTTCAGTTGTATTTTCTGAAGTATTACTGAGATGCTTTTGTCCCTTCTGTATTTACAGTCAAAAACCTATTTTCAGCTGTTTGGGGCTGGCCCCTTCTGAGAAGGCATGGGCCTTTCTGCAGCTCCACTCATTGCACTACCGCACCTGGCTGCTAAGAATGAAAAAATTAGGCCTCGAACTTGCTTTGACAGACTCAGTTTTTGTTCACTTTCAGATCAGCAGAATGTGAGCAGGTCAGCAGGAGGCAGAACAACAGAGACAAGACAAACTTCCAATGCACTGAGTGTACAACCTAAAGAAAACAGCTTATCTCAAGGGCCATCGTGGCTCTGCCCCCCAGCTGTCTGCCCCATCCCTCTCCTGGAAGTTCTCATTCTTGCTTCCCACAAGAACAGTTGTTCTGCTTGATAAGCAGCTGCTTAATCACTTAATAGGGCAGGCCATGAACTAGGGCAACATAAACAAGTGCCTACTACAGGTGAAGGCGCAGTGGTTTGTGAAAGTCCTGGTACCTTACCCCACACAACATGAGAACCTGGGCAATGAACAGAGGTTTAGGTGAAGAGCCCTTTCTCCACCAGAGATAAAAAGCTACCTACACTCAAACTCATACAGATTGCCCTGCTATAGGCAGGCCAGCCTTTGGGAAACAACACTCAATACACCCATTCTTGCATCTGGTTTTGGTTTCAGACCTGCAGGATGTAAAAGAAGCACAAATAAATGTTTCTGACCTTTCCAAGAAATCCACACAGAAAGACAGCAAGCTTACACAGCCAGATATTGGACAACAAAATATTTATATCAGCCTCTAAACCAAAGCATTAGTGCTATGCTGACAGATACTAAGGTATCAAAAAAATACACAAAATCAAGTCAACATAAAAAAAATTAAGTTACAGATTCACACAGCACATGCTGAAACATAGATTACATACAGGTCCTCAGCCCTCAAGGCTGATCCCAAGACTGAGTAGAAAAGCCTACGATAAACCAGTGTCACTAACTAGATCCTGGAGTACCAGTGGTAGGTCATGGCTTTTAGCTAGAATTTAGAAGCCCCATCCTTAATAAGTTATTATGTATCACTAGTAATCGTTGCAGTGCTAGAAGATTCACTACTACCCTACCATAATACAAACCTGCGTAAGCAGCATGATCAGGAAGGTAATTTAACATTGAGTGCAAAATTAAGATCACAGGAAAAATAACTAGTGGGAGTGGTTCCTAGTTAGAGCAAATAATGCTACAGCAAACACATTATGGCATGGGAAGCCCTGGCACGTCCTTGAGAAAGCCTTGCTGTTCTGCCTCCTGCACTAGCACCTCTGTAAAGGTTACACTCAGCAGCATATGAACTCATCACAGCAAGCTGTTACTGCCATGACCTCCTCAAGCATTCCCCAGCGGAGGACATAATCCCACAAGAGCTCCTCCCTGCCTGAGCACAGCTCCCATCACATCACTATAAACATGCACTTGGTGCATTTGCTGACTAACCTTGCTCCAAGGAAAAATAAAGTTTTACAAGTTAGCTTCCAGTTCCCTGATCCTTCTTATTTTTCCCTTGTGGCTACAGTAAGAGACCAGGGGGAAAAAACGACCTATTCCTCTGAAATGCTCCAAGCCTGATGTTCCCACCAAGACCAGCAAGACTGGAGTGCACCCAGCCTGTCCCAGGGCTGGGTCCAAGCAGTGTGAAGTAGCTGTAGCTTGCTAGTTCTCGTCATACTGGTCTTACAACTCATGCAGCACCTATCAGGCTGGCCAAGACTGCTCCCAAATGTATTTTAGATCAAGGCTCGCTGCCAGGGTAACTCTTAACACAGCTATCATCACTTCATTACATCCACGTCATCTTGTCGCTAAACTTCTGTTAGGAAAAAAAGCTTCTCCCTAGAGCCAGCACTAGGTCACTCCCCACAGCAGCAACAGTAGTGGCAGCCAGCATTTTCAAACTGGGTCATCTCTACACGTTCAGAGAAGGCCTGTTTCACACTGCAGTAAAAAGGAGGAACAAACAGGTGGCAGGAGAGAACAAGACACATGAAGAAACTGGTGACTGCCCCCCCTCCCAGCACAGCAGCAAAAATACCTCCAAGATAACACAGCCCTTAGATAAGACATCTTCTTCCTGAATGCTCTCCAACATTTTCTCTCCTTCATGTTGTTTGTTTGTGGGTTTTAGGGGTCTGGTTGTGGGTTTTGGTTTGTTGTTTTTTTAATATAAAAAAAAATCAAAACTTAAGCCGCTGTACCTTGAGTGAAATCCATCCTAAACACACCCCCTAATCCTTTCTAACTAAATTGCTTTCCTGGCTCCAATACAAACCACTGCTATGAAAGAGTTAAAAATCTCATCTTAATTTAAATATGCATCCAGGATCCAGAAATATCAACCTGCAGCAATAATGATGAAAGAGGTGCTCTGAGATTTCCACACAGCATTACAACAGCAACTAGCACACCAACCAGATGACAAACAAAGGGTAAACTGCAGCTAAGTTTGAGGCAACTCAGCCATTTCTGGGATACACCCATAGCCTTTGAAGCCTGATATCTTCTTTTTGCTATTTGCAACATCACTACTGTAAGCACCAAAAGTTGCCTCAGCTAAAATGAAAAACTGCATCCCTTCACCTTCATCTTTTGAGCATTTTCTGAAACGCAGCAACTGCAGCTGCTGGGAGAAGTGGCCATGACTGTATTATTCCTACAGCTAAACTCAAGCAGAATCTTAAACACCAATTCTCTCATTTCTGAATTCATGGAGTTGTATACTTCAGCTACTGTATTTGCATCCAAGCTTCACAGCTGCCAGGTTCACTGCATAATATGAAATTTGGATTAGGGATAAACATAAAACAAATTCTGCTTTTCCATTAATCCTTTTTGCTGTCACTGGGACAGCCAACAAACTGTATTTCTAAGGAAGGAGCACATACAAACAGCAACATCATAGGTTTGCTTTTTTTGCTATTTTCACTTGAGTGACAAAGAAGCAGCAGCACCTACCTTCAAGTGACAATTATAAGCCCTGAACTCCACCCCCCAGAGACCTGGATGTCTTGGCTTCACCTAGCAGCTATTTTTTAAGGCTAATACTTTTCCTACTACCAAAAAAAAGCCCCAAACCAAACACACCTCTACAGAAAAGTCAGGCACAAATAAGCAGAAAAACCCTAACAACAAAAGCATAATAATACATACACTTCTCCTTTCAAAACCTCCTGCAGCACTTAGCCAGCCACTAAAAAAAAAAACAAAACAAAAAACCAAAAACACCACCACACACACAAAAAAAAACAAACAACACCAGTTCAACAGTACTTTTTTCTCTCTGGTGGCACAGCCTAAGCAGCTCCCACTCTCCCATCCTGACCAAGGTGGCTGCACTCTCACAGAGCACCAACATAATCTTTCTTGGGATTGTATTATAAACCTGATCACAGAAACAACAGGGGTTGGAGGAGAGAGGGGACCAAAAATAAAATCACAATTCCAACTGTTTCAAGGATCCTGTTTACAGCATGATGGAGAGGAGGGACTCACAAAGCAGCTTTGCTGATCCTTTCCCTCACTGCCGCTGCCTGGAAGCGTGCCTGTGTGCGGGGCAGGGGGTGGCTCTCTGGTACCTCTGAAGGGTTAATCCCTTCCACTTTTAAATGCACCCTGTTAAATAGGGGCTTCATTTTATAAAAGGGAGATTTCAAGATCAACACTTTTCCAAGTCTACTCTCTCCCATTTGTGGTTTTCCACTTGCATTTGTTTATTGCTAGGGCACCCGACAACCCAATGAAAATAAGAACTGATGACAACACTTGATGGAGCTTTACGTCCCCAGAATTCACAGGCCAAAATAAGTGAGCCAAGAGGGAAAGGACATGTCCAAGCAGAAGCCCTTCTTAAAACAGCTATGGCTCAGCTACACACTGAAAATAGGGACTTGCCACACAAGCATGATCAGACACTCAGCAACCTGAGAAGACAAGACATTTTTCTGTCCTCTACTACCCTGGAAGTCATTTTAAGTTAGAAAATTCAGACAAAGGTGATTTCCAAGCTTGTGTAACATCTTGAAAAGAGAAACTGAAGAATAATAACAGCATGTTCTATACAAAGATTACCTCTTGAACTTGACAGATCCTGGCCACTTAAACCTACAACCTGCTCTCAGAAATTCTGGGGTTCACCTCACCTTCACAGCAGAAGACAACCACCAAAACTCACGTTCACCCAAGGGTGGCTGTTGACACACAAAGGACCAGAACACACTTACAGGCTTGATTGGGACATAGGCTTTTGAGATCCTGAATAGCAACTCATAGCTTCTTAGGGTGGAGCACCACTGCTCCCAAACCGTTATCCAGCCTGTGGCACAGTTAACTAAACCTTGCCCATCCAGACAACACAGGGTTAATATCCTTAGTAACCATAGCAACCAGCACTTCTTCCTCCACCAGAGCCTCAGCTGCCACATTGCTGCCTTCCCAGCATCAGGTTTTGCAGCATATTTAGGGACCCTCCCTTTCCCCCCAGCCACAGGGTTTGCCCAAGTGCATCACGAGGATGTTTGAGCACTCACTGCTTCACCTAGTTCTGGCATTCTTGTCACCACATCCCCTGGGCACTTCCATCTCCCCTCCTTGGCACTTCTACCACCCCTCCCCAGGGGGTAGGAGCCTGTCTAAATTCTCTCTACATGCACCAAGGCAGGCATAATGTAAAGCAGGGAGCCAGCTGCAGCCTCACAGGAAGAGATGCCACTGGGTAATGGAGGGACAGACTAGTGGAATGTCCACAGTTGACATGCCAATCAACCATCAGGTCAAACAGAAGCAGCACTGCAAGAACAGGGGACACAGCTGCCATCCATGACCCACTGTCCCATGGGTAATTAGGGACAGTGCCTGCCTTTTCAGCGATGCTCCATAAGCTGCAAATGCACTAGAGACACCCACCAAGGCATCAGAGAGAAACCAAAACTCCCATCTAACAGCACACGTTTTGTCAGGAAGAAATCAGAAAAATTACTTTCAAAACAGAGTTTATCACTAGCAAAACAATACACCTTTCTCCTCTTGTAGTTCACCTTTGAACTGCAGATGCATAGAAATAATCATCACATCCCATTGCCTTGCCTGTTTTCCATCGCTCACTCCTGGGCAGCTGCAGCATGCCAGCACTTGCTCATTTCTAAACCAACCCAATGTCATTTTCATGGTTCCACCCATTGGCGTACTTGGCACAGAGAGAGATACTGCTGTTTTATTAATAGCTTCATGCTGGCCCAGCTCTTCCCTGTGCAGGGTTTCCACAGCATCATTACAATGCATTTTTCACTATTCCCCGCTCCTTCCCCAGGTGCCACTCAAAGAGAGCAGATGCCTGTCTTCCACCAAGCTGTTCCTGCTCCTCAATGTCACCTTGCTCAAGACATCACTCTTCCTCCTCTCCCCATCTCTCTCCCCACCCTCTGTGACATCCCAGCAGTCCCAGCAGCCAGAACAACTATCCTCTGTGGCACCAAGTCCTCAGAGAGCCTCTCTGGAGCCTCAGTTTGAGAGCAAGCTCTTTCTAAGAGGTGCAACACCAGCCACAGCACACAGGGTTATTTGGAGCAGAGCTGGAAGGGGAGCACGGTTATTTTAATTAAGTCCAGTAGTTCTGCAAGTGCACAATGGTATTTCTCTTTTTCTTCTTCAAAAGAGACCAGACAAACTTCTAGCATTGGGCTAACTTTATGAACTACTCACCAATAGTGGCAACTGCTATGCAAGTAACCCCCTCAAAAGCAGAAGTCTGGCAGTAGAGATGGAACATGCTGGCAGCACTCAACTTTGGAATTAATATGAGCACGGCAGTGAGTGGTTTGTACCCAGAATTAATGGTTAACAAGGCACAGTATAAAAAAAGTGATCAGCGTGCCAAT
The DNA here is from genome assembly GCA_035590215.1 of Microhierax caerulescens. Classification (NCBI taxonomy): domain Eukaryota; kingdom Metazoa; phylum Chordata; class Aves; order Falconiformes; family Falconidae; genus Microhierax; species Microhierax caerulescens. The sequence goes on from JAVJGJ010000060.1 coordinate 36,740,021, forward strand.
ATATACTTTTGTTATAATTTTCTCTGCCATATCCATCATTTCTAGCATCTGAATACAAGGTTTCTCCAATGTGACCAGAACACTGCTCCAGTATACATGGCACATGGGACCCAAACAAGCTTTAAGTAATTGTATGAGCCTGCAGCATAAGGTATGTAGATTTGTCAGCCACCAAGTCCTGGCTGACACACTGGTGTTTCAAGGATTTGTTTTAGGAACTTGTGGAGGACCCTTCTACAAGCTCCACCAGTTTGACCAGCCCTGTCAAACCCATCAGCATGTACTGCTCTGAGCATCATCACAGATCTGCTCACAGTGTTTTGTAGCACAGACTGACCTTTAACTGAGGTGGCTTCCAAGAGCTTCCCTGATCGCACAGAACTGTCCTGCTCACAAGAGCTACCAGTTCAGTCTAAAGCAGAGAGCTAACATGTGCTGCACTAACTTCCACCTTCACATAAAGCCCCAGCCACAGGAATAGAGATGAGTCCTGTGACAGAGTTCACCACAAGAACAGGCACAAGATGGATTAAAGGCTTTGGAGTACAAATGAAAGTAAACAGACACAGACACCAACATGGTGCTGAGCAGGATTTGTTTATGTTCACTTCAACCTGAACAGCATATTAAGCATGTCTGTGCTAGCTAAGATTTGCAGTACTTGCAGCCCAAGGGGCTACACCAGCCTCCTGGAGACCACAGCTCCTTCTACTTGCAACATCACACCACCAATGATTCCCCCCACCAAGGATAACATACACATCAAAAATCCATGGTTTGAAAAGGCACCAAGAAATAGAAAATCCATCACTTCCCTGGATAACTTCCAATAGTCAATCACAAAAAAAACCCAAACACACACTAGGCATTTCATTTCAGTCCATGTGGACTTATTTTGCAGACATCTATTTGTATTATGCATTATCTCTTACTATGTCAAACTTTCCCTTTGAGAAAATAATTTACAATAGCCCCCTTTCAATCTCTTTTCAGTAAGCTAAACAGATTTGAGTTTGCTTCATCTTCAGTTTCCAAAACATTTCAGTACCTCCTATCTCCATCCTTTGCTCACTTTTTCAACACTAAAACCACTCTTCTGAGATCCATTTTCCTGAATGCTGCTGGGTGCAGAGGCAGAAAACTGTCCCAGTGACTACTTCGATCTCTTTACACCCACATCATCCACTGGGGTCAAGAAGACACTGGGAAGCTTTGTCAAATTACCTGCCCACTGTGCCCCCAAAATTACTCTCCAGGCCAGTTCTTTCCAAACATCAGCCTTGATGCAAAAGGACAGAGCTTTCAGTACTGAGATTCATAACTCTGCAGTTGGGTCACTAAGAGCCCATTGCAGTGGCATCAGTCCAAGCTCAGAAAAGACCCGAAGCACTCTACAAGACTATCAGCAGCATTCATTTTATTTACCATCCTGTCAGTCTGTGCCTCATCCCTAATTTCTCTCCACAACAACTCCTATGAATTCCCAGTATCACTGATGAAAATGTTGGTTACCACTGGTCCTCTCAGACATCCCCAAATACTCCATTTAATTAAGATTCACTATCAACAATGCCAAGATTTGTCAGTGAACACTAGAGTAGCTGAAAAGACCTCCTGTCCCCTGACATTCTTTCATCATAAACCATAAAACAGATTAGGGAACTCTGCTTGTAATACATTTATTAAGTGCTCTCTATCACTGTAAAGCACTGGTATTTTGGAGGAGGTTCCCATCTTCTGAAAGGAAGGGGGCTTGAATCACTCATGTAATCAATGGCTAACAGCTGGCTGGATACATTAGAGCATTAGATTTCTACCAATCAATCCATTTCTAGTCTTGAGAACAACAAAAGCAGGTACCTTCAGCAGGATTTGGTTTTCACAGTTCATTTTTAAGTAATGCCAGCTAGAGACAGGAATAATTAACTGATACAGTGTCAGCTCAAATTGACACAAAGCAATCAATGACCAACCAGTCTACTCTTATTTACCCTGTTCTCTCATTCCCTGCGTAGCTGCCCTCTCTCTCCTCATCTTGTGGAGTTTTCCTGCCACCCCAATGTCCCCCCTCAGCCACCTCTCTCAATGCCCCTTTGGTTTTTTACTACTACTAGATGCTAAATTTCACAACTCCATCCCTCTTACATCAATTAGGCATCTGGGAGGTATTTTGTGTGTCACACACAGTGCAACAGCATCAGACTTCTCTCCTCCAAACACCATATAAAATATTCATTAATTTTTCCCTGTATTTTTTTGGAAGTGAAATCGCTGATGAGCTTACACTTCCATCAAAATTTTGAGTCCTTGGGAAATTTCTTCTTGCCCTCATCTCATATTCAAATTGTTTTCCCTAACATTACTGTACCAGCAACAGTCAACTGCCACCTAGTTTCAATCAATGTCCTATTACATTTTTAATTACCTCTTAGGTTCATGCCATCTTCTTAGAAAACATTATATCCTTTTTATGCTCTAAAATATCCTTGCATATTTTGTGCCAATTGCCACAGGATATTCAGTCACAGATTATATTACTCAATTCCACGTACCTTTACTCCTTTTCCTCCTCCATTCTATTCCCTCTCCAAGAAACCTCTTTCCTATCTGGCAGGAGTTAAACGTTCCAAAGCTGAGATGAGATTCAAAAGACTCTCAGACTTGAGAGGCAGTTAGTGGAATCCTCTGTCACAGGCAACCCACGAACGGTCATTCCTTTCAGTGGAGACAACAGTTTCTTGCTCATATACCTTTTTAGAGGTTTCTAGCTGTAGATAACTGTCAAATATATCCCTCTCCTCATCAGTCTTTAGTTCAGCATCCAACAGCCAGCAGGGAGCAGACAAGACACCACTGGTAGGAGAGAAGGCAGACACGATCCCTGCAAAGCCCTTTTTAGCTGCAGATCACAGTATCATCATCCTTCTGTAATTTAAGGGGCAACTTGCTCAGTGGAACAAATGCTCCAGGGCAGAGCCCAGCCCTTTCATGACAGAGCCAGTTTGTGCACAATCTCTGCTGCATTAATTTGCAAATGCCACTACATCCTCACAAGTGTCCTATGATCTATCTTAGCCCTTCAGTCTAGGAGATAAGCAGGTATCAACTTAATAGTGCCACCACAAACAACTTCAGAGGAACACGAATGCAAGATTCTTATTCTTGGTCCCAGAACCAGAAAGGAGAAAAAAGGTACAAGCACAAAGTCAAAAATAGCTCCTTTCAGCTCCCTCCCCTAAAAGGAGGTTTAGGGTTAGTCCCTAAAAACCTAAAAAGGTTTAGTTACTGCATTAAAACAGCAGCCCTTTAATCAAGGAGTCCTACTTATTCATGAGGAGAACTGTAGCTAGACAAACCTTTCAAACACTAGTTCTGCCATCTGGCAGCAGCACTGAGACTTGTTTCCAGGCACAAACAGAACACTGGTAATTGCCCTCACGTGGAATTCCAAGGCAATGCAATTGTTCTGGCATTTAAACCTCGGGCTCCAAATGTGGATTTTATTTGTGTCTTTGTAGGGAAAAGGTACTACTAATTACCATAAACCACCCCCCCAATACTTCTCATTTTGATCTCCCCAGCTATTTCTGTCATCTTCTAGAAGATTGTGTAGACCCATGGATAAGTATCTTAGAAAATTCATTCCAAGGAAGAAAGTGTCATTTCTCCTGCTTTCCCTGCCTCTGTGGATATGATGCTCTGAGCAGCTGTCCAGTGGGGAACAAAGCTCTTCTGGGAGATTGCTTTGTAGGCTTTTCTTTTCTCAAGTTAATTTCAAATCATAATGGAAAGGTTGCAGACATAACCTCTCTACTGAAAGTGGCAACTTTGTATTCTTGAAGTGATATATTTAAGGGAAGGGGGGAATCAAAGTATTTGAAAAGACTTACATTTTGCTTCAGACAGATTCTGGTTAGGCGACCAGACGAGCATGCCGAGATTCTCTCTCTCCTGACTTCGCCTGGCAAGTTTAGCTTAAGAGAAAACAGAGACAAACCAAGTTACAGAGAAAGTAATTTCAGATGTAAAATGGATACAAAAATGACTTATCACACATCTGCAGCTTTTAATCTAGATACAAAACCCATCCACTGAGTTAAAACCCCATCTTCCCATTCAGACCCGAGGCTCTTCCTTGTTTCTTCAATGCATCATCCCCTATGTAACATGACAGATACTGCACACTCACTCTTTCATGCAGTACAGTAAGAAGCATATGTTAGGTCTAAATTAAAAGTTAATTAATGTTTCTCTTCCAGCATACTTGATTATTTTTCTTCCAGCCATCATTAAATGAAAAGGGAGTAGCTAGGCCCAAGCAGCAGGTTCCAAGCCCTTGACATCATGGGGCTGTACTGTGCAGCTAGATTAACACTTCTTGGTAGACACATACATAAACCTCACAATTTCACTCCTGAGCAACTCCTTCACTGTGCCAACAGCCCTTCTATGCCTCCATCCCCCCACACAGACAGGAATGCCCACCCCAAATGACACTGGATCCCCCAGGTCAGAATCAGGTTCCCTGCCTCAATTGCTCCAGAAAAATTCTTGTGCATTTACACTCACACTGTCTGATCACCCACACCGAGACAGCAAGTCTGTTTTTAACCAACTTAACACCTGGTTGGCATGAGAGCTCTGAAAGTCTCAAGAGAACCACCACAGCTTCACGTAGTCTGAAAGAGCAACCTCAAGCTATGGTGCGTTTCAACAGCAAGTTCTTGTGAATCTGCTGCTGTTTGGTCACAGTCAAAAGATGAGGAGGAGGACAAGAAGAGCAAGAAACTTGCTCCGTTGAGTCAGCAAGCACACAGCCAGCTCAACTAACCGCCCTGGCCAAGAGAAACTTGCAGGTCTTGTTATGAACGAGCGCCTACAGTACAACCTCCACTACAAAGCAGCACATAACTCTGAAGTTTTATGCAATATTTCAACACAATGTTATTTTCTCTGCACTGTGCAATTAGACATACAACCACCACTTCATGATGCAAAAACAAACAGGTCAGAAAGTTCCAGTAACACGAAAATACATTACGGTGCTATGAATGCTCGTGCTTTGACTACCATTTTTAACCTGAAATTTGCTCAGCTAAGAACAGTCAGAGTTTAGATGACAAAAAAATATTTTAAGATTAAATTTAAAGCACAAATAGCACATATTAAAAATAACCAATTGTCAGCAACATATTTACATTAAACTAACAAGTTTTTTTATTACAAACAGCATTATTATCTTTCAGTTTGTTGCTTTTTTAAATAAGGTTAGCAACTGCAAATACAAGATATTTTGTGCACTCTGCATGTTCATTATTTTCTACTCTAGACAGAAAAACAGGAGTGAGAAGAGACAGCCTCTGGTGGCAAGAAATGGTGTTGGAGACCAGGCCTACAACAGAACACAAAGGGCACGGGAATTTAAAATTACAACTTCACCAAAAAAAAAAAGTCTTGAAACATTAATTGAAACTTAAATTTTATTTTCTCCCTTATTTCATGTCTAGGTCATGAATGCAAAGAAAGAGGCAACCGTAAGCCTCCCCTTTATCAATTTTTGCTCCTCACTTTCCCTATCCAGGACGGTCTGTCCTACTGAAGTCTAGCACAGGGTTTGTAACGCAGAAAGAAGTCTCTCTCCTCACTTTGTATTACACTGAACAGCACATTCCCATGCCATAAAATTACTCAAATACAAAAATAATCAGTCAGGTCTCCAGAAGTTAAACACTTTCCACCCAAATCCCAACACACCCCTAGTAACCCCGCTGCAGCTCAGGAGCCTAACACCTAAATTCTGCCAGTGAGGCTTAATACAGTAGGCAAATTGTCAGCCTGGCTCTACCACGGTCTCACTTGCTGAACTGGCAAAACCCACCTAACTTGGGAAGTTTTCTCCTAGTTTAGTAGGCTGAAACTCCTCCCCGACACGTCAGGCACCCATCTCAGCCGGGCTGTCCCTTTCAGGAGCAGAGAGCGCTGCTAGCTCGGCTCACCCACAGTAAGATGGTGAAGTTTCACCTCCCACGGTTAAAACCCCAAGTTACGCTTTGGGGCATTGCAGAGGGAGTGCCAGAGCCTTCCTGGCTGTGAACTGCAGTGAGCCCCGGAAGGTGACAACCAGTGCAGGGAGGTACTGCAGGACCACATGGCGCCCCAGCTGGGTTCGTGAAATGTGTCCTTCACCCTCCATCACAGATCCCCCTGAACACCTCAGATTAGGAGCCCCCTCCTTCCAGCCCCACATCCCCTCCCAATAAGCCAGAACAGACACTCCCTGGGCCTCACGCCCAGAAGAAGAACCCCCTGCAGATACTAGGCTTCATGCAGGCCTTGGGGACCCCCCTTCTGCCTAGTTCCCACAGCCCAGCTTCTTCCCCCTCCCAGCCTGCTGGTAGCATCAACCGGCCAAGTAACACTGCACTTGTAAACCAGTGTGAAGCAGCACCACTGGTATTCCCACAACATCTCTCCCACTCTGGCTCTCCACCCGAGCCCACACCTGTCCACCCTCAGCCCTCATTCCTCCACAGAGGCAGAGGCCAGTGCAAGGCACACAGTGGAGTTAAGTTAGAACTCATGCTTCTCTGCAAAGGCCAGAAGCACCTAAAGGCCAACACACAGAGAAGGGGAGGGGGGTGTTCTCAAACATCCCTCCCTAATATCAGGGGTGACTTTGCCTGCCACTCAGCTCCTTCACCTTCCAGCAGCACATCCTCCCCGTCACCCCTTCTCAAGCCCACAGCCCCCACGTTTACTGTCACACACACACAAGGCAGACGCAACGGGCATTCTCCCAAATCCGGTGTTGACCCCATCATAAATACAAGCAGAACAAGTATTCTTGCTACATAATGTAGCAAGGACAAGCTTAAGAGCTTGCTCAGAGTCTGGAAGCATGTTGAAATTATTTCAGAGCAGCAGCCACAAGAGAAGGGGCTTTGAGCAGAAGAGTTATTACATCCCCCTTCCTGCATCTTTCCAAGCACAGCTGCAAGGCTCACCAACACAGGGGAATTCCTTTCCCTGTCTCCTGCTTCTGGACAAAGGATATCTGGGTGCATTCAAACACTCAACACTTCAGTGAAAAAGCTAAAGAGCTAATTTAATTTAACTCATGATGTATTTCATCTAAAAATAGCCACATAAGGAGGGTGAGGGTTACTCTTTTTTAGGGGAACAGATCAATTTAGGATCAATCGGGTTTGCTTGTTTAAGCAATGGTAGTTAAACCAGTGCAACCTGTCTTCGGAGAAGCTTGTGTATTGGCAGAGAAGATGATCTGACATTTCAGTTAATACTGCGCTTTCATCTAGCCTACCCAACAGGTATTTTTAAGTCTCTGCCACAGCCATTAGCTCCCTATCACAGCTGTTGTGAGAGCAAACACTCTTGTAATCACTTTCCCATTTGTCCCAAGTACTAGAGGAATCATGGACTCTTCCCCCATCCCCAGAACGAAGACCTACTACAAGCAGCACCCCCTAAATTTTTTTGTTCCACTGTAAGAATTTACAGGGGATGCAAGCTCCCATTTGTCTGTACCCAAGCAGAGGTGTACCACAGTATCATGTTGCTTTTTTCACGGCAGTTCCCATCCCTATCTCTTCCCTCATCACCAGAGCATATCCCTACCCCATGGATTACACACCGAAATACACGAGGGAGCAGAACCAGGTTAGAACACACTTTGTGAAGAAAAGGTTATTTTTAAAGTTGGTCCCATTTACAGATGTGGTTTTCTGCAAAACTCAAACAGTTCAACTGCAAGGGAGGAGATGAGGCAGGGCAGAATACTCATATACCAACATTATTCTAAAAAGAAGTTGTGGGAGGCTTTCTCTCTTTTTTTTCCCCTCCTCTGGCACTGTGAGGACATATCTCAAGACCAGCACGCAGCTGACCACACAGCACATAGGAATATATGGACTTGCACAACAGAAAGACAATGCAGACATTGGAGCTCCTGTCATTTCTACCTGTAGGCTGAGGCTCTCTATCCCCAGGCTGCCCATCCTAAGGCACAGGCCTGGCACACGCAAGAGCAGCAAGCTGCAAGAGATGAAACCCTGACAGGCAGCAGCTATGGCTCTTCCCCAACTTTTGGAAAGCCATTGCAAGACTGCCCTACAGAAAAAACCAAGAGAGGTGTTTCAACCAGCAGCAGTCAGTTCAGACTCCAAGAGGCACTAGGCTCATTTTTTTTTTTAAAAAAAAAAAAAAGAAGTATCTTGACTGAGCCTTTAAAACATGTCTTTTCCCTGCTGTGAAGGTTACTACACGATATAATTTCACACCCCAACATGTCTGGCCAATCAATTTTCACTTGCATACAGAAAGATGTCGATCCTGCTCTCCCACTACCACCCACAGAGTTTAAAGCCTCAGGGGTAAATCCACCTTAGACCCCATACCTGAATGATCCCTGCTCACACAGGAGGAGGAGAAGAACAAGGAGTAAAGTGAGCACAAAGAGGGGTCATTGGTTTGGGTTTTTTTTTTTCCTTTTCAACTTAAATAAATAAAAATCTTACCAAACCAAAACTCTTAAAACCCACTCCCTTCCTCCCAGAGCCACACTCCTCTGCTGCATTTAGTTCAAGCCAGAGAGCAGAGGGTCAGCCTTGCCAGGACCCTCTGCAGAAACAGAGGAGAAAAGCTGAACTTGCAAGTTCCTTGCACGTTAACTTCTTAAAGGACACCAAGCCCTAAATACCCTTATGAGTCCCCTGATGTGTCTATTACCTTAAACCCTAGGTCTAGACCCCCTCCCTACACCAGGAAATACACATGTATCTCCTCACATCTGAGGGGTTCTTCCGTAACTTCACATTTTCTCAGGCAAACCCAGGTTGTACTGGTACTAGAATCAGGATGGACTGTATGGATTAGCTCAGTGTTGAACATGCTGCACAGTTTGTCATCATGAATACGTTTGTGTTGACATGAAACCACAGGTCTTTTGTTCAGGCTTTCTCTGGAACACTGCAAGAGATCCAAGACATGCACGCGTGCCCTGCAGGCTCCTCAGCCACCATGCTCAGCAGAGCTGCTGCAAATGGATGACTGAGCAGGGCTGAAAAGCAACAAGTGTGCTTCTCTCCCCACCTCTACCAGGGTGCTGTGAAGTCAGGATACCTGACAGAGAAAGGAAAATGGGCCATTGTACTGCACAGGTGAAGTCCCCTCCTCGAGATCTGAGTACCTTCCTCATCTTTCTGACTCCTCCCCAATTTCAAGTTAGCCATAGAGCAGCTGGCACCTGTACAGAAAGAAAGCTGTGCCCAGCAGTAATACCACTCCATCCTACCTGAATCTCCTTTTGGTGAGCTGAGCTAAGAGCCTCTGAAGAGCTGTGTCAAAAAGCCAAAGGGTGAAGCATGCACTTCACAGCTTGAATCTGTCCAACACCCCACCACTTCTGATGGGAGAGGAGGTCCTGCTCAGCCCAGCATTTCTCTGCTCTCCTGACACGTGCTCGCTGCCTCTCCCCCCCATTCTGTGTTGACTCTAGCATTTATCCCTCCAAGCCAAGCACATTTGCTAAAAGTAACCTGGCAAAATAGATAGCAAACAACATTTTTCCCAGTTATTAAATCAAACCAGCTGGCTGTAAGATGAGACAAACAGCCAAGCGGGTGCATAGGGAGCAGCAGGCTCATGTAGACAGGGGCCTCTGCCTTCAGCCCAACGCAATGGTTCACAGCAGCACCACTGCAAAGACAAGAGAGGCTGTTTCCCCTTCCACCAACACTTGACAAACCAAACCAGGGGATCTACCTGAGCTTATGGAAAAAAAAAGCCCAAACACAAAACAGTAATCCAACAAAAAAGCTGTTTAACTCCTATCAGTTACTAGTTTTCTACTCCATATCCTAAGAGATCAGGAAGGGGAATAAGCAAGCAGGAATAGGCAGGCCATCTGATGAATCACAGCATCAGTTTAGGCTGCCTTACGGACCACTGGGGGAATGACAGCATACATGAAGGCAACAGAGATCGCCAGCAAGCGGGAGCCCAGTGCTGCACAGCTCCAGCCTGATGCATGCCATTTTATTTTTCTTCTCCAAGTTAAGAGAAGAAACACACCAGAATAAACCGGGAGCCGAGGCTTCTCAAAGAGCCACCAGTCACTCTGTGGCCTATTATTTTGCTTCCGTGCAAGGCAGCAGTGCCAGCTCCCACTTCAGCTCATGCACCTGAGGGAGTTGCTCCATCTCAGAGCTGTCCCCAAGGATGCTGCACATTCCAGCTGCAGCTGGTAAAGCCATTCAAGAGTGCTTTATGCTTTGCTTTTGGTACCTATACTGTGACCCCTTGGAGAAACAATCCTTGCCTCCTGCAGATGCCAGGATACTTTGCTCTCAGCTCCATCCTGCCCAAGTTGGGTGAAGCTCTGCCAGGAGGCTTCCAGCATTCTTCCTTCTCCATAACCCTTCAACAGTCTCTGATGTGAGTTTTTGCTGTTGCTGTTTTGCTGTTTGCACAAGGTATTTCAGAGCTACTGCAGCCCTCTGACTTCAAAGCAAAACACACTAACACATGACTATAAGCACACGGCAACACACACCACGAAGAGTAGGAACCTGCTGCTAGTCAATTCCTCTGTTATTTAGAACCAGAAAAAAGCAACCCAGAAAAAGAGTGTCCACTGTCAGGTGCCTGACACAGGTACAGACTTATGTACCTTTCTGGAAAACAAACATGGGCAAATCAAAGTTTAAAAAGCACTTGCCACAGCAGTACAGGGAATTCTTCAAGTACTGATCTTTTGCAAGGCAACAGGTAAGAAAAGATTTCCAGATCTAAACAATGTATTTCATGAAGTTGTTAAAGTTTACACAACAATAACAGAAATCCCAAGGTAAAGGATGGCAAGATTCTCACCTAGAAAGGCTAGTGCATTACTAACAGCACTTACTGATCCCCTGTAACTGGTACGAACTCATTTTTAAATCACATATTGCAGGTTTAGAAAGAAAGACTAAGAAACACCTCTCCCTTTTAATATGTAACCCTTAGCATTATATATAAAACATGTATTGTAGAATACCCAAAGGTGAATATATGGTTTTATTGTTTGGGGAAGAGTTGGAGCTGACATATAATAACTTAGCTGTTGAATGCTGCTTAAAGCAGTTTTGGACAAAGCCTAAATGTATTTACTTCTAATGAAGTGAGATTAAACAAGTGCTTCCATTCCCAGCCCTGCATTTTCTCTATCAATGCAGATCTTATATTTACTGCACAGGGTAAAATCCCCTGTTTACAGTACCCATGATAACTGTTAAAGAAAATAAGACAAGGGAGGCACTGGCTCCCATAGTTTAAAAATTCACTCTCACTGGTTCATTGATACTACTCAGGCTCACAGTATAATTGTAAATGTAGAGCTGCGATGCAACAGAATACCTATGAGGCACAAAAGAATTCTTCTGACACCCAGTTTTGTTTGCAAAGCTTTTTCTACCTTCCTTCCCCACTGCTTGCACTGGTGCCCCAAGCAGCAACTCAAAGACATTTAAAGAACTTTGCCGCACATCTCCGCTTCCTTCTGCATGTGACTTCTCCCTGAGTCAGCAGATAATGCTTGTGATCCCCTTTCATTCGTGTTTTCTGGGACTGTCTAGATATAGTAGCTGTTACCTCAGAAATACCATCTTTGTATACACTACAGCAGCATTAAATGCAGCACAGCATTTTACACTGGAATCCTGCAAGTTGAGGGAAATTTTTTAATTAAAAAGTTATAAATTAAGTACCAGTTAGCTTTTCCTATACATGACTACACCCGGCTGGCACTATAATCTATATGCAAATAAAGTTCTGAGGGCATTTTTCTATCTGCCTAGGGAAACAAAGGGGACTATTTGTGTTTCTATACAGAGCAGCAGCACTAGAAATGCAGGCTGAAGCGCCTTATTCCCTCAGAATAACTGTACGTGCTGTGCTACAAAAACCCACTGCATCACACATTACAACAGTGTGAAAAATATTGCTTTAAAAATTACCCAGTTAAAGATTAATCATCCAGCAATCATTACAAAGGTCATTTTGCAGTGATAAAAATTATTACCATTAGAAGAACTGGAAGAGAAAATGAGAAAAAGCATGGATAGCAATAGTTTCCTTTTCTTTAAAGTTACCAAGTTCAAACCATACTAAGTTTGAACTTCACATCTTTGTAATTTATTTTACTTTAAACTTCTTAAGGATTTATCTGATCCAAGATGCCTTTCCAGTTTAAGAGCTAGCAGTCAAGCAAAAGCTGTGGCCTACATTTTGCCCACAGCCCAGGCCAGACCAAACAATAAAGCCAGAACAGATGTTGAGGCCTCGCCTTGTTCCCCCCCCCCCGAATAATAGGAGTTCACTCATTCTTTCCTGCAAGCAGGTGGCACCAATGCACAGCCATAGATGAGGTCTGAATAACTATACAAGCAAACAGCCTTTCAATATACACTTTAACTGTGTAAATTTTTTTTTTCTTTTTACACACATGCAATTTCAATCGGAGCTCTGCAGCAAGTTCAGCATACTCAAGCCCTGCAACTCATACAGGAGCAGGAAATACATTAACATGTCAGAAGCATGAATACCCCCGCACACACTCAGTATTGAAAAGCACACCTCTGCTAATCACAACGGGCTTTTGTCTAGACATGGCCGAGGTTTTGTTCTGAAATGCAAAAGGGCTGGAGTTTGTTTAAAGACAGAGTTAAATATAACATTAAGAGAAGAAAATGCACATTTGATTAAGATTTTACCATAGACCTCCTACAAGTCTTTTTAATAATGTAAACATTTGCACCATTCCCTTTTACAGGGTTTTTTTTGGTTGGTTGTTTTTTGGTTTGGGTTTTTTTTTTAAAAAAAAAAAAAAAAAAGGAGGAGGGCTAGTAACTACACTACAGCTATACTGCATGCCCAACCAAAAAGCAGGCTACCAGAACAAAGCAAAAGCATGCAGTGCATGCACCGGGTTGGACCTACAAGGCTCACCTACCCTCCCAAGCACAATCCTCCCTCCTCAACATCACACAGAGCATCTCTTGCCTCCCCAGGCTCCAGTTCAGAGCTGCAGCAGCTCCAAAGCTCCTTCCAGAGGACTGGACTGATGCTACCCCACCAGTCAATAGTAACAAAAGCACGCACCACGTTTAGAGCCTTGTGGCCCCCACACACCCTGTGACTACCACCCCACAACCCATGGCTGCTATGCAGAGCCTCACCTCCTGCCTCCAACCTTGGAAACCCTTGCACACTTCACAATGTCACCAAAAAAAAAAAAATTTCAATGCAGGACCTCCACAGAGCCATGGTGTGAATCATTTTAAAGTTTGTTAAAAATAGGTAAAGAGATGCACACAATTAGTTCTGAGAGCCAAGTTACCATGCACCAGCTACTACTGGTGTCTGTTCAATCTCCCTGAACACTGCCCCAACAAGAAGAGATTTCCTTCCTTCCTCTTCCATGTATTTCCCTTACACTTTCATTTAGGTGACTGAGAAATCACACACACGCCTACATGCATGCGAGCCAGATCCACGTATAGAATTTAATACATGGAAAAGGAACAACAATAACATAGCACAGTTCCCTCAGATGCCAGGTCTCATGCTGCTGACAAGTATCTAGGCACTGCCAAATCTGTTTGATGCCAAACAGTCTACTGATGCAAAAGCAAAGATGCAGACACATCTTCCTCTCTTTCCATCACAGGTCTTTATTCTGCTGCCCCTCCTGATCCTTGATAATCAGCAACTCCTACATGCATAGTTCCAAATTTATATGGTCTCCCGTTTCTTTATTAAGCCAGACCTCAGCTCTTGCTGCCCACTGAACATGGTCCTCTGTTGTGTTCCCTTACCCCCAGCAAGAACAGCTGTTCGGGCCCAGTCCTGACCATTATTCACAGGCAGCACTTAGGAATAACAAGACCAGGACCAGAAGAGAGACTTCCTGAGCCTGACACTGTATTTGCATCACTGAATCTAATGGCCCTTTCTTGAGGGGTGGGGGGGGAGAAGTCCATCAAATCATGTAATCCTTTTTGAACCCATTTGTAATTTTGGCATCTACAACATCCTGTGGTAGAGTGCTTCAATTTAATTATATGTTTGTTGTCTGAAAGAGAACAAAGAAAGCCCATGCACACGCTCCCTTCTCGGCTCTGAAGCCACTACCCAGTCATTTCATTTGGTGGCCCCATTTCCTGCCTTATGAAAAGCAGAGAATAACTGCACCCTGTTCACCTCCTTTGTGTCTCTTGCCATTTCACAGACCCTCTAACATGCTCCTCTTGGTCATCTGTTTTCCAAGCTAGACAGTCTGGGCTTTTCTGCTTCTCCCTCATACAAAGATAGGAAACAAGAACAATTCCTGTACTTTATCTACTTGTCTTACAGCTCCAAGAAGCATGTATGTGTGGAGGAGGGATAGAAATGGGGCACAACCAGAACTGTACGCAGCGTTCAAGAAAAGGGTACACCACAGGATTTATAAAACATGCCATAATGAGGTTCTGTTTTGTTCTCGGATGCTTTCATAACAGCTTTTAACAATACACTTGTCTTTTCACTATTACCATTGAGTTGATGAAAAAAAACTATTACTCTCAAGATCTTTATCTGAAAACACAACAGCTAATTTCGTGACCACTATTGTACACACATTAAGGGCTGTTTCACCCTACCCTACCCATCCCACCCCCAAATATTACTGAGCACGTAACAACAAGTGTCACCTGTCATTTTTATAGCCAAGCTGTCACAAGACTGAACAGGTTGCCCATTCCCCCATTCAGCAGATAACCCACACTCCCCCTGCTGCCCCCTCCTCTCATTCACATGCTCTTTTACACACTGACAAAAGGACAATCCAGCTGTTAGTAGTAAAAATAAATAGCAAGAAACAAAAACAAGCAATGTAATTTGAAATGGAAAATAAACAAGCACTGCTTTATTCTGAGAGGTGTGAAGTGCACTGTGCCTTCTCTCCAACCCCTGGCTCCAGGACACCCCCAGCTTCCTACAGTTTCTTCACAGAGGAGACATGAAATAAGGAGCAAGAAGCCAACAGAGGGTTTCTCAGACCTCATAACTCCCCTCCATTCCCTGTCCCATTAAACAGCAATGCTATTTAGACCACCAAGTAGTCCCACCTTCCCAGCAATAGCCACCCTTTCCCATTCCCCAGCACTTTCTCGGGAATGAGGAGGGAAACAGAAAATGGGGGATAGGGACCAGTGCTTTTGCCTTTTGCCTCCACTCAGAAGAGATACTCCCACCACCCCAATTTTAGAAAGCACTGAACCTCCTTACTCAGAGGCCAGACCTGATTTCCCCTGCAAAGCTTCAAACTTGGCCTCCACAGGCCTGCACAAGCACTGGCAACCCAAACAAGCAGCATTTTACTCATCTTTCCCACATGCTTAAGGACCAGCTGGCCTGTTTATATTGCCCAATGCAGGACAAAAGGAAAGTCTCAAGCATTCACAAATAAGTGAGATTACTTTCTGGTATTTTTAGCAACACCCCTTCCCACCCATCCAGAGTTCAGTGACAGCATCCTTTTGGGATAGCTTACAATGATTAGTGGAAGTAACAAATGCCTAGAAAGCACCAGTAATATAAAATGTAGATTCTTGGTTAACAAAGTAACTGGTTTATTTTTAACACCACACTTCAAAAATCCTTGCCAAGAGACAGTCAGGAACAGATCTGACTAACTAGAACCTGGTCTCCAAAGCGTATGGGATGTGGGCAATTCTCATCCTCACCCTACATCTGAGGGGCTCAGGAAAAAGAAGAAAAAAAAAATCACAACCAGCTATGCTCAGTGGGTTATGAACTACAGCTGCTGGGCAAAGGTGTTACTGCTTGGCAAAACAGTACTGTGAAGGGCATGCAGATCAGACACACTTGTGTCTCCATCCAGACAAGAGTCCACCCAAAAGGTCAAATGAGAAATTCCAAGTTATTATACTCTTGTAGTACCAAATCATTTCACACAGCCAAATGAATCAATCAGCCACAGCTAAGCACAGTCAGCTCTCAAATACAGTAAGGATGTCTCACATTACCATTATTCTCTAAAACCTGGGTCAAACACCAACACTTTTCAAGGTCATTAGTAGACAAGGCCATAACATACAATGACAGACACGTATCTTCCAAATCCAGCTGGGTGCTGGGGAGAAGCTGGACATCCAGGACCACCACACACCTCTCTGCTGAAAGTAGTGCCCTTCAAGAGCAGCAGAATCAAGCCCTGCCAGCGTGCCCAGAAGAGGCCCCACCTCAGTCACCTAAACTAACCCAGCCACTTCTACTCGAAGCTCATTTTGTAGAGGTTACATGAGTGGCCTGGCTGGCAGAGCAGCAGAGATAGGAACCTCTAAAAGAGACACACAGCTTCTTCTCCTGATGCAGCCATCCCCTGAAGCTGACACCTGTCCTCAGGCCAACATGAGCATACAAGAAGCTTACATATCAAATCCCACCCAGTACTGAGTCATGCACCGATGTGGTGTGCAACTGCAATCAACAGGCTGAGAGCATGCCCAGTTTAACCCACACAAATCCGACTTTTAAACGTCTGCAACTGTTGCCTATCCTCCTCTCACCCCCATCCATGACAGTCTTCCAGGTCCTTATCCTCACAGCACCCCTACCAGCAGATGAGATCTTTTATCAACACACAAACACACCAGTGCCAGGCTCACCGGATTTGAGCCAGGTTTCCCAGGCCCCATGTTAAAGCCCCAACTGTGGGTCATCCTTCCTCATCACCCCGCTCTCAGAAATGCTGAAATCAGAGAGGATCCCATAAATAACACATTTACAACATTTCAAATCAGATCTTGAAAACTCAGTCTGCTTCCAGCTCTCCTTGGAGATGACCGGTATACTCATTAGCTCACAAGCTCCCCACTGTCTGATACAGACAGTCCCTCTGCTTCTGTCTGCATGGGCCTTGCTCAACAGGGTGCTATAAAGGTAATATTCGTACCTAAAAACACTAAGTCAGATTTTTAACATGCCCTTGAAAAGCAGGCAGCTCCTGGATCACATTTTTTTCCAACAGATTTCACAAGTCAGTTTGTTTTTTCCCCGATTTTGGCAAACTTGGAGGCACAGTAAGGGCTATATTTAAAATGTAGCGAACAATCATGGCAAATCTTAAAATTTTATTTTTAACATTGAACTTTTAGGTAAGACTATTCAAAAGAAGTTATCTGGTTGCTCTCCTTCTCCTGCCTTCAAAGGAATCTCAGAACTAGTTTGTCTTGCATCTACATTAATTTCAGAGCAAGAAAACAGTATAACTATGAGAGAGGCTAAACAAGTCACCATTGCTCCACACCAAGACTGCCTCGCACTCATTCTGCACTGCTGTTCTGCCCATACTGCCACTTCATGCCAAACGTAACCGATCCTAAAAAGGAGCTAAGTAACAGCGAACCAAACCCCGGAGAGCCAGGCTCTCAGCAGTAAGCACCAGCAAGCACACTTGGAGGAACAAAACAGAGGCACAGCCCTGCAAAGATGTTGGATTTTCCTGAGCTGCCTCTGCTTTGGGATTACAAACGCTCCTTCTGCACTGCCGGCACTTGCATACCACAGCATATTTACAAAGAAATCAATCGGGACACAAGCACGAAGGTGAACACAGAGAAGCAGCCCGTAGTGCCTGGGGCACCCTGTGGAAAAGCACACCGCTTTCTGCTCTGCTTAGAAGCTTCAGGGAAAAGCAAACTGGTTGCAACCTATCCACAACGAAGTATGATCCCCTTCCCCACCCTGTTTAACAAAGACGACAGAAGTTTGCAGGCGCAAGGCCTTACAAGCTCTCTAAAACGTAACCACCACGTGGCGAGCAACAGGAGCAGAGCTCACACAAAGAGCTGAGAAGCAGCGGGAGAGGGGAGAGGGCTGGGAAAGCCTCAGCAGCCAGGAGACGGGGGAAGGGGAGACCAAGCCTTATTCTCCAGCCACCACCACAACGAAGCAAGCACAAAGGGGATGGTGAAGCTAAGCAGATAAGAAGCCGGCCGAATGCCAGCCTGGCAGTACAGATAAACGGAGGAGCCAAGACCCTGCTGGAAGAAGCTTAGTGTGGCAGAGGGCGGAGGGAGGAACCTGGCTTGGCAGTGCCCCGGTGAGGGCAGGAGGAAATCTTCCCAGCGAGGCAGAGGAAGGCAGTTCGCACAGCACTTACCTGCTCTGTGGCACGTCCCTCGTACCACACACACACTCTCCAGCATGGTCCTCCTCACACACACAGATACACAGCTACAAAATTAACTTAATTTTACTGTGTTCAGGGCCATTAGTCTTTCCAATCTGAGGACCGAGATCCTATTCAGCATATAAATGCCTCTTTATTGAGGCTGAAAATTCTTCTATTTTCTCCAATATAAAAAGAAGGGAAGGAAAAAAAAATCCCTTTTAGATATAATTCATGCTCAGGGCTGAACACCCCCCCTTCTCCCTTCCTTCCAAAAACCCATCATCATAGTGAAAGCAGCCAGAGTGTCCCTGCCTGTGTTAAGAGCGGAGAGGTCTGGTTTTCCCTTCCCACAAATTATATAACAGAAAAAAAATGCAGTGGCCAGCCCCCAGCAGCTGTTTGATAGGAATACAGCTGTGCCTCCTCTCACATCAGTTATGCTGCCCTGCACTGCACTAGACAAATTAAAAATGTGGCTGCCCAGCTCATTTTCTTTACCCAGTGACCACTGGATAACTCCATAAAAGCAACCAGCAGCTCTCCACAGGGCACCATACTGAGCTCCAGCCATTAAGTAGTCCTCCTGTCCTCTACAGCCTCTTGTTCTGCCACGAGGTTGCTTCAAATCCAAACCTTATCTCCCCAGCTGGTAGAAAAGTGGTTAATGGGGCTTATACACATCCATACACAAGTAAAAAAAAAAAAAAAAAAAAACCACCAAAAAACAAACCACAAAAAAAACCCACAAAAACACCCCAAAAAACAACCAGCAACAAGAACAAGGCAACAAAGGAAACAAAACACACAGGGATGTAAAGAGGACAGAGAGCCTCAGGGGAGGGGCAGTATTTAGAAGAATAGAGTTGTTAGAAGAGATTGAGAAGCTAAACCATGCCAAGGATGCTGGGGCTTCAATGTGGGGGGAAAAAAAAGCCTGTGCAGAGCATCTTGGAGAACACAACAGCCTTACAGGTGCATATGTGGGCTGGAGCACAGAAAAGCTGAGACATACTGGCACCAGAGAAGAAAGCAGACTGTCAAAGAAAACTACAAGGCAAGGCAGGCCAGGGAATCCACACCATTCATCAGTAACAAGGGGCTCTGCCAAGCATTCTGCATCTTCCTCAGCAGAAAAGCTGCGTGTCCTCCTCATTTCTATCCTGGCCTGCACTTTATCCATAACTTTCCCAGCCCAATTCATTAAATTTACTGAGAGACTACCATTTTCCCTGACATCTGGATATTCATAGGCTACTATTTCAATAAGTTTGTTAACTTAAAGGATAGACTACAAGACCAGTGCCACGAAACAGGGACTAAGAACCACCATTCTTAGTGCAACTGAGCTCTGACTAGGAGCTGTAGGTACTGCTGTGACATTGATTTCACCCTGTGCACCTGAAAGTCTTTAGTCTTCTGCTCTCTGTCACCACTCAAATACAAATTGCTACAAGGGAAGGAATGAGTGTCAAAATAATTCAGGGTAAATTGACTCCACAGACCTCTCTTCCACTCTTCTTCCTACCCTGGAAAATCCCTCAGCCTTACCTTCCCACCCTTGCACACACACAGCCCCCTGCCAAACACTAAATGTGCTTTGCACACATTAAACCAGTTATTTGTTAATACAGCCAGAGACACCACTGAGAACCTCAGCTCCCTTTAAAGCATGCTCCAATTGGTCCAACTTTCTAACAGTAAAACTTTTTTAGTCACATATTCACAACGCTCACAATGAGTCTTGTGATAATTCTGTTCACTAATACAGAGCATGAATGTACAAGAGCAAAGGAGGAAGAGTGCACAGCCTGTAAAAAGATACCAAGATGAAAAAAAAAAAATATTCAAGAGTAAACCAGCTTAACTGAACAAGACTACTAATGCTCTTCCTATGGCAGATATCTGCAGCAGCATTTACTGTGCAGAGCAACAAGATCATCTTACTTTACTCATTCCTAAGATCCCACCCAAGCAATGCCTGTAGAAAGTGCTGGCTGCCTGTACTGGGCCCAAATACAAGCAAGATTCCAAGTTCACTCTTGTAAACACTTCCTACATCTCCACTTGCAGAGCTCTGTGTGAGGGCATCCAGCTGCAGCACTGTGACATGCTCACCCTCCCACACCTCCATCGACAGCTCTCCACTATCCTGCAACAGCTATGGGAGCTTCCTGTAGGAGCAGTCATGATGTGCCGCTCCACAAGACACAGAAGCAGCAGGGAAATGGGACTCCTGAAAGCCCCAGACAAGCCTCATCTTCAAAAACTGTCATTCAGAAGGAATATGGCCCAGGCTTTCTCAACAGCTAGATGCTAGGTTTTTTGCATCCAGGTATTTTTCTGGTATATCCAGCCTAAACCAGCTCTTCTGCTCTAACAAGGCCTGAACACCAGCAACGCTTACAAGACCTTGGTACAAGGGAGAGAGCCAGAAACATCCCTGACCAGCCCAAGAAATTTGGGATGTTCTTTTCCTCAAGGTCATGATTATCACAAGTACCAGCACTGTGTCCAAGCTGGTAAGCCACATGCTAGGCCAACTCACACGGCCTCCAGCAACAGTCCTAACTACATCAGTCTTTGACCTGTAGCCACCTTTTGCACAGTACTTGACTGCCAAGCTGCTGACTGCATGGCCTTGTTTCTGTGCCCCTACAGAGAAAGAAAGATGCTTACAAAACTCCTTAAAAGACCACTTTCTCATAGCAGTGTTCCAGATTCATTGCCAGCTGCTCCAGGCTTGCAGAACAAGACAATCCCATTGCATCTGGTGCTGTCCTGAAGCAGAGGCGTCAACTTACATGCAGGAGAGATGACTGTTACTGCCGAGTTCCGTCTAAACTTGCAGAGCCCCCTCCAAAAGCCTCCATTTTCCCCCCTCTCACAGAGCACAGCAGTTCAGCCACAAGTATGAACAGGTTCATCAGAAGACATTATCAGTCCAAGAGCAGTTCAACAAGTCTCAGAGCCCTGACATGTCCCCTAACAACCTCAGCGCCTCTTTATGCAACTGCCCAGTCAGTATGTAGAAGAGATACATGAGACTAGCACAGATGCTGGGAGAGCAGGTTTTAAGTTATTCCTACACAAGGAGTGATAATGTAATTAAGCGATGTCTAATAAGATGCCAGGGCTCTACCTGTTTGAGGATCCTTGCTCCCTTGACTATAGCAATACACCAAGAAAACAGCACTCCCTCCTCTAAGCAGTTTGTTTAAATATAATATCGGGGCTACCTCCAGCAGAGAACTCCACAGCAATTTCTAGGAAAAGTGACACCAGAGCACCACAGTTTCCACATCCCTGGCTTACTGCCTTGGACAGTTCTTTTGTGCAGTCGGTAAGGCTGGAAAGTTTGTTTCCATCTGACACTGGTTGGTGATGCAACCTACCTCCTTCACAGGCTAACCAAGAGCAAAGCCCTTCTGAAGATTTCATCCACTGGTCTACAGGAACAGAGTAACTACACCTTGTTCTTCCAAGCCCCGCTTTGCCTGGGTGACACAATGGAAAACTAAAGCCTTCACAAGCTTCTAGGTTGCTTCTGGATTCTGAAAAACCAAATGTCACATGTAAGGAGGCTCAGCTACTGTCCTTTAGTAACACTTTGTCTAAGGCAAGGACACCATGCCTTTGGCTCTGCTGTACTACCTGCAAGAAAATTTCCCCTGTAGGAACAAGGGAAAGACAAAAGGGACAAAAAGGGACAGGGAACACACCAGGCTATAGTATGTAGAAACAAAATGTAAGCATTTGTCTCTTACAGCCATCTCCTGCATCATCCTCCATACATCACTGCAGAGTGAGTTCTCCCCCACAAGCTGTGTGCACACATGCTAGGTCACCAGTTGTTGCTCCTTCATCAATGTTAAGACTGGTCATTTTCAACTTTACCCTCTGATGCTGGCACCTTCCTGAACAGAAGTTTCAATTCAAATGTATAGGCCAAGGACATGCTACCAACACCACCAGGAAAACTTATTTTTCTGTTTTCAGAAGCTCTTCCTCTACTGTTCCTACAGAACCATCAATTTCAGCCACCAGAAACCCTGCCACAAGGGAGAAGATTTTTATTATTTTTTTAACAGAAGCAGCAATTATCTAGGTTTGCCATTTAGCTATATTAACAATCTCTTCCCAGCCTCCCCTGGTTCTTCTGTAGAAAACTCACCTGAAACCATTATGTAACCCTACCACTTCTGCTGTTGTTCAAAAAACATGGTGGGTTTCCACTGTTCCTCCCATCTCTTCGTTTGGATGGTTGCAAGGCCATCTACAATAGTATTCTCAGCACTGCCACTAAAAATAACACTTGTGAATTAGAAAGGGAACTTCCCCAACCGCCTAAATCCTGGCAGAACAAGGGACACGTGCAGAGGATAGAGGGAAAGGTCTGTGACATGCCCCATATTCTCACGGGTTAGACACTGTCTTGTCTCATTACATCCTAATGAGGATGATCAGGTTTTTTTCACCTCACACATCACCCAGAGGTGTAACATTTCCTGAAGTTTTGAAATACCAGGAATGAAAACTACTTTCTTTCTACCTGCCCTTTCCCAGAAGTTTTCCAAGAAGTCAGCTGTAGGACCTTGGAACTTCACTGCTCATCTAGGAATGAGATACACATCATGCCTAATTGAGTTAGCCCATAAATTTCCATCAGGTATGCTTTTCAAATAAAGCTCTAACACAAGGTACATTTATCACCATTCAGAAGTGAGACTAGAGCATCACAGCACACTACAATAGTAAGTGTATATGTTGCCAGTTGGCGTATCTCTAAAATGAGACAAAGGAGGGAGGGAAATGTCAGAAATAGAAAGTATCAATACTGTTAACTCAAACAGAAGGTTATATATCCTGGGGGCTCTGAAATGGCGTCATAATGCAAACAAAGAAACAAGTACAACATCCCAGTCTACATAAGTGTCCTTCACTGTGACATGAAAACAGCAAGGACAAAAAGTAAATCTGATCCCATGTTATCACTAATTAAATTCATACATACTGATTTTCTTTTTTTAAATGAAGCAAACATTTGAATTCATTAGTGACAGAAAACATTCTGAATCACTTAAGTGCAGCAGTCATCTCCATTTAAAGCTCTTCACTTTTAATCCTAAGTATATCTCAAGAATATCCCTTCTGATTTTTTCATGCTGGACTTGGGGAAGGGAAAGCAGATTCTGAGCACTAATGACTTACTCTCTTTCCCTGTTGAGTCCTCACATCTAGTACATCGCATCCATGACCTTTCCATAGAGATTAAGTGTTGTTTCATGTACTGAATCTTGCCCTAGAGAACTATCTGGCCTTCATGAAACACAACGCTACCATCCATGAACCAGTCCCAGGTATCATTTACTTCTGGTTACAAGTATCTGTGTTAGTCTGACCTTCTCACTTTAAGCCCAGAGTTCACAAGACACCCATA
Source organism: Microhierax caerulescens (assembly GCA_035590215.1). NCBI lineage: Eukaryota > Metazoa > Chordata > Aves > Falconiformes > Falconidae > Microhierax > Microhierax caerulescens. The sequence continues at coordinate 36,763,693 of JAVJGJ010000060.1, forward strand.
AAACCATTTAATTTATTAAAACAAACAAAAAACCTGAGGGAATTATTTTCTTCTCATAGACCTACAGGATTTGAATCTTGGAATGGGACTCCCTACATTTCACTACTGATTCATCAAGACCTTACCCTGCTAAGTTACTTTGCAGCCAGAAGCCCCACGTTTTCTCCTCTAAAGCACTGTTACAACAAAAGCTTAGATGGTCTGATAGAATGCTTAAGCACTGCAGTTCTGTAGAAAAAGTTGTACAAAAATACATTTATTTCTGACTACCACAGAAAGTGACAGAACATGGAACAGGAATGCTATTAGAAAACCATGTTTTGTTCCCTGGAGCAGATGATACAAGTCATTTTACCTCAATGCCTCTATTTCCTCCTGCCTTCAACTCATAGCAATACTCAGCATTTTGCAGACGTACACGCAGAGGGCTAGCCAGTCTAAAGGCTGCTATCAGGACAGTGTTCCACACTCCACAGCAGAAAGAACTGCTGCGCACAGGGGAGCCAGACAAAGACAGACCTTGGGGGAATGTTAACCACAGTGCACTTCAAAGTGAACAGACCACAGAAAGTCAATTCAAGTTACCTCCTGGAGGTAACAGTGGCCATAGGAGGCTTCCGTCCATCACATCCAAAGAATTAATCTCCCAGTACTAACAGCTTACCAACACAGGCAGATCATCATGCCTGCTGAAGAACAACTGCCAGAGCAGACTGAAGTACAAAAATACCCCTTCTCAGGAGTGGGGAAAAATAAAAATGGTGTTCTGCAAGAGAGCTACTGTGCACTGCGGTCACACCCTCAGTTATTTCGTAACTTTTCCAGTGTGGACACCAACTGCCCATCCAGTTCCAGTGCTAACAGGAGCAGACACCAGTGTCAGGCCAGTTACCTGGACAGGTTTTTCAGTAGCTGTATCCCTTCTGCTTCAGATACAGGCCTTTCCAGGGACCTAGATATCAGAGATCTCTACAAAATGGTTCCTGCTTGAAGAAGCAAAGCAAGAGCAGAAACCATTCAATCCAGCAGGACAAAAGGAAGGTGTCCTTGGGCTCCAAGCCTCAGAGTGGTGCCTAGTAAGCTATGAGATACTTTGCCTACCTAGGAAAGTCTACAGCTTCCGAAATATAATTTGAGGTTTCATAAAACCCCTTTCTAAATAGGAGACCCCATTGGGAAGGAGAAGAAAGGAAGGGGAAAGCAAGTTATTCACAACTGACTGGAGTTCCTCTGTAAGGGTTATACAGCCTTAACTACAGCAGATTAAACTAACAGCCTAGCTCAGCTTATACAGGAAAAGCCTTTTAGTGTAGACAACGAGTAAGTCAGAACCCTGCAGATCTGTAGCCAGAGATGTTCTATACAGCTTAAGTTTTACTTAAACTACTAAAAGAATATAACAGGAGAATCATATCCATATGCCTAGGCTATCAAAAGGAGTTCCTGAAGTTCATATCCAGAAATCTCACTGCAGAGTACAGTTAACCTACTAGAGAGCTGCTACCACAAGCAGGGACAGTCATGACATAACTAAAACCTCTGTACAGACATGGAAGATGAAAGCAAGTTAAACTGAGCAGTCATCCATGGAAAAGTAGTCACACCACACTATGTCCACTCTTGTTGTGAAAGGAGACTGCTCCATATTTATACTGGTATGATCATGTCAATCCAGCAGTAGAACTGCACCAGGAAACCTAAATCCTCTGTGTTCATCTGCTGTGCTCCTCCTCAGAGGCTGCTGAACTAAGCCTTCTTTCCCTACAGTCAGGTTAAGACAGACAGCAACCTTCAGGGTGAGTCCAAGGATGCTCTGACATTCTGCACTGTCTTCACATATAGTACCTTTGTAGGGAATACTGCCAAAATACAGCAGAGGGACAAAGCAGGAACAACCCCACACTCCCTCAAATCCCACATTTCTCCATAATGAAACTTGATAGGTTATTATGTGCAAAGAGAAAGTCTAGCCCTAGCTCAGGATGACTGATGCCAATAAAAAGGAATTTTTAACTCTGGCTGGTAAAATGTTGGATGGAAAAAAAAAAAAAAATCAGACTGAACCACCCAGTTATTTACAGCATTGCAGACTTCCTGTTTTGATGCAAGTCAGCGAGACCTTCTGGAAAACCCAGGAACAAGAAGCAGCAGTTAAGGAGAGTAAGTTGGTTACAGAGAAGCTAATGATCTCTCTCTGTTACACTTCCGAACAGAGGAAACTGCATCTATGCCTACCTGTCCTTTTCTAGCAGTATTTCAAAGACTAATGCACAGGAAAATAGAGAAATAAACTAGTGAAACAGAAAGAAAAGCAAGCTACTAACCACAAGAAAAGAGGCTATCTATGCCTTTGCAGTTTCAGACACAAGTCTTCTCCCCTATTTCCCCTGTCCATCCTTCCTCATGTGCCACATCAGTTTATTCCAAACCGGTGTTGCAACTCTGAGTACTGAGAGCAGAGCCTTTAGGAAGTGGAGAGGCAGAAGTGATTCTGAAAAGTTTAGAACAGCAAGTGTTGCCTCTGCACCAGGTGAACTGCCTGAAAAAGACCACTGGAGACACCTGTGAAAACAAAAAGCTGAATAAATGAGGACAAAACATTTAGGTTCTAGAAATCTTGTTCTTATTGTCAAAGCTCCTAGAGTACTAGAAAAGATTAATATATTGCTAAGCTTTAATCCAGTCTCTTGCCAATTTACAATTGTGGAGAATCGCAGGTGATAGGATAAGACAATACTGTGGATTAAAACTAGCTTAATAAAAAATAAAAGGGAGAGGAGGGAAAAGAAAAAATCACCACCCACACAATCGTTTCACATCATAAGTTGGGAAGAGTGGAGGAATGGCAATACAAGGCCCAGCCTACAGTCCTCCAACCCAAAGGGACTTGTTCCACTGACCTAGCTAGGTTCTGGTTCATGGCATGTATGCTCTGAAGTTCATGGATTCACTCCATAGCAGTTAAGTACAAAAGCATCCTCAGAGCATTCCCAGTATGTGTCCTGCTATACTGGCAGAGCTGTGCTTGTACAGCTATACCAGACCACTTCCCAACAAGTTCTGCTAATTGAAGGATGGGGTTTGCTGACCACACAGCATCTACATCAGGGACTCCTGCCTGCCAGCAGCTGACCCACACCTCTATTCCAAAGATGAACTAGCAGCATATTGTGCCATCAGAAGTCTGCACACAGCCAATAATTCCAAGTTTATTTTTAAAGCTGAAATGGATAAAGCCACAAGGAAAGAGCTTTGCAAACTAGCAACAGACACTCTGCAAGCCCTGCATCAGAGCCAGTTACAATGTACTTAATGACGAGCCTCAAGGACTGTTCTCAAAACACCAGCAACCGCCCCCCACTCCCCTACAAGCAGCTCTACAGCAGAACATGGAGCTGCACACCTCTTTCTCCCAAGCCCCTGGACCGATTACTGAGAAAGATCATCCACTTAAAAGCATAATACTTCACAGAGCTAAGAAATCACAAGCAGCAGGAAGCCATGCTTCCAGAAACTGCTCCTGAACCCAGGGGCCCCATCCAGGCTCCCCTGCTTGCACTGCACCAAGCAGGGACCAAGTCAGCACAATGCACTTGAGACTTGCTGCTTAGCCCACCAGTGTTCACACTCTGACAGTTTAAAAGCATGTTTCCAGGAATAAGCAGCAGGCATTTTTGTCACTGGATGGATGGATGATTTATATTGCCATGATAGACACTGCCGGCAAAAAGTCTTATGATAACCAAGGTACAGCTACAGACCAATTTGTCTAAGACATTAAATGCTCTGCATAGTTGATAATACACCTTAAATAATTTTTCAAAACACTTGGGTACACACTGTGTTTGTTTCATACCTGCCTCCACAAGCCATTCCCTCAAGTTGCTGATTAGGACAACGGTTATTTGGCTGCTAGATCCAGGAGAAGCTCTTCTAGCTACTCTGACCTCTTACCCTCTTCTTGGCTCACCTGCATATCCATCTGTCATAACACACATGTCAAACTATAGCCAGGCGTACTTGGTCATCACCTCGGACCAGCTTCTGCTTGTCTATGTCACAATAGCATCTCTTCACAGTAAAGCAGGTCACTAGGAGGCCCTGAACCCTGAGAGGGACTTGCTTAAATATGCCTCCACATCAGAGTAACAAGAGCCTATTCCCCTCAGGGTCCCCTCAAGCTCCATTATAACTGAACCTAGGAAGGTAATCTCACCATCCAATACACTGTGGTTTTCACAGACCACAGACAACACATTTGGACCTACTTTTGATCTCTCCCTTCCAGGAGCAGACTGAACATGAGTTCCATAACATTTCTAAACAACTGGCACTCACATGTTGTACAGACACATACTGCACAAAGAAGGCTGAGACAAACTCTAGCTTCACTACCGCAGACTTCCAATGGATGTGGCAGGCACTTGGCACCCTCTGACTACCTTGCATGTGGCCAGGTGACAATTGCTGTGGTGTCTCCATTGACCAGCTGTCCTCTCATTGTTTAACAGGGGATAGCACTAGAGTTGTCAAAGATTTGGAATGCATTTCCTATTTTACACCATCATGGGGAAAATTAGCTTAGCTCAGAGGCATGAGACAATAGTGTGACTGATGCAGAGGGTGTTTATTTAGGCAGGCAGCTAGAGAGGGGTCCAGGAGAACTGAATATGCTTCTATTGGCATCACCTGGCATTCATTTCTTCAGCTCTCACAGTAAACAGGGGCTTTGAGTGGGGGAAATTCTGGGATTCAGGCACTTGCTTGAAACCAGCATGCTAGAACACACTGCCTCAAGAGTTTCCCTACCTTCTCTAGTATCTTGTATTCTCCTTCCAAATTTTCAGGGGACTGGCCTTCAGATTCTCAAAAACCCTCAGGTGAAAGTCACAGAAAAAAGCATGGAAGAGAAACTTTCAAGAAACACCCTCCAAACCCTTTTTTTTAAGGGGGAAGAGGATTTCTCCTGAGCCAGTGAAATCCCCCTGCTCCAGGGCTGTGGCTGCTCCACCAAGCCAGGCTTCACCCAGAGAACTGACATTCCTGAAACAGGAACAATATTAAAGCAGTCAGAGCAAAAGCCTCCCCAGCTCCAGTGGTGCCTGGGAGCAGTTTTTCTTGCACATGCAAACAAGAGAGTCAGTTATTATGAACTAGAAATTAAGGTAACGCAGAGAAATATGCCCTTACATGACATGAGCAGCACTGGACAGTCCAGGAAACCTTCTGGTCCCTCATCACTCCATTACAGGCAGCGGAAAAGAATTAAACTTCAAGACACATCACAGGTCTGGCACAACAGTCTAACCCTAACACATTTATTTACTATATATTTTTCTTCCTTCCAAGCAGCCTGAAAGGAAAACATGTAAATTTATCTTCTGCCTTCCCTGCTAGAGACATCTCTCCCTCCCTCCAAAGCAGTGCACAAATGCAGACTCCTTCTGAGATGGCCAGGCAAGCCAAGCACTGGCTGCACCTGCTTTACTTTGCAGCAATGCTAGAGCAAGCACACCATCTCCACAAGGAATTCACAGTGGAACAGTTAATGCACCTTAGATATCCTGCAGCCAGAAACACTTTCTACTTTTGGAAGACAGATTACAAAGGAAATTTTCTTCTTGTTTTACTTTCAGAACATTAATTAATCTGCTGTGGTCAAACCATTCTTCAGATACATCAATTCTGTTAATATGACAGACCACAAACACTGACACCTCCTCTCCCTGTCTTACTTGTCACCAAATCAGACAGGGGGGACTCCAGCCCTGCCTCATAAAGCATTAGCTCTGCTTAGGCTGCTGTTTCCTTCTCTGATGTGCCTAGATACACACACACTTGTCCACTCCATTCTCATCCCCATACTGAACAACACAGGCAGCTTTAACATAAAACAGAGAAAGCCAAAAGGTTCAGCTTTCTGCCCAAGGTCATACTGGAAGTCAAGCAGTAAGTTTCCCATGGTGAAACACCTGTCACAGTCTATGCCAAGTGGAAATGATTCTAACATGTCAAGATTTTAGGTGACTTTGCTTAATGAAACCAAACTCTTTTCAGAGTCTTCTCCCCCCCCCCCCCACCTCTTACCTTCAGGTG
>JAVJGJ010000060.1:36769888-36786808 GCA_035590215.1 Microhierax caerulescens
CTGCCCCCCCATCCCCACCTTCCTGCCCAGCTCAATACTTCTTGCCAGCCCCCCACTTTGCCAGACCACCCCCCCCCCACCTCTTACCTTCAGGTGTCAGCGTTCTCTGCTGCAGGGCAAAGTAACCTAAACCAAGTTTATCCTCCCTTGTTAAAAGAAGCCCTGCCTGCTTCCCCATTTGAAAAATCAACTGGAGGATGCTTTTTCAGAAAAAGGTTTTAAGCCACTGGGCCAAAAACAGGAGGAAGGAGAAGACATATCACCATGTTATCTGCATAGAAAGCTGGCTCACCTCCCAGCTGGTTTCTCATTCATTCAAGTCCAGCCTCCATTGTGCCAAGAGAGGTGATCCAGCTGGGGGCTAACAAAATAAGAAACTTAAGAACTTGATGGAGGCTTAGCTATGGAGACCACACATGCAGAGTAGTAGTGCTAATTACTTATCTTAGTACCTGGATTAACTGTGTACTGAAAGTCTTGCCCTGAACAGGATAAGTGGCTACTGTCCCTGTAGCACATAAGTGTCCCAAGCTCCTCTGTGTGGAGGGAAGCAAGTACCAAGAGCCAAGAACACTGCAGGTGATAGCATTCATTTTGCCCAATCTCAGCACAAGCTTGTAATCTTACAGTGCAAGTGACTGAAGAGGGGAACAAATTATTTTTTTTCTCCTGCCAGTGACCACCTTCTCATTACTATGCATCTAAACCCTGGAAGGAACCTATCAGCCAGCTTCACAAGCCACCTCCAATGGTCACATATGCCCTAGAGAGCCCTTCAGAGGCTAGTGTCAAATCCCAGCATCCTACGTGCTCTTTCCCCTATCACTGCCAATTAGTCAGACATCTACACAGAAGGGCCATTTTGGGTGTGCTGACAGCTTCCCCTGTCCAATTCATTCCAGGGTCTGTCCATGATCATTACTTCATTCCCTCGCTCACTTCACTAATGCTCTAGCTGTGCTTGGCTGCAATCAAGGACTATTTATTTACGGCTATTTGGAGGCAGTATTCCCACCACTTCCCTAGATGCTAGCCCATACTCCTCCTCCACTCAGTTGTAGTTGCATGGGGATAATTCACTACAATGCAAGTTAAATAGCCACTTAAACATCTGCTTTGACAAGATGATCTTTGTCACCCTACAGCTGTGTGACACAGACATCTGTGAAACAACAGGGTATAACTGTACGGTGATCCAAGTAAGACAGGGATTTCATGCCTGTCTAACAACAGCACCAGCACAAAGTGCCTACTCTTACTGGTCAGGATCCTGGACATGCCTGCCCAAATTCAGTGACAGCGTAACCACCACCTGCTGCAGCCAGGACACCTCAGTGGCAGAGGAGGGTCCTGCTCTGAACACACAGCACATGAACAGCACAGGAGTGACTGCAATATTGCTTGTTTTTCAGAGGGGGGAAGAAGAATTACAATTAGCATGACCTGGGAGATCATATTTATGCAAGACCTGTCCCAGACACTGAGAGGTCTAGGAATGCATGTAGTAACAGTACTTCCACCTCTGAAAGAGATATGGTGCTTTGTGCAGCTCACAGATGAAATACAGAGTCTGGAAAGAATGGAGATTAGAGGTGGAAAGACAGAAAGCCTTAAGGGCCCCTTCACCCAAACAAGTCTAAGTCAAGAACTTTAATATAGTGTAAAACACAGAGATGGAGGAAAAAGACCTGTACTGTAGAACCCAAGCCTGAACAGATGTAACAAGACTTTAAAAGATCCACTCAGAACTGAGTTCAGACTCTAGACCCTGCAAAGCATGTCCTGCAACTTTACTCAGCTGCATACTGTGCCAAGAGCCAGCCTGCATGGTGACTTAGAGCATTGGCTCTTCCTGCACCTATCTCTCTTGGGCACACTCCCTAGAGCCAGCAGCTCATTTGGCTCGCTCGAACTTCCAGCGGCCTGCTACAGTCCAGCAGAAAGTAATCACATAAGAGATCCCCAAGCCCCAAGGGCAGTACAAAGGGATGCTGCCTGGCTTCAAAGGGCAGGCAGGACAACCAACAGGACAGTAAAATATACTGACAGGATGGCTGAAACACTCACTAGCAATCCTCCCCTCCCCCTTTTAGCACACATTATGGCAAGCAAGTCATTAGATCCATGGTGACCAAGCTTCACCAAGCCAAACACAGCAACACCAACTAAACAGTATGCCATGGAGACATCACACTTTGCTGATGGTCACAGGGTGACAGTGCACAACAGCAGATGCTGAACACAACTTGCATCCGACTATGTAAGCCCTCAATTTCTGAGCAAACTGCTTTCAGGTAGGATAGAACAAAACCCAGGGCAAAGAAGAGTTTCAGCTGAGCGGCCTGAGCAGCTGTGGGGCTCGCAGAGGGCATGTGAGCAGAGAAAGCCACAGCTCTCCTTCCCTGGGAGGAGAGGAAGGAAGGACAGGCCTGCTCTGGCTCTCCCATCACCAAGCAAACTGCACACTTGCCCAGGTTGCCAGAGAAGTATCCAATCATGTACATAAGGCCCTAGCAGATAAGAATAGCTGCTGTAGGCAGAAGCAGTAGCTCAGCTCAACATGGATGTGTCAGGCCTTAAGGTACAGCAGCCTTTGGCTAGTAAGATATTGTCATGGATGTATCTTCCCTTCCATCACCACCCCACCAGCCTGGTTTGACTCCTGATCTCGGGAATTCTGTTTAAGACCATATTCTGCAAAGTGTAGGAAGGATGGATTTGCACTCATCTGAACTGGCAACTGTATGTTTGATCTATCAAATGATAAAACAACAGAAAGAATAGCCAAATATCTTTAGAAGGGGATGCTAACAGCATGAGACTTTTTTTCAGTTAAGATTTTCTCCACTGCCACTTTTCAGCCCTTCTTGGCTGGTTCCCTTCCTATTCCCCCCCTCCCATGTAAGACAGCTTCCAGCTCTGCTGACCTCACAAGTCCTGTTCACATTATTCCTACACCTTCACTGATTTCTCTCTCCTTACAGTTGCCCTCCAAGACTACAGAGACTTGCCAAAATGCAGAAGATAAAACATTCTTGTTGTCAAGTCAGCTTGTCCTTCTAACATATGGCACACAGAGTTTTGTTTCATCTTAAACTCAAAGCAACAAAGTTTAGCAGCCAGCTCTCATTATAGTATTACAGAAGTTGAAATTTTAGGCTCATTAGAAAATAGTGTATTTAAAATTCTATATAGATTCAAGAACACTGGAAGCTACTTCAAAAAGAATAAATCAGAGACAACAGGAAGACATGAGTTTCATTGAGCCTGGAAGAAATTCTGCCATTTGTTTTAAGCTTTCTAGTAACATAATGTGGCCTTTGAGTTAACATTTCATTTCAAACCACTTTAAAAATATATGATTGCCCTGTGATTGTTCTGCTCCTGTGGACATTCATTGGAAAAAGTAAAGTCTGGATACCTATGTTCTCTAGTCAATGCTCACCGATTCCGTAAAACAATGGGCAAAAAACTCAAGGGCATCAAAAGATGTTTCTAATTACTTTTACACTGTTGATGAGAAGCAGATACTTACCTCCTGCTGCATAATTCTCACATATCAGGTACTGTACAACTCACCAGGACATTCTCTTCCAAACTCCCTTAAAACAAGCTTTTCTATTTTGACCATGCTCTCCACCAAGCATGTACAATAGTTATTAACCAAATAGGGAGATAACAGCACATAATAGAATGGTCCTATTGAAATTCATTACAACTGCCATTCCTAAAACTTCCAGGTACTTTCTGAAAACATATCCCTTCCTCCCACCAGACACTGAGAGACTGAGGAGAGACACCTCTGCTGAGGAATCTCCACAGGTAAGCCTTCTCAGGTTTTTACTATAGATAGCTTCACTTAGTCAGGAAAGAGAATTTTAGTTAGAATGATTATGCCCAGGAAGTTATGGAAAGATGGATTTCTTCTGAAGGCAGTATCCCGTATCAAATCCGTTTCCACCTAGAGAACAGCTACTTAGAACATTTTGTTCAAACTGAAAAATTTCCAGCCCTTTGATTACAAAGGCAACCTGCCAAGTGAGAGTATAAAATTAGCACATTAGTGCAGTAGTGTCTTTCTTCATCTGAAGGCAGCTTCAGCGCCGCAACTGCGTGCCATAGTTTTAGAGGTAAAACTGAGCTAAGACTACCAAGATTAACTTTCCTACTCCAGAACCACTTGAACAGCAGTGCGATACAGTTACCAAGCCAAATTACATCTACTGATGAAAAATTAAGAACAGAGTAGCAATAAGAGTGCAGAGGCAACCCTAGCACACAAGGAGAACGCCACAACAGCCAACACACCACAGTAAGCAAGCACCACCCAACCATTTTATCCCTTCCTGCTGCAGACCATATTGCAGTACAGGTGTTTCCCACTGTGGCTTGCGAGCACCAAGTCAATTTTTCAAACTCTAGTTGTAGCTGCTGCTCACTTTAGAAAAGTTATTTTTAAAATGCATCATCAAAAAAAAGTTCAAGGCAACCTTTTTCCTTTTATTCTCATGTTTGATAAACATTTCAGTAGGCATCCATCCAACTTAAGCAAAACTCTGGATGTACACCTGCTCCAAGCTTTGTCCCAGATCTGGCAGCATGAATTAAATCCGCTGCCTTTATTTATATAGGCACTAAATAGTCGCTGGAAAGGTTTCTCCTACCTACCTATTTTCAGAGCCCCCACTGCATCTCCTACCCCACTCCCCCAGCAGACATTGAAATCATTTTGCAAGCAACACTACTGCACCCAGCAGTTCCCTTCCCTTGAGCTGAAACAAAAGGACACACTGCTGCTCAGGAGGTATTGCTCTGGGCAACACAACAGCAGAGGAGTGAGCAATAACCAGACAGGGCAGCATTCCACCAAACTGAGATGGAGACAGTTGGTCTAAAAAGGAGCCCAGCATCTGTTCCCAGAGCCTCTTCAGAAGGTAAGAGAGCATGAAACAGTCCCCTCCCCAGCCAGTTTCAGAACAATAAGGACTGCTTCCAAGTCTAATCCCCTCGACACCTCATTTATTTGTTTTTATAATCTCTAAAAATATTCTTATTAGGGGTCTAAGAAGTTCTGTCTCTTTCTCCTCCATCCTTCAAAATAACTTAAGCAAGATGGGTACAATAAAAGACATCACTTTGCCTAACGTAACTAGTCACATACAACAGCTTAAATTTAAACAGCTTAAACTTTTATAAAGGACCTCTCAATACACATTTGTCCTTTCAAACCAGCAGCAGCAAGTCTCAGATTGTCAGGCAAAACAAGGGCTGCCCATTTTTGCTATGGACCAGCACATGGATGTTCTCTGTCACCAGCTGCACCAGAGCAGACCGCAAGACCCCCCAACTCCAATCATCTTTGCTTCTGCTCCAACAGAAAAAGTCATTTTTCACCCAGATGTACAAATATACCCCTAGACCCTTGCCAATTTTCAGACTGTTGGCAGGATAGCTGGATTTATGCCTGCCCTGTTTGCACCACAAGGAAAGCATCTGACCTGCTCATGGAGGACAGCTGGCTGTTTCACCTGAAATTGCCTTAAGAAATAAATAAAATAAAAAATAAAATAAAATAAAAAAAAGAGGCCAATCTCACACACTCACACTCCCAAGCAAATATGAGAGGGGAGCCATCTTAAGAACCAAATCAACAGGCCTAAAAACCCACCCAAAATACAGAAAGAGCTAGAACACAATGAAGCAGTTTCCCAGAGAGCAGACCCGCTTCTCAGAGCCAGTATGCACAGGAGGAAACAATTTGCCAAGCAACTCAGATCTTGGGCTGAGAGCCAGAGGACAGCTCTGAAAAATCTTCCCTCTGCCACCAAATTCCCACCAGCAAGCCTCTCCCCCAAGTCATTCAATACTTGTATAAAGCCTAAAAGGAAAAGAGAGGTGATGAGAACTTCAGATGAGATCCAGCTGTACTGTCCCAGCTCCCCTCAGCATCACCCAACTCAGCACACCCAACAATGAGCCCAAGGCTGAGTCTACAGCAAAGCGAGAAAAAGCTCATCCTCACTGCATCAAAACTTGCTACTTACAGATTTGAGTCAGCCAGCTACCCCAAGGTTTGCTTTATTCACAAAACAGGTGAGGAGACCTCCCATCCCTCCTTGACAAATTCACAGGACAGGCTTCAGAGCTACTCAAAGCAACTCAGCCTCAGTGCCCAGCAGGCAGGGGCCAGCACCAAATGTTCAGCCTGTCCCCAGGACAGCCCTGGCTGCAGAAGGGATGAACTCTCTCACCCTTCTCACACCTGTTTGCTACAGCATTAACAGTTCAGGAGAAGTGTGATGCTACTGGCCAGAGACAGGTGCTCTACCAGGCTAAAGTGGTGGGAAGTATTTGCTCCTGCAAGAGCAAGCAGCATCTTGAGACTTCCATGGGAAAAGCTGAGGCAGAAACTCTTCAGCAATGCACAAAAGCCTTGAGACAGGAGCCTGAAAAGGCAAAAAACATCACTGCTATTTAAATGCTTGAAAAGCAGGCAGAGCAGACCCCACATCCAGAGAGGTATACAAGTCGTAAACTAGATTAAGGCAAAGAGTTCAACTAAGCTACATTTTCCCCTCTTTTAGAGCAAAATCATAACAAAATAAAAACCATGACCACTTTCTTCCAGCCGGCGAGAGAACTTGGGAAAAGCTGAGGCAGAAACTCTTCAGCAATGCACAAAAGCCTTGAGACAGGAGCCTGAAAAGGCAAAAAACATCACTGCTATTTAAATGCTTGAAAAGCAGGCAGAGCAGACCCCACATCCAGAGAGGTATACAAGTCGTAAACTAGATTAAGGCAAAGAGTTCAACTAAGCTACATTTTCCCCTCTTTTAGAGCAAAATCATAACAAAATAAAAACCATGACCACTTTCTTCCAGCCGGCGAGAGAACTTGGGAAAACAACTGCAGAGCAGCTCAGGCACAGAGAAGAGGTCTCTCCTGGAAGAACAAAGTACAGGGAAAGAGGGCTGAGGAGCATAGAGAAGAGCACAGAAATCCAAGCACGGCTGGGTTAGTAAGAGGGTGGACAGATAGGATCTAAAAGCTGTACACAAATTATAATGAAAGTGGGAGAACCACAAATAGCAACTTAGGAAACAAAAAAAAAGCTGAGGCATATTAAAAGGAAAGCAATCTTTTCTTATAAGAGCTGACTACAAAAATACTTGGGGCAAACCAAGCAAGCAGCTTTTCCCCTCAGAAGCGTGTAATTTCTGGAAGTACAAGCAAGGACAACTGCAGTTAGTTAGGGTGGTCAGAGGGGAAAGGGATAGCAGCGAGCCAAGGTGCAAAGAGAAAACAACTTCAAAGCAGTTGCTGTGGGAGGTTAAATTAGGTAAGAACGTACTTTGCTAAGAAAGAAAAAGAGCAGGTGGTAATTGGGAGCATCTCTATAAATGGCCTTATTCCAACAGGAATGACAGTTACTGCACAGCAAATGTTTATAAAATAAAAAAGATCCATTTAAACCAGTGGCCAGAATGTAACCAATTACTACTGTGATACAGAAGCTGCAGAGACCAAGGCATGCTGGAGCTCAGCCCTCAAAAAGTACACAGAGCCCATCGTTCCCTTAGAGTTTGGGTCTCCAGTTCCCTTCATGCCCCTACAATTTGCTACACATCTTTTGTCAGGCATCGATGACAAAAATAACAAGAGGGAACAGGCCGCTCTTACTTCTTAACAAGAAGTACCAAAACATGATCTTGAGACAAAGCAACTTATCAACAAAAGATTGCCCATGTTAAAAGGTCTATGCCAGCTCATCTAGCACATACCGTCATTTAATTTATGCTGTGTGCAAAAGCAGTGTAAGTTTTGAAGGTGTTTACCTTACCTTAGTCATAATTTTAAGTTTTTACAGCCAGAGTTTAGAAGCAATCTTGTGATATTTTAAGCCTGTGACCTTTGTTTAGAGCGTCACTTCTAGCAGTATCTATTTTAACACAGGCTACAACTTTTAGACTATACAAGCAGCACAACAGTTTTGCATTGGATGGCACATCGCTTTGCCTCACAGCACTTTGTTTTCAAGAAAAGGTTGTGTCAAAACCTACCTGCTGAAACTCCCACTCACCCAGCCACCACGTACTTACTCAGATGTATAAAATGGGTTTTCCCCCAAGTTGGCTGGTATCAGGGGACCCTTTGGGGGCTGGTTTCATTCTGCCAGCCTAAAGACAAAGACCCAGAATTTGGGGTGAGCCAAGTTATCTTCCCCCATGAAAGAGGTAGAATATGAGAACAGGGTTGGTGTTTTGTTGTTGTTAAACCTACTTAATCTACACATTGAGCTGGGTCTGCCTAGCAACAAGTTGGGGTTTTAAACTTGTATCATCCTACTTGTGTTCCCATGGCTACTGCCATGAACAGTGCAGTGGCAGCTGCACAAGGGTCCCAGGAGGAACATCTTTTAAGATTCCCAGACAGAAAACAATACCACAAAAGTACAAATGTTACACCTGGTACACCTGCCTGGCTTTACAGCCCTTTACTCCCCCCAAAAAGCACCCAGAGCAGCCCCCTCCTAGGGATGCACACTGGCATCTACAGGTCATTTACACTATTCAACACACACAGAAAAAAAAAAAACCCTTGGATTACAGACACGTCCCTTTTAGCTTCTCACACAGCTGTTAGCAACCCAAATGCAAAACTAAACAACTCCAGCCAACAGCACCTGCCACATGGGGCAGATAGCTCTCAGGACATGAAAAATCCTCCCCCTATCCCCATCCACACATGGCCAAGACTCAAACCAACGTTACTGATGAGAACAGAGGGATGAGTTTAGACCCCCAGAGAAGGTGGGAAGTCAGAGGGAAGAGAAAAAACCTCCATATTTCAATGCAAACTGCAAGAGTTGCGTCAAAAGCAATGCTGTTTTGTAAACGAGACTTTCCCAGTCCTGCCACTTCAGTTCTTAAAGGGGAGTCCATTTCCTACTCAGGAGAGGTTTTTCTTAGCTTTTATCCATCCCCAATCCCCTTGTGGAACTGGAATCTCTCTGTGCCTTCTCCAGGGACCAGCTAAGAGCGGAGGGCAGGCATCGTGCCCCTGTGTACAAACCTTGTTTATACATAGGCCTCAGGGATTTCTGAACCCAGAAGCCACAACTATGATTACCTATTTGTTACACCGTTCTTTCATACTAGGGTTATAAAGTCTAGAGGAACACCAATTCAAGGTCACATACACTAATAATTATTTTCAATACCCAACTCTCAAATCAAAGTCTGTATGAACTAAACCCCAACCTGATAAGACATCTAGCCATCTAAAAGTACATGCACATGCTATCATCACAGGTTATCACAGATACCTACAAGACACCAAAAACGAAAAGCTGCAATAGACAGCCATGTGGTTAGACTCGTCTAATTAGACAACTACACTACAAAAACAAGCCACTGGCTTTCTCAGGTTATTACTTGTGAAATCCATCCAGATGAAGTGCACAGAGATAACTGAGGTGGTGAGGAAGACTAAGTAACTTTAAGGACAAAAACTCACTGCCTTATCCTCCAGCCCTTAATAGGGCAGAGGAATAATATTTTTCTGGAGTTATACATAGTTATACAGAATACATGCAAGACTCTGCTGATGTCCCCTACATGTACATACAAGATAGAAAGACAGGTTGAAGCGGGAAGCATAGAGTACAATTTCCTCCTGAGAGGGGATTTTTGCAATTTTATCACACTGCTGCAGCCTCCTCCCCCCAGACGCAACTTTTACCAATACTTCCTTTATGAAGTTCAAAGAGCAAACTGCTGCTTAGAGCTTAATTTTTGAAGATATTTGGAAAGGTAAGTTAAACTCACTTGTTTTGTCCCAATATTGTACAAATTTATTCAGTTTGACCTACAATACTTAAAGGCTGTCCCATCACAATCTGTTGCATTTCAAAATAGACACAGGAGCACAAAAGCAGCCCAATTCTAGAATATGCTGGAGAAACTTTCACTGCCTTCACAAAGGCTGAGCACATCCTCTTGCACTTTCGAAAAGCACAAAGTCATCAAAACTTTCATATCAAACTATAAATTAAAAGCACGTAAAGTTTAAAAAGCCATCTAATCTAACATACCTTACTTAAACATTTAAGACCAAGTTTTGTTTACAAATCAACTTCATGTGTTCAAGAACTGAATTTCAAACTGTTGTTTCAAGTTTAAACACTTAAGAATGTGGGATTGCTCATCATCTTATACTGTCAAGTCAAAGCCTCAAAAGACAAGGTCACCCAGTACAGAAAGAGGTAGACTTCCTAGGAAGACAGGCTCTAACTACCCCAAAGTTTTCTTTTTTTAATTTGGTCTCTAGATTCAAATCAGCCAGTAGTCACCATGTCTAAATATTACCTTACACTTGGAATGGGTAAGGCAAGCCTTGGCCACAACCAGAAATTGTTGTATCCAAGGGAAGCGGGGACTAGCACAAACCACAATTTTCTGAGGAGCCAGTTACTTCAGATTTACCTGCCCGGCACATATTTAACAAAATCATATATTAATGTTACAGCACAGTTAAAATACATACATATGTCCAACAAAGCATTGTCATTTACACTGCTCTGAAGGTATGTGACAGGACTGCAGCCCACTATAAGCCGCATTATACAGTGTGCCTTTATACAGTGCGCCTTGATCACAGAGGCAAAGATTTCCGAGCTAATTATAATGACTAATCACAGGGAGCTCTAAGCCTTCACTTGGCCAAGTCACAGACCTAACTAGGGCTGAAAACAGGAGTTTTTAAGAGCAACTCATTAAGCAGCAGGAACCAGCTATGAAGAACAAAGTAGTCACTCTACCTAGTATTAATTCCAGTCCAGCCATTAATACATTTGTCAGTACATGAGACAGCTATTACCTCCACATACAAACACTGCATGTGCCAGGCAGGGAAGGAAGCCACAGGCTTTGGCTGCACTGAGACTTGTTTGTTTACTACAGCATTAAGGTTTGAGAAGGATGTTCTTGGTACTATTTGAATAATGAGAAAGCTACAAAGCCATGCCTTGGAATAATGTGGACCAGAAGCTCTGCTCACCACAGCAGCCTCTGCACCCCTTCACAGAACGAGTGAACCGACCAGGTGAAAGCTAACTACTGAGCCACGCAGGATTAAAAATGGTCTCCCTTGGGCAAACAGCCCAGAGGTAAGAAAGGTATGGCACCGAAGCAACAGCTGTTCTCTTGCTGAGGTGCCAGAGATATGGCTAATAAAGTCTCCACCTTGAGCACTACTATTTTCTCAAGGGTAGATTTAAAAAACAGAGGATAAGCTAAACTGCCAGCATCCAGAAGTCAGCTTCATTCTTGTAATGGAATAGTGGGACTGCACATTCTCCTGCCATAGTGACTGGACCAGCAGTATGTACCAGTCAAGGAACAAGATGAGACTGAGATTCACCACACACCAGCACAGTCGCCAGCACAGTAAGGAGGTTGCAGCAGTCATCTCCCCCTGCTCCAGGGATTCTGGGGACCAGGCCTAGCCTTAAGAACTCCTTTCAACTGTACCTAAATGCCTATGGGGTTGAGATAGCTGAAAAAACAAGGTTTTGGCAACAGTTTTTGACGGAGCACCTGCTGAGGACTTCCTTATCTGCTCTAAAGTATACCACATACAGAAAGGCTGTGACTTCTGGAAGAAGAACGACAAGAAAAATATAGCCCACAAGGAAACAAAGGGCTAAGTAGACCAGCTAGGGGGGAAAGCTCCTCTTCTCCCACCCAAAAGTTTAAGAGAAAACCCACAGTACCTCGATTTTCCACCACCTAATTGAGAAAAACTCATGTAGGGTATGATGCACATCTCCTCAGTCAACAGTGAAAGGACACCTGGTTTGTCAAGATACCAGGCAGTCTCTGTCAGCCCAAACACACTGGGCATTGGTACACTATGGTTTGGTATTTCTGATTAGATCAAGCATTCTCGTAACTCTCCTTTCTTTTCCAAAGAGACACTTGCACTAAGGGAGTTCCTGCCTGTAGTGTTTAAGGCAAAGTCATTTGAAAAGATGAGAGAGCTTTCCAGGATACCAGTATTTCCATTTTCAGGAGCTTGGGTCTGACTTTTCCACTTGCTCAGATGGAGATCCCAAAGTCTCACCTGAAGAGCACACTTTTCTCCCCACCCCCTTTGACAAGTCCATTCATCTAAACACCATTTTCTCTTAGAGTCATTGGGTATTCAGACTATTTGCAAACTACTAGGACTGTTACGAGCAGGACTATTTGCAAGCAAAGAAACAGAACAAGCTGGCTGGGAGCCGCACTTGCCAAGTGCAAGTCCTAAAGGGGCTTTTAACAACCTCTTGCTAAAGGGTTACAGTCCCCATCACATAGACCAATAGGCACTTCATAGCTGATGATATAACCTAATGAAATCTGGCCTTTACAATCACCAGAGAAAGATAGCTATTCTAAGGGAATCAGCCACTCAGTGGCTATCCCATTATTATACTTTCACCTTTGATCTTAAATAGACAGTGGATGGGTGCACTTCTTCCAGAGTTGGATGGATCCACCAGCTTCCTCCCCTAGGACACAGCCACACCACCACTTTGCTGTTAGGCATTCCAGATCGGAGACAGCCATGACTATATATGTATTTTATATTTATTTATTTATTTTTACCCCTTCTTAGATACAACTACACTGACAGTGTTTCTGACTACACTGAAAAGGGTTGTTGGTTTCTTCCCATGCTCCTCCCCCTTTGTTTTTTGTAACAGTGAAACACAGTCTTGGCCACTAAAGTGGTTCAGGGAACATCAAGTGTTTGTGCAGAAGCAGGCAGAGTACAGCTAACTGTGTGTAACAAGCTCCTCAAGGATTAGTGACACTCCAGCAGGGAGCACCTTCCTTTTCTGCACCTAGAGGTGGAAATGCTACAAAGTATTTCCCTTCCACCATTTTTACTTTACAACAGTTACAGTTGTTACAGTACAACAGCAAAATACTGGGAAGAGAGTAGCATTGCTAACCAGGGATTGAAGCCTCCCAATTTACACACATCCCAAATTTGGATCTCTAAAAGACATTGAGTCAAACCACCTTTTGCTTATTTCCACTGGAAATAGCCTCGGAAGTTGCTTTCTAAAGATGACCAACAAAACCGATGTTCAAAGGTATAAGATACAGCTTGTATTTTTACTGCCATTGCAGCTAATGAGGGAATCTAAAGCTGTAGTGCTACAAGAGGGAAAAAAAAAAAAAGCTCATCTGCCTTCACTACATGTCAAAATCCAGGAGAGACCGTTCTCTTCAGGGAGTTATTTAACACTTCTCAAAATCACAGAAGCTTTCATCTTTACTTAAATTCACTGGCTGTGTTAAAGTACTCACTAATGTTTTCTTGCTCCTATTTTCAATGTTCCAATAGCGTAAATAAACAAGAAGTAAAATGGTCAAGCACAGTATCAGCACTTTGCCATACAAAATATTTTTATTTAGCTTTAGGATATGCAATGTTTCCTTCCACTGAGTTTTTTCATTAACAGGACATGTGTGTTTCATTTGTATGGATTAAAAGAACCATAATAGTTTTCCCTCTTCAAAATCCTCAACATCTCAGACCAAGAACTCGCAAGAAATGCTGACCTACCAATACCAGCCTTTAGTTTAACACACAGAATTTTCAGCTGGCAAATATTTGAGTCTGAGCTCTAATAAGAGAAGAAACAGGAGAGACAATAGCAATTTTTCATATCACATTTGTGAAATAAAGGCCAAACAGTGAAACACAGCGGAAGTGCAAGTTTTACTGATTCTAGTGAGCTCTGGCATGGAATTTTCAGCTCAAAAAAGTTTTGGCTTATTTAATAAACATATTGCCTCTGCAAAAGCCTTGCCTTTACCATAAAACTAATCTTATTATACAAATAATAGAGGTGTAAGTCCTATACCAATAATGTAAGTTTTTGAGAGGATAAAATAAGTGGGACCAATGCAGCAAAAACTTTCCCAAAGTAAGGGGAGACTGGGATAGGCAAGAAAGACAGGAACATTAACTTTGGCAAAGAACCCATAGGCTCCGCCAGCCCACGGAATAGGCCTTGCCACCATAGAAAGATTCACTAAAGGAACTGCAAGTAAGTTCCTACAGAGCTTTCCAGCTACAAGAATTTTTACAGTCCAAATCACATCATGCCCTTCCCTCAGTCACTGCCACAGCAAGTTTTAGCTACAAGGAGTATCAAAAACTCACACCAAGGTATTTTAATCCAGAATGAGAACTTGTCATTTTCTGGTTGTAAGGATGAAGCAAAACCAAAGCACAACCTTTAACCATTTTCCTCATGCTGTACTCAAACAAGGAAGACACAAGCACTCTCTCACTCCCTATCCCCCTTCCATGCAAACAGAAAGGCGCTGAGGTCCCTTCCCTCCCTAAACCTAGGCAATCATTGAGAAGACAACTCTCTTCACTTTCAGGCTGTAACATATGGTACTTTTTTTGCTCTTCTCCAGCTATTTAATTCATGAAACCCAGACCAACATCACACCACTGCCTTGCTCTACCTCTCTTTTGTCCCATAGTCTCACAGAAAAGGATTTCAAAAAAGCTTTCCTGATTTTATTGCTCTTTGCTACAGCCTGCATGTGGCTGAGAAGTGAAACAAAATGAAATGTTTTCTCTGCCCCTATGCATAGGGACAGAAGAACACCCACGTAAGAATGCTGATGTAAGAATCAGCAGTTACAGATATCTCAGCTAAACTCAAGGCATAATTGAACATTAAGTTAAAAAAAAAGGTAACACACATAAGGCCTAGTCTGTGCCATTTTCCCCTTAGACACAGCTAGAGCAGTGTGAGCCCTTTACATTTTACCAGCCAGCTAATCTGAAGGTGAAATCCTCCGCAACTTGACACCAAGCAACCTTCAAGCTTTAGGACCCTTTGGTCAACCATCCCTAAAATTTCTAGTAAGAAACAGACACAGCATCTGTGCGTTCTGATAACACTATTTCATCAATTCAACTTTGAAATTGTCCTGTCTCACTGGTAATATAACAGTTTCAGTCAAAAGGTCTTAGTGCAGGATGTTAGGCTTATTTAGGGTTTTCTTTCTTAAAGGAGGGAACAAAAGAGGCATAACAAATAAACACAACATGGTTATTTAGCCTTTAGGACTGAGAAAAGATCACAAAATTCAGGAAACAACATTGCATTGCAAAATCATTCCCAAGTAATTCCAGAGGCCAGGAAACCAACTCTTCAATACACAAGCAGACAAAGTTCACCTCAAACTTGATAACTAAAAAGTATTTTTTATTTATTTATTTATTGGGGGGGGGGGGGGGGGGGGGCGAGAAAATAATAGATCAGTAAAGGAGGATCCAATGCCCATTCAGGTCATCAGAAGACTGATCATTTACTTCGGGTGAATTTTTACTAAGAGCTGTATTACACTGTGTACTCAAAGGCGTCTACTGATGCTGTGTTAGGATATATGTTACTCAGAAAAAAATTTGGTTTTTTACATCACATACTTCCCCCCGCCCTTCCATTCTACACAGTACAAAAAGCAATAACCTTTGTATAGGTCACTGTACATCTATAAGTTAAAACCAGAACAATGTATAACTAAGTGCTTAATAGTGAGGAAGGGGCATATAGTATTTTATTTCCCCTCCATCTATTATGTTAGAGAAATGAATTGCACAAAAGAGGTAATTCACAGGGGTGACCGAAAAGCCCAAGTATTGTTGCTATACCTGGCTAATAGCCAGTGTGATGCACATTGTGTGTTACAGAAATGTTGCGTTTGACCTACAGATTGAAAAATAGTGTCAACTGCTGCCTAACTAACAGCTCTCCCCCCTTGCCTTTTTCTTTTTCTTCTTCTCCTCCTCCTCCTCCTCCCCTCCCCCCCCTTCTTCCTGGTCAACCAAGAAATGGAGTTCCCATGTGCCAAGACCTTGTATCTTATTTTGTCAAGAAAACGAAGGGGGGAAGGAGTGGGGGAAAATGATTCTGTAAATACCTACAAGTAATACTGAACTTAAGGAAAAAAAAATCCTCTTCACCCTCCCGCTCGACACCTTAGCAGTTAACAAGCATATGTATTTAATCATTTAAAAAAAAAAGCATCCAACACATTAGTGCACAGTCTGAAGATGATCCACGAGAAGCCTTTTTCCTAAATCCACACAGTAGTTACTCTCAGGATTATTCAATAAGGAGACACTGTGGCTTTCCACACCATTCTTTTTGTTTTAAGGCAAGAGGTGCGGAGGATTCAATTAAGTTTGGGCTGGGCAAAGGGACAACTCCAAACGCTAGGTTCTCCAGACAGGAGGAGGGGTTTTGCTAGCTTCACCCTCCACTTACAAAGGAACAATAAAAAAAAAAAAAATAGAAATGCTTAGATTTCAAACTAAGGAGGTCAACAGACTGTCTTTCTATACACAGAGATACAGCAGTACTAACATGCTTCCAGCACCTGCCTTTCAGCACAGCCCCAATTCCTTTGTTTGCTCAAAATTTGCTTCCATACCACTTTAAATTAGCTTACAAAGAACCGCAGCAGAATAGCTGGAATGTGAAACATTTTTTTTTTGGGGGGAGGGGGGAAAGCGAGTAGCTTCCTAAGAAGAGAGAAAATTAAAATACAGATCCAAGCCCCTTGTAAATACCTTCGAAAAAAATTATATTTACAACTTGATATCTTCTAGTTCCACCCCTGCCACCGAGCCCACATACAGACAAGTCCAGGAGGGGGGTAAAAAAAAAGAAAGAAAGAAAAAAAAAAAAACACCCAACTGCCATCTCCTGCCTCCTCTAGCCCTGCCAGCTTCCCTGTTCCTCCCTGCCTGAAAAGCGCCCTATGGAAAGAATCTAGACTTCTTTTATCAGCCGGGGGGTAAAAAAAAAGAAAGAAAGAAAAAAAAAAAAACCAC
>JAVJGJ010000060.1:36821075-36846286 GCA_035590215.1 Microhierax caerulescens
GAACTTAAGCAAGCATTTAGTTACCAGTCTCTAGAATGAAGGTGCTTTTGAGAGGGAAACAAACTGTTTGGCAGAGGTGGCAGGTTGGGAACTCCCTGTGAGCTGCTCCAGCCTGCCAGCAGGCTCATTGTATCGCTCCCGCACGGGCATCCGATGAGAGCAGCGAGATCAACTATCCCCATTTACAACAGGATTTCAAAGCATCTTGCCGGACCCATGAACCATCATAACAACAGCCCATCAATCCTGCAGGAAGGGCAGCACAGCTGGGAGCTGCTGACCTTGCTGGTGACAAACAGGACACCCTATGCCCCAAGGCTGGGGCCAAACCCTTAAGCTGCAGTTCAGCCTGGAGACACAGTAGAGACCAAAGCTCAGGGAAGGCTGGAGCAGCCCCTTTTCCCAGCAGTGGTTTCAGGGTGAATCCCTGCCAGCTCCCACAGGGCAGAGCCATGGGAGAAGCTTCAAGAAATCAAGAGATACCACCAACTGCTACAGAAGCTGCCCACCTTCCCAAGGAGTTGATTTTCTTTGGCAACCTGACTCCAAATCCATTAAGGGAGAGATCAGTGCAAAACCTGGTATGCCCATTGCAATAACTAAGGGCTTTGGCACAGCAAGTCAGGCCAGCATCAAGACAGCTCTTCCACCGCACCAGCACAAGCCAAATTCTTGCCAGGGCTTGGCAGAAAAGCAGCACATATAACAGGAGAATTGGGCTTTCATGCCACTCCACCTAAACACTGTTAAAAGTTAAAACATGGCTATTTTTGCCTTCCAGGTCAGCACAGACCAGCCTCACCCTGTGCTCCCCTAGCAGGTTTCACCCACCCCAGGATGCCACCAACCACCCCAGGAGCTCAGGGCCACACTAGGTTGGGGCATGGTCCCACTTAGCCTTGGAGAGATGGTCCCAACAAGAGCACTTCAGGCCTCCTGCAGACCTCCCCCCTAGGTGCCATTCAGCAACTTCTGTTTAAAGTTTCTGTTGCTTTGTGGTTTGCTTGGCTGGATGGCTGCCACCACACAACTGCGTTATCCAGCATGAGCATTTGCTGAGGGGAAGCTCATCCAGGCTCAGATGCTGACCTGAGCCTCCCAGGCTGATGTCCCCCTTGGGCACTCACCATGTCACCTCCCCATAAGGACATTCCCCATGCTCTTCCTGAGGTGACTGTGGGCATCACCAACCACTGGGCAGGGCAGGTTTGTGGATTGAAGCATGTCTCCTGGCCAGGATACAGGGCAGATCACTGCACCCCAGCAGGACATGGAGGCAGGCACCCAAGTGCAGAGGGCAGCAGAATTCTTCTCCCTCTCTTGATCTACCTCAGCCAGGAAGGTTCACACCCTCCCAGTCAGCCAACATCCCTCTATGCAGGAGTTTCAGGTGTCCCCATGCCACCAACCATCAATGAGGATTGGGCACGTGCTGTCCGTAGCTTCTTTTTGGGTTCAGTGTCTCTTTCTGTGCTCCTTACAACCATGGCCCGTGTGTGAGGGCCTGGTGAGGTCCTGCCACCAAAGGTGCACCCAACTCTTGCTGGACATGCCCAGAGCAGCACCGAAGCCATCCAAGTCTGGGCAGGAAAGGAATGGAAAAGGAGATCAGTGCACAAGAGGGGCTTCTTCCTCCAAGCCTGGATCAGTGGATGACAGCCAGGCTGTCCTGGCTGAGGGGGCTGTGGGGGCGAACAGCACTCAGTTTTCCCCAATATTTCTGCTTACAGTGCTTTGCGAACATTCAACGCTCCCATGATTTCTCCCAAGTACCTGTGCACACCTGCATGGTTCACAAGGCTAAGCAATCTCTGCTCAGCAGGGTTATATTATAAATAAACCATCTATACTATGTCTTGTTGACCTAATCCATCTCTGTATTTCAAAGGGGAGCAGGTGTTGTGTAGGACACTGGACTGAAGCGCACAATTCCCTTCTGCTAGGCAATGGGATGCAGCTCATCACCCAGCTTTGGTAAGGATCTACCGTCAGATCTACAGCACATTTCACATGCCCCTCAGGCACAGGCCCATTAGTCAGATCCTTCTCTTTCCCACTCTTTTTCCAGTTTTACTTCTATGTATTTCTCATGCATCCACCCAGGTCCTCCCAGTCATCAGCCAAACACACACCCACCTGTCAATGGCTTGTTTCAAGCATCTCTCCACTTCTGACAGCTCTCTTGCTGTGTCGGGAACTGAACATCAGCCCTTCGTCTGGCCCAGGACCACTCTTCCTTTCTGGGAATGGCATCACATCTCACTGCCAAGGGCCGAAGGAAAAGCAGCAGCGTTTGACCCTCTGGTTCCTCATTTACTGTTGCCCCTTAGCAGACACCATGCCCCTCCGGGGACAGCCACACACATGGCAGGTCCGTCACAGGCATCTGGTGGTCCATACTGCTGGGCCAGCACGTCTACTCCTGCTGGGTGATGGGGGAGGCATGGAAGGAGGCAGAGCCCCTTCTCCTCCCCCAGGGAAGTCCATCCATGGGAGAAACAGCAAAAACTTCTCCCGCAGCAGCACCCCTGCTCCTCCCTCAGCCCTCTCTGCCCAACTCCTCCACCTACCCCAGCCCAAAGTTGCTGTGCTCTGTGTGTTCCTCCACTGCCCAGGGCAGAGCACATTAAAAAGTATAATTTCCAACACATGCTAATAACAAAAAATAAATAATCCCTGATCTGTTCAGTGGTTCTGCTAGCACCAAATGGGGACAGCATTTAGCTTCAAATGTCCTGAGACACAGCATCCCAAGCACAAGATTTTTAAAAGGCCTGAACAGAGAAGAATTCAGATTTATGCTCTTTGGGACACTGAGGCTAAATTTGGAATCAAGCAGTTGCCTTCCTGTTAGCCCTCAGCCATCCGCTTTCCCAGAAGTACTGCCTGTGTTTCCAAGACATTTGGCAACTTTTCTGTCTCTTGCTCACGTCATGATGACTACCATCAGCTTCTGTAAAAGGTCTTCAAGTAAAAGGGAAATGCTATAGAAAGGTGGAGCATCCCCCTCAGTACAGGTTACAGAGGGCATAATCATCCTTCACCTGCCTCAAAGACTGAGAGAAAAAGTGGGTTTAGTTACAACTGAAAAAATAGGCATTCAATGAAAAAAGTTTCAAGCAATTTTTTCATTATTACTAATGACAAATTCCATATTCATTCAACTACTGCCAAGTTAGGTCTTCCAAAACTTCAGTAGAGCCCTTTTTTATCTGATCGCTAGTTACAAAATTAGTTCTTTGGGAGTACTGTTTCCTTGGAGAATCAGAGAAGTTGAGAAAATTTCGCTCCAGGGAATTGCTCATTTAATATTCACATTCAATCCTCTTAAATTTCTGGTCTGACTCTCTATTAGAGTTTGAATATACAGTTGAAGACATTTAGTGGAATATACTTTTATCACCAAGGTGAAATTTATATTTCATCTGGGAACCTGAAGGCTGAGCTTCTAGAAGCAGAAACATTTTCCTTCCCACCTCGCTCTGAGCAGCCCTCTCTCTTCCCACCTCCCTCTGTCCAGGGCGTATCACACACAGCACCGTTACATGTAAGGCTAATTTTGCAATGCATGGGTGCCTTGTAGCATCACCCCCAGCATGAGCTCAGCTGCAAAGATCTGCTTTTGAGAGCAGTGCCCCCGAGCACCCCATTACAAGTACCCTCACATACAGCCTGTTACCCAGCCAGGACAAAGCAATTCATCAACGGCCATCCAGCCCTAAAGGGCAGGAACCCACATTAGAGGAATCCCTGATGCAACCAGCACCAGGACCGAGGGGTAGTAGGAGCAGAACAAAATGCCTTTTTACAGCTAAAAGCAGGCTGGACAGGGGGGGCAAGGGGTACAACACCAGTAGCTGCTGGAGGAGTGGAACTTCACCCACCAGTGCGAGGGCACTTGCTGGCACCCCTGTGAGAGGGAGGATTCTGGTCCCTAGGGCTCTTAATCAGGCATTTAAAATAATAGATCTTATTATACTAAGCATATTACTGTTAAGCCTTCAGCTGTTAACGTTCAGGCACTGTTGGAAGGGCTGGACCCAGCCACAAAGCAGCCTAAAAGCAACACAACTGAAGTGGCCAGATGATACTTCCAAGAGAAATAATTACTTTGGCCAGGCAGGCTCAGAGCCGATGCAGTGACCATTGCTCCACATACATCACCAACACTCTGAAAGCGCTGACTAGTTATCACGGGGGACCTTTGGAAGATGTCCCCTGAGGCCAGCTGCCAGCCGACATGGCTTCCTCCAGCCTCCCACTGCAAACTGCACACACACACACAGAGCTCCCAGGACTCTCCTGATCCTGGTCCCAGCCCTGAATAACTTACGTGTGCAAGTTTTCCCATATCAGGGAGCAGCCCACACTGAACATGTCATCATTAAGGTATACAGAGCTCTCCAACCCTCAAACATTGCACAGGCTCTGCTCCTCCCTCCTCCAAAGCACACAAAAACCTCATCAGCCCCCAGCTCAGCTCTTACACCCTCTAGGGAGCCAGGAACCCACCTTCATCTCCTGAGGCAGAGGAAGGCTCCCCACAGGCACTGCTGAGCCCCAGCAGAAAGCTTAGCAAAACAAGCTTCTCTCCATCCCACATCCCAGTACTGCCACACCACTACTGAACGTGCAGTGCCACATACAAAACCAACACTCCAAGGCAGCACCTCCTCTCTGGGATTCCCAAACAAGCTCCCCTACCTTCTAGGTGCCCTCTATATCCAGCATGAACAGCTAACACCAATCACCTGAAGGCCAATCTGTAGGAGCTGTGGCTTGTTGAGGGGTTTTTTATGTCTTAATGAAAGCTTGAACCACTCAGCTGGTGGGGGGTGCAGAGTCCAGGCGGTTTCTGCGGGTGTCTGGACATTGATGGTGTACAAGGTGCCAGAGGCAAGCAAGCTGTGCTTGGCTTGCTGTGGTCTGCGCCCAGCCAGCATCCTGCAGAAACCATGCGGGGCTGCACTAACACCACCTATTTCTCTCTGTGACTCGTGCTTTTTTCAAGAGGTTTTAATATTGATCAGGTCCTTATGGACTACTTGTTTAAAAGGGGACGTATCTTGATGCTATCAGCTGATTCCAGCATTTAAAGATAACACCAGGCTCAAACTATCTAATGTAAAATAATGTAAAAATAATCAGTGATCTTAAAAACAATCCATTTGAGAGCATCTTTTAATTTCTTCATTTTCCTAAGCCATTCTAGGGCAAAACTGTAAGCTAGAAGTTAAGAGCTGGAATAGAATTTCAAATAAAATAAAAGCTAAGGTTTGATTCTAATACCAGGAATGAAGACCTGGGGCTCTAAAAGGATCCTTGAATATTTGAAACCAGAACAGTATTACAAGAACCAGCTGTGATAAAACTGTTCTTCTCACTGTATTTACACGAGGTGGAAATCTGTATTTGCAAAGTATTGCATGTGATTTCAGTACCCGATGGGAACTGAAAGAGAAAAAAATCAACCCTGAAGATTTGGTTTATTGAAGTTGAATAACTGAAAACAGGGTGTCTGGTAATTCATTCCGTTTGTGGCGGACTCTGTCATGGTTGTCACTTCATTTCCTTCTCTGTTCATACCTCTCTGTTTCACAAGAGACAGAGAAGACAGCAGGCATGGAGGGGTCCTTGGAAGCTGTTAGTCACCACTGCACTCAGATTTGTGACAGAGCTGTGGGAGCATTGCTGACTTCAAGCAAGGGCTCAGCGTAAGGCACAGCTGGCTCCTTGAGCTGCGGGTGGGTAGGCAATAGGCAGGTAAAATGAGATAAAATAAAAAAAAAGAAAAAACCCAGATCCAATTTCACAATGCTGCACATAGGATGCCTCCATCCGACCCATCCCAGGGAACAGGCTGGGAAAGCCTCCGATCAAGCCTATCCCACACCCAGCGGGCAGAAACAGTGGGATCTCCCCAGTGGCAAAGGATTCCCAAAAATGTTCTCCCAATACACATGTGCCTTTCTCCCACCTTGGGGAAAGGATGCCTCTGGGACCGAGGCAGGCAAGGGTGGAGGGTGCCCCCAGGAGCTGCCCCCCCCTCCAGCTCTGCTGCAGCAGCAGGGTGCTGGGCATGGACTGCCCACCATGGGATCCCTCCTGACAAGCCTTTCCCAGGCCATTTGGGACAGACACGTTAACAAAAACATTGAAGACCCATTTAAGTGCAAGCCATGCATCCTGTGACAGCCTTTGCCAGGGGACTAAACATTAGGAAACACCATCTCCCACTGCTCCCCATGTACCAGGAGCCTCCAAACCAGTGCCACCCAGTTCAGCACAGTGTACATTCTGCCCTGCAACTGGTACTGGTTCTTTTATTAAGTTTCTTGGCTCCTAGAAGCAGAGCCCAGCCATGCAGTAATCTCACTGAGAGCTTGTTTTCTACAGTCTTGGTCCTGCTGGGCAAAAACCAGTGCTAGAATAGGAAGCTTGATGTTCAGTAGCTTGCAGCCTGGGTTTGAGGTACACCCTCTCACTTCTGAGATGCTCTCTGAAGCATTATCTGTGGCTAGTTAAGACGACCTCCTCTGAGCAGCCTGCAGAGCACAATACTTTTTATTGGAAAGTCCTTGGCTGTTCAAAACGAACTAGGAAATCAAATGGGATGAAGTGTAATAACTCCAATGAATGTGGCACTACGTTGTGTTATACCATTTGGAAAGGCTGAACTAAATCTAGCAGTGAGAAAAATCTGGATTTCACTCCTGATGTAGTATTTTAAAGGCTAATGCAGGATTACATTACACAGACGTGCTGTTACCCAATTAGTTGCCTTCAACTCCCTCCCCCTCCAGCTCCATGAGCAGTTGGTTAGCTACAGCCACATTTTGCTCTTCACTGCAGTAGGCTGTTGGGTGACTCCACGTGAGGCCAGGTGGCTGATGCCCTTTGCAGCAGGAAAGCATAATTTCACCCTCCTCTTTCTGCATTTTTTGGGCCAAAACTGCTCTTCCTCTCCCCTTCTGTGCTCAGACACAGAGATCTAGACAAGGACATTTCACCACCGTTGATGAAGATCATCTCCAGAGAGGACACTCATTCTAACACACCAGGGGAGACAAGAGCTTCGCTTTCCACTTTCCTTCTCCGCTTTCTTTACTTTGTTTCTCTTCTTGCCATTCCTTTCTCCAGAAAGTTCCCCCAGCAACAAGACCAAATTAATACTTGCAAAGAGCGTCGCACTAGACTGCAAATGCCACTGGTCTTTGTCCTACAATAATTCTTGTGTGAGTGACTAGAATACAGAATCCTCCCTAAACTGCGATTTGTTTCACCTTAGCCCAAATGTGGGACTTAAAATTATTAAGACTTTTAAAAGTGGCCAGAGCGTGCCCAGAAGTGCTGCAGTGACTCATGACCTCCACAGGGCACGGCTGTGTCCTCTGCCTCTCCTGGGGGTGGCCAGCGAGCAGGGGGGACAGAGTCAAAGCTCTGATACATGTTTTTCAATGCCAGTTGCTCTCTTTGATCTCAGGAAGAGCTGCATTTGTAACAGATGATGGCTCAGGGTGATACTAGAAACTGATAGATCCGATAGATCCATGCTGAGCCGGTAGGGAGGCGGCAGCTCACCTTGGGTGATTTTTATGCTGCTGGAGGATGGAGACGTGGGGGATGGAGGATGCGCAGGGACATGGTCCTTGTCATCTGCAGGGGGACTGGGACAGCTTTTGTTGCAGCAGATCTAATTTTTCACCTGCAAATACCTTCTTGATAGACATTACACTGTACTTAGTCTTACACACACATGTGCACACAGGGACCCATCAGCAGGGTCGCTGATGTCCCTCCTATGCTGCCACTGGGTTGAACACCAATAGATAAAAAGTCCCTTAGGAGATGTGGAAATTCCGATTTCCAGTCTGGGGGACTCCTAACAACATACACATGTATTCCAAACCCCAGAGCTCAGGTAGTCCAGAGCACGAGGACACTTTTGGGGTCAGAGAGAAGACTGTGTGACAAAGCTTGGATCCCAAATCTCCCAAGAAACTGGCAGCAACCAGATCAAATCCAACACTTGCAGTGAGCACCTTGGCAGGCCTGCATACAGCATGACAAAATCTCAACTCCAAAGGTCCTAAATCTGGAGGAAGTTTAAATCCAGAAACAAACCACTTATACTAGAATCAGTCAGTATTTAGAGTGTGTGTTCATGGGTGGGAGTTTATGTGTTTGCATCCCATGCACACACATTTGTATGCACTCATTTAACTGCTCTGATTTTTAACAAAAGTTAAAATCTAAGATCATAAGAAAAAAAGAATCGCTCATATCAGTCACATTTTTCATAGGCAAAACCACAGCTCAGGCTGGCTGGCATCAGCTTTTGCTCAGCGCTTTTCCCATAAACAGCATTTTGGGGCACAAATGACCCACTTCAGTGAAGCTGCAGAGAGGCAGCCCATGCCAGGGGCAAATTCCAGGTGTCATTCACATTCAAATCAGCTGAAGTTGGCCAGCCTGCTCCAGGACTGGCCCAGCTCCCGCAGCTTTTCTCCTGAGCTTTGTCCCCAGCCTGTCCCAGTGTCCCAGCACTTGCACCCCATCAGTCATGAAGCTTTACGTCGGACAGAATTGCAATCAGCCACCAATGTACCGACTCCCAGCCTGATGAGGCCTGTGGCAATCAGGAGCATTTGGGGATACATATTTATGTTCCCAGAGAGGAAAACGAAGGGGGTTATTAATAGATGAATCTAAATGCATCCCTGCGACTGTGTGAGGTGTCATCATCTGGCAGCACTTTGCTATACGTGCTGCTGGGAACGTCACCATGCAGGTTGTCGCTGTGCGCCCACGGCCAGCAGCAGTGGGAGCCCACCCCGCGCCGGGGCAACTCAGGCTCCACCAAAGGGGCAGCAACATTTTGACCCCCCCATCCAAGGTGCCTGCAGGGGGAATGGGGGCCAGAGCCTGGACACAGCAAGGACAGGGCTGAATTTTACCACCTCATCTTCTTCCCCCTTCCCTGGGAAGACAAGGTCCCTTTTCCCCCCTTTCCCAGGCAGACTGAGGGAAAGCCTGGAGCCACCCTCTGGGTCAATGACAAAGGTGCACTTGGGAGCAGGAGGGCACCAGTGAAGATGCTCCTGTCCTGGTGGCAACGATGAAGGAGCATCCAATACTTAACTTTGCTCCTCTTACCCTGGAATAGGACCTGGCTGGGGCTGGGTAATGGCTGGATCGGTTTCAACTTCACAGCTAGACCCCGTCAGCATGCAAACCAGGAGGTTGGGTAGTCGCACCTCCCACATCCAGCAGGGCCAGAGGGTCAGACTTGGCCTCACAGGCTGGGTTTTCACACACTGTGCGGCACTTCAGCACAAGGAACAGAAATGCAACATGCTTGTCCGTTTGGCTTTATGCCCGCTCCTCTATTCCCCCCCTGCCATGAACTCCCTTTGAAACTGCTGGCACGAAAGACTTTGCTTTCCAGCTGTGAGACCGCAAACAGACGGGGCAGTACCAGAGGATACTGTCCTTTTCCAACAGCCCGGCCCAGGTCTCTGCTGTTGCTGTGTGAGGGTGGAGGTGCTGGCAGGCAGCAGGCTGTGTCCCTGCTGAGGGAGGGTGCCAGGCTGGAGAGGAAGGTGATGTAGCCAGCTGATGCCTGGTTTGAGTGCTCGGGGCTCCTGGGTATAGCAAGGTGCTGAACAGCTAGGGGGAATAGATTATTTAAAGACAAATCCATGAAATAAATGAACAATTTTACCTTTTTTTTTTTTTTTCTTAGAAACCTATAAGTTTTCTAGGCAAAACTTTTCTGAATATATTAAAACACAGGGTATTTCATATCTGTTCTGTTCCTGTCCTTTAGTGTGGTCATCTGGCACCCCATCGTAAAGCTCCATTTCTAGAAGGCAATTCTACTATAAGGTTGTTTCCAATAGCATAACATTCATTACAGATTTATAAACGATCACGTATTTATGTAAGGAAAGGGATTTTGAAAAAATACGCATTTAATAAGACACTCAGAATATGAACTGGCTATGTTTGGGGATTTTGTTCATTTTTATGGTGTTTCTACTCATTTATTTTATGGGCTCTGGGGAGTGGAGGCTAAAATTGAGAGCTTGTAAGAGGTTATAAAAGAAAAGAACAGGCATATTTTTCATGGCAGTTTGAATAGCCAGGTTGAAGAAAAGAAAAGAAAAAAAAAAAAAAAGCAATGCTTTTTATTCACTTCTTAGCCAACAGTTTCAGACAAAGGTAGAAATAAAAACACACTGGCTGTACTTGTTCAGCCTGAGCTCAGCATCATTTTTTTCTCAGGGCTGGACTCAGGCATGGAGACCTGTGTTTTTTTCTCACAGGCTTTTCTGCAGCACACCCCACCAACGCAGCCCAGCGCTTTAACCGCAGCCCGAGAGGCGGAGGGCTGTTGTTGTCCCCACCTTAGGGACTGGGGCGTGTAAAGGAGAGGCTGCAAACAGCCATTAACTGCAGAGACCCAAGCAGAGAGCCTCAAGACCCAAGTCATCGGGGTGTGTGGCACCAGTGACTGACCCTGTACATTTAAAGCGTCAATCCTACTGACGTCTGCCAAAGCTGCAGGCACCTGGCACTTCTGTACATCAGATATTCAGGTCCTCAGACAGAAAAGAAAACTCATTTACGGGCCACCCACAGTCAAACACTGCAAAGGTCCAGACACAAATTTGCACAAACCAGGTCTCCGTGACCGGGATGGACTGAGTAACCAGCAAGCCAAAAGCTCAGACTCGGTGTGGTCGATTACGCATCTCACATTCACCACTTCTGGCCCCTGGTTGTGCACCAAATGTCTTGAAATGAGAGGAAACAGCTGGTGAATAATTCATTGTATACCCTCCCGGCTGTGCTGCAGCCTCTCTGCTCTTTGCAGGCAGGGTTATCTGTACCACCATGAGCCATTCCCCCAACACTGCTGGAAACAAAGGCTCCCTTTTTGTGGCTGTTTATCCAAAGGGCATCGAGAGGCAGGAGGATGTGGGAAAATAGCAGTGATCAGATCCCACGCAGCAAGGTCCCTCCTCAGGGAACAGCAGTACCCCAGGCAAGGAGGGCTGGGGACTCGCAGCTACATCCCGGGTCTATCTGCCAGCTCTTTTCCCCTCACCCCTAAGTCTTCTCCCAACTTAGAATGACCCATCCTCCCATATCAGGAAGACTACTTCTGAACTTGGTAATGAAACTGAAGTTGTGAAAATTAAAGAATTACAAAAATTAAAGAATCAAGCAAATGAATGAGCACAGTGGGGGAAGAAGACTCCAGGAACATTTGGGAGGGTAAGGAGCAGGGCTGGGCACTGCAGGATGTGATGGAGACAGGGGGAGACTCCCGGTGGGAGCCGGGGCTCTGCCAAAAAGTTGAGCAGAAGCATGCTGCCTCTTCAAAATGTCATACAGCCCATACATACCGATATGTCATACAGACCAACACCCTCTATCTGGAGTTTGGTGGCACAGAGCAGCCCTGGGAGATGTGGCAACAGGGCCACTAGCTCCAGGAATGTTTTCTGGGGAAATGCTCCAAGCAGGAATGAGTCATTCCCCAAGACAGGGCTGCCAGGCAGGGTGACCACGCTGCTCATCTTGTGCTGAGGACCCCAGCCATCATCTCACTTCCAGCTCATCCTGAACCAATGGGAAGTTATGATACTTATTGCACCTCCCAGCCCCTAACTGTTAGTGACACCCTACTGTATTTTTTTGCCATCATTTGCAGTGCTTCAGATGTTGCCGGAGTCCGGCCGGGGGAACGTTTCTCCAATATGTCTTTACATGTAATTAAAAAAAAGGACTCATCAGCCGGCTGCCTCAATTAGCCTGTAGCACAGATGGAGACCAGGGAGAGGTTTTGCAAGTGGCTTTTACAGAATTGCACTCCAAAGCTGCTTCCTCTGACATCCAACAAGTTTCCTGTGGGAGTGAGCCAGGCGTAGCCAGGATGACGCACGGAGGGTCGCGAGCTCCATCTCCAGGCACGGTTGCTTTGGGCAGGGGGCGAGGGGAGAGGGGCACCCAGACTCACAGCAACCCCCAGCCTGAGCCCGTCTGCCCACCGCAGGCCGGGGGAACGGCCCATTTCAGGCCCCCGCCGGCGGCCAACACTGCTCTTTGTCAGCTGCACAGATGCAGCAGGAGGGGGAATATTGGTCAGATCCTGACAGGCCTTATGCTAATTCACCAAAGAGCATTTTAGACCATACACGGACACTTAATCGAGTGGGAGAGACAGCAGCGAACACGACATTTAATTATGGGAAAGAAAAACGAAGTCTTTTACCCTGCATTTGGCATTCACCCAACACACAGAGTTAATTGTTAGAAGGGTATATTAGAAGGCAATGAAGGAGAAGATTGAAAACCCTGATTATGCTAAGGTCCTGAAAATGCTGAATTTATTGAATTTCACATGAGAAAACACAGGCTGTGCCATGCTGAGGGCTGTGCCAGCATCCAGCCAAGAGCTCAGGCAGTCTGTATGTGCGTGTTAGAGGGGGACAAAGCACCCCAACTGCTTTATGAACCCCTGCCAACTGCTGGCCAAGCCCCCCTGCATCCCTAAAATGGGGCAGGTCAACATAGGAGTAGGTGCCCCTGAAGCATGGGCACACCTTGGTGTAGGTGATGCACAAGGCCAGCACATGCTTCAGGAACTCAGTTTTCATTTAGAAAAGGATCTAACCAGGTAAAGCTGGAAATGGCGTTTCAGCTGTGACGTCTGTCTAATACATTCAACTGCATTTGCCTAAATTTGGCAAGAGTCTGCAGCAACAGGAAGCCGAAACGGCTTTGGGAAGTCCTGGCACAGATGCTCCTGAGAGAACCTGAGGTACAGGGCTGGATCTCACGAAGGTCCATCAGTCCCTGGTGCACCCAGGGCTACTACAACAGAGAATCGACAAAAATGCTTCCCAAAAAAGCGCGCTGGTCCAGTGGCTGGTTCTTGGGCATGTCTGTGGGCTGCGGTGTAGCCTCAGCATCCCTCAGCGTGTTTCCCCATGAATTTTCTCAGTCGTCCCTCAATCCACATAAACTTTTAGCCCCTTTTTTGCTCATGCCTGACCACGAGTGTGGGGGAAAACTGTGTCTGGAGCTGACCTGTGGATTTAGTTGTGTTACCACCATCCTTGACCTAACACATCTCCCTGGGAAACTCACCCAGCTGGGTCCCATGAAGAACAGCACCAGTAACCCAGTTACCACAAATTCCTTCTTGCCATTAACAACCCCATCCATGCCTGCTGAAGTCGGTAGAATTTAATCTGGATTTTAGCGGAGCAAGCTGCTTTCTTTCCTTGCTTTTTAAAAAAAAATATTTTTATTTTTGTACCACAGAATCCCACAGCAGTGCATGCGGCACAGTGCTGGCTGCAGTGGCTGTGGTGCGGTGCAGGGGGAAACCCCCAGCTGCTGCCGGGAGCCCCGTGGGCAGCAGCCCAGCATAGTTACAGCACCCTTCTGGTCCTGTTGGATTTAAATGCCTTAGGAAAAAGAGCCCTAAAAATATTAAAAAAAAAAGAAAGGATCTGACATTTGGGGTCAGGCAGCTAAAAGCTAAAATTATTATTTTGTCTCTCTCAGATCAAGTGGGTCTCAGATCAAGTGGGTTTTGTGCCTGACCGATGACACCGGAGGTACCCAAATTGAACACCTGAATCTGCGACACTGGCAAAGAGCCAGACTGCCACTAAAGAGGGAGAAGGACAGTAGAAAAATGTTATTTTTCAGCTCCTAACGAAGCACAGTAACCCAGGTAGATCCTAAAAGGCTTTCATCGTGACTGAGCGATGCGCTCTCCATGCAGGCAGGCAGGTAGCTGTGCCAGTTCAGAGACCACCTGGCACACGCTGAGCTTTGAAGCGACCCCCAGCAGCTTCCACGGACGTTAAGCTTTATAAAGGCTGAGCCCAGTCCCAGGCTGCAGGCAGGCAGTGTTTGGGAGGCTGGCAGTAGGCAGGAGCTCTGCTGCCCACCCGGGCTCCCCCACCAGCCCCAGGCATCCCCACCAGCTGCCAGCCCCAGGCTCCCCTGCCCACCCCGAGCTCCCCCGCCAGCCCCCAGCCCCAGGCTCCCCTGCCAGCCCCGGACTCCCACCCAGCCCCAGGCCAGTGGCCACAGGACCCACCAAGAGCCAAGACCTCTGGCTCAGCCCTGCAGCTCTCAGCTCTGCTTTCAGCCTCCAGTGCTCGTGGTACAGCATTGAGGTGAATAACTCAGTTTGGCTCTTTTATTTTTTTTTAATTATTTTTTAAGAAGTCCAGAATAAATATCTTAACTAAAATGTCCAATATGCTGTTAAAAATTTGATTTAAACACCTTGCACTGGTTTTTGAATGCTTGACCCTCTCTGTGGGATTTTATCGGTGAAGCAGTTTTCCCCTTTAAGCCCTACAAACATTTTCTTCCAAGGAGCTCTTCGAGGAACGAGGAATGGGCTGGCTGATCATTTGGAAGAGTGTTGTTCCCTGGAGCTGCTTCCAGCACTGCTCAGTAACGCTCCAGGAGACCTGGCAATAATTCACCCCCAGGCTGTGCGTGCCCTTGGTCACATTGGATTTTCAAGAAACATGTCAGCGTGGAACCACGCGCCCGGTGCCCTGCCCGGGTTAGCAGGAGGAATGTGCGAGCCCACACCTACACACCTACAGGCAGGTCACTCAAGTAGAAACAGAGGGTAGAAAAGTGCCAGAGAGCAGTTACCCGTGAGCGAGCAGATTTCTCCTTTTGCAAGGACTGATCTGAAGTGTTTGCCTTTAGTTTGCAGCAACCACCACACCTCAGATCCCCATTGCCCTAGCAATGCAAGTGTCCTCAGAGAAACCCAGAGACACCTCTGGGTGCGAGGAAGAAGGAAAGGTCTCAGACAGCGTAGGCTTGTCAGCAGAACAGCAGTGAAACAAACCCAGGCCTCACTGCAAAACAGAGAGGAAAAAGAAATAAAAATACGTTGGGTTTTTTTTTTTAATTAAAATTGTAAAAAAGGAAAATTTTTTATAAAATCTCAGAAAAAATCCACCCCATCCACAACACATTTAAAATGGAAGTCAAACTGAGGCTTGAAAGACTGGCCTGGGCAAGAACATATTGTACATATTGCTGTACAACAAGCAGAGGGTGGTTCCAATTCATCAGTGGCTGAGCTGTTGCACAACAGAACTCCCTGATGAATGAGCTACTTTAAAAGCAAGGGAGCTCTGTCCTCTTGGTGGCTCAGTTTCCCTAAAATGTTTGTTTGTAAGTGGGAAATGACTACCAGGCCGTTGCAGAAATGAAGGCAGCTGAGGCGCCGGCTTTGGGAAGTTACCCATGGCATCAGGAAACGGAGCTGGAGAAGCCCCACGAGAGCAGGGCCTGGAAGGCAGCAGAGCAGCATGGATGCAGCTGCACCCTCACCACTTCAGGAGACCTGAGGAGTTCAGCTCCCGGCTTCTGGTTCAGCCCACCAGAGCCCCAAGAGCAAGCCTGAATGTTGCATCATTCACCTCACCTTTCCCCACACCGCCATCCTTACACTCCTGCTAAAAAAAAATCCAGCCCTCAGACACAACTAGTCCTCAAGAGCACAAACCAAGCACCAGAGAGCCAGTCCCATCTTCCCCAGGTAACAAAAAGCTGGAAGCAGCAGCACCAAGAAGGCTCGCCTCACCTTTACATCTCCACAGGCTGTCAACTCTGAAATGTAATGGCGGTGCTAAACCAGCAGCCATCCCTCCTTGCTTCCAGGGACCACTGCAGGGGGCTTGTGCCACCATCCCACGCTCCTTCCACAAAGCCCCAGCATCTTGGAGGGAGCACCCAGCTTACCTCAAAGGCCTGACATGGTGCAGCCATCGCAGCACACCAGAGGCTGAAAACCTGGAAGCTCACCTCTGATGTAGAACAAACTACAACCCACACAGCACAGCCTTGTCTTACCAGGAACGGCCCAGACACGGGGAACAACAGACCAGCACACTTGGGGAGCTCACAGATGCCAGCAGCAACTTAAGAAAAGCTGCTTTTTTTCCATATAAGCACACAAAGACCTTGAACTTTTATCAGGCATTTATCACCAGGACAACAGAGAAAGGTGCTTGAACCCTGGCCAAAATGTTTTTCTTTCTGCTTCAGAGAACACACGAATACCAAGAGCAGCCTGTTCCCAGGAGTACTCGTGCCTCAGAGAACAGCAAGATTTCTAGGGTAAACCGATGTGAAATCTTCTGTTTCTTGTGGGCTAAACTCAACCACAAGTATGAGACATAAAATGCTGATGCCATTTAAAAAAACCCACCACAACAGCATTACCTCACCCAAGCACAGGTGTTACTCCAAAACCTACATCCTTTTATCACTCTACACTTACAATTAGCACAGACCCACTTTCCTCACTAGTTTAAGCTGAAACACCTGGCTGCAAAATGGGACACAGGCATTCTTATTCTGTCATCCCTGGTTTGGGAGCAGAAGAACGGGACTAAAATCTGGCAGCAACAAAGAGGTGAGCCTGAGTATTTTGTGTTTGTTGCAACACTTAGCATGAGCTGTAAAACTCTGGAAAGTTTCGTTATTTACACACACTTCCAGCCCCTGGAGCTGTAACTCTCCATGCACAGACCTTTCCTCCTGCTTGTTTTACCTGCCTTCCTACTGGATTTAGTAAAACCCCCCATTTTATTGAAGTGAAATTCCCACCCACGTTGTTGGGTGCTTCAGGATGTGCTGCCGTACCCAGCTCCAGGTGGGCAGCCACGCTCCCAACAGCCCATCAGGCAGCCCTTGTCTGTGCCGGACCATGCCGGTGCGTGCAGGGCACGCAGATGGGCTGCGTGGCCAGCACGGGCACTGGCCCTGCCCAGCCTCCATGGCATGCCGTGCTCCACCAGGCTCTAGGAAAAGTCTGAAGGAGCCCAAGACCTTGTTCAAGTGCACTTCACACCTTTCTACGTTAAAAATAATCCCCACACGCTGTTCATGTCAACAGCGGCTGCCCCACTGTGGGCGGCCCTGCTGCTGATTTGGAAGATGATGGTGAGCCTGGCGAGCACATCCCAGTCCCAGTATCCAAGCAGGGCTACAGGAGCGATCCAGGGAGCAGGACCAAAGGGGAGCTGACCGCCAGGGCCCCTGAGCAGCTCAGGCGGTGACAGGGAGCAAGCCGACCTTTCTGCTGTGCTTAGCAGCTGGGCTCGGGTGTTTCTCAGCCTCACTATTTATACCAGCCTCACTATTTATACCTGACTTGTTTTTGTCATGCATCTCATCTCCCTGTTAATTTACATCACGTTTTTAGCCCTTTTTTATTTCTGTTTTTGGGGCTGGAGGCATTGCAAAATACTGGCAACACCTTGGAGACATCAGCCCTCCCGTTTCCCTAAATTGCAACGTACAGGAACAGATGGAAATCCTGGCGAGGGAAGCAGCACCCTAATCCCCCAGGCACTTAATAAGCCATGAAAAGACATACTGATGGACAAACCTGATCAGGCAGTTATAATAATTTCAGTGCAAAAGCAGTACCTCTAAATGGAGAACTGCATAAAGTGGTGCTAGTGCCGAAGGCAGCAGGTGGAAGGCATTGCACCCCGATTTTAGGTGTCTTTCTATGCACAGGACTATCTTTATTGCCTCTACGTAGGGGATAGCTACTGATTTAGAAAAAGGAAAAAACAAAGTGAAAAACCCCGCTGTGAACTCAATATGGTCTAACCTCCTGATTGTACTTGGATTTGAAAATTTCATTAGAAAATAATTGCAGAGAAACCGGAAATATTACAGAGGCCTCGTTGCCAGACCCGGGAGGTTTTCTTGGCAGCAGAGCAGCTTCAGGCAGCCCTGGAAGACTTCTGACTACTTCTTTACAAAGCAAAAGGGAAACTAAACACTACTCTGCAGCAAAAAGGCTTTTGGCTGATAATCTGATCTTTTTCAGAAAAGAACCTCAGGTTCCCTATCGGGATGTGTGCGACAGATGAGCATCTGCCTGCTGAGGCTGCAGTTGCCGTCAGAGTTAACTGCCCTAACGCCACCGCTTCCCACCGAAGAGGGAAGACATGACAGAGCTGCCCTCTTTCCTCATCCCTGTTTGTTATTTCAACAGACCCAGGGGCAGCCAAGAGCCAAGAGAACGAACACATGGGAATAAAAATAAGTCCTCAAAGACATGCAAAGCATTAGCCAATTTATTTTTTTTTTTAATCTTTCCGCTTGGCCTTATATCTATCATGTTTTATGATTCAAATGGCAGAGGGATTTATTACAGCACAACCAGAGCAAATAAAACCCTCGGGTAAGCATTACACTATATGTACCTGCTTCTAAAGAAGAGTGAGGTGGTGGCTGCTTTGCTTTGTCTTAGGAGTTTGTCCTGCAATGAGCTACAAGGTCAGAACAGTTCTGCTATGAAGAGCATGGTCTGAACAGCCGCACACCCCACCAAAATTAAATACACACGAATTACAGATAAAGCCCAATCACTTAGGCCCAAGGGCTGAATAGGTCATTTTTGAGTCACAGAGCCCCACTCACATCCCAGCTATAAATGCTTTGGCAGCGGGGAAGGATGGTTAGGGTAATGCTCCCTGTGGCAACTCAAGCATCCCCACAGTGCTGCTTCTGCAGCAGGAATATGTCTCTCTGCCTTGCTCCGAAGAGGCTGCATCCCCCCAGACCTCATCTAGAGAAGGGGATCTACACAGCCCTGACAAATACAGCCTGCTCCACGAGCCACAAGCCTGTGAACATACACCCTACATCATGTACCAACACATCCCTTGGCTTTCTGCAGAGCCATCTTGGCATCCCTGACGGGATCTCCTGGAATTAGGGTGCTGCTGCACCAGCAGTCCCGGGGCCCTAAAGCCCAGAGAACCACAGGTTTCACTCAGGCCAATTATAGCACATTATAAATAGAGGATCCTTCTTGTTTTGGAGCTGGCAAATAGTGAGTGGCAGGTTGTGCTTCTGCAAATAGCCTGGGGAGCTGCTAAGGCCAGGCTCAAGTCAGCTGGCCTGAGAAGTGCTAGGGTTAAAATGACACTGGGGAGCAAGGAGGTGCCCCCTTACCCTGGCCAGAAACTGGGGTGGACCAGCCTGGGTGCCGATCATCAGTGCAGTCAGGCTCTGCTTTGGCAAAGCCTTTATCCTACTTACCTGCAGGAAAACGGAGCTTTCATCCTGTGCCTTCCTTAAGTCTTTTAGGTCAGCAAACTTTAATAATCACACGTACACTTTTATAAACAAACACGCTTTTGTAACGATTTTAGGCATGCTCGCAATATACAATACAAAGGCAGGCAACTCGTTGGTTCATTACATATTCTTACGGAGCCAGAGGGCAACAAATTCACACTGAATTCAATCAGGCACCTGCTCAGAGCAATTCCCAGAGGGGAAAGCATCCCATTCTCTAACTGTAAAACACTGCATCATTTTTCTAACCTTTGAATAATATTGATTTTTTTTTTCAGGTGTGGAGAAAGAAATGCCAAGTGTGATGTCAGCAGGCAGCAGTACATGGCACAATTGCTCTCTCCAGAAGCGGAGCACTGGATGCCAACCAAAGCATCAGCTGGATATTGCACAGTAAGAGACGAGCTGCACTGTGCGTGTTTGGGGCAAGGGAGGCGAGGGTTTGACCCCTTGAGCCCTTGGGGTTTGCTCTGCCAAGGCCAGATTGCTGTATCATTATGATAAGGGTAATCCTGTTAGGCAAACACATCAAACAAATAGTCGTTCCTGACTGCAGACCTTGTCTAGGCAAATCTAACCCTGGGTTAAAAATGTGCTGAGTGCGCAGTCCCATGGCACAGCATGCTAGGGGCTGAGTGAGGGATACGTGGGGTCTTCTGTGCCCCAGGACCCTGGTGCAGGCACTCTCTGAGGCTCAGGCTAATGCCTGGAAGCATCTAAAAATTGCAAGAGAATAAGTTCCCTCTCTTTCCCCTTCACTTCTTGTGTGTAAGAGGACAGATGACTCTTATGTCAGGCTGTTTTGCTTCTATATTTATGTCCTGCCTTAGGCTTACAATGTTCAGCTCAGATGCAATCCAGTCTGGTTGTATTAATACATCTGGGAAAATATTTTTAACAACGAACATCAAGCTGAAGGCCAAAATCACCCACAGGCGCCAGGGGCTCTCTGACCCCTGTCATCCACTTGCTTACGAAATGGAAAGGCTCCCCAGAGGTACGTTTTTGTCTTTTAAGGGACAAGAGCACTTTTCAGCTTCCCCCTGTAACATGCTGGATCACATCTGATTTCTGCTGCAGCTCTGGGAGTTTCCCTAGGTTTCCAAAAAGATGATCATGGTTCGTTTATTACAGGTGCCAAAATCAAGGCTTAATTAGAAGTGGCCCATGAACCTAGCCAGAATAAAGAGGACACTGATGATAGCCTGTGACCATCCCTGAGGGCCTGTGTGAGAGCTGCAGCACCTTATCACCTTGCTGCCTACCTCGCTTCTCCAGACCACTTCTCTCTGTCAAGGAACCGGAA
Organism: Microhierax caerulescens; assembly: GCA_035590215.1. Classification (NCBI taxonomy): domain Eukaryota; kingdom Metazoa; phylum Chordata; class Aves; order Falconiformes; family Falconidae; genus Microhierax; species Microhierax caerulescens. Next base: position 36,841,555 of record JAVJGJ010000060.1, read on the forward strand.
TTAAAAATAAGTTTCAAAGCCTTAAAAATTGGGCCATCTCACCAGCGGACAATGACAACCTCAACAGATCCGTGACAGCAGTAAAGCTATTTATTCAGCCTCCCATCAGCCGGGACCGACATTTGACAGTGGTCAACCCTCGCATTAACATGCTTCCTCCAGAGCTGGTGGAGAGATCTCCTTTCCACAGCAAAGTGTTTCAGACCTTCACTTGGGCTCCCAGGCGTTGTTTGGGATGCAGCTTTTTGGAAGGGTGTCGCATTTGCTCAGCAGCAACCAGGAAAGAAGAGCAACAAGAGAAGGCTTGTTCACTTTGCTGTTTGCAAAGCACATTTTTCTTTTATGCAGTGGGTCAGGATGGAGCTGACCCTATAACGCAACAGAGAAAGAAAAGCAGCCAGGGTTATGGGCAGCTCAGTCTTCATGTGAAGTGATGATTCATACCAAGTCAGGCAAGTAGACAGTGACTGTAATACAAAAGACTGAGGTGGAAGAAGTGGTGGGTGTTGAGCAAGACAGTGCGGGGGTGAGCGGTGAGAACAGGCTTCAAGGCTATGCCCCCTTCCCTGGACGGGGTGATGTTGTCTGACGGTTTCAGCAAAGGAGCCAGGAGCAACGCCCCAACCCAGATCACCACTGATTCTCTGCAGCATCTTCAGCAGTGGTGTTTCTCAAATGAAAATATTTTTTCACTTCTCAGGAAATCTTCTGTGTCTTTTTTCCAAAGTGATTCAAGATTCTGAAATGAAAGGACAGAGCGATTTGTAACGGCTTCTTGCCAATATGCCCCTCTGAAAAATGGAGATGGGCAAAACAGGCACACAAAAGGCATGTAGCGATGGATGTTACAGACTCCCATACAGATGGGTATGGGAGAGGGGTGCTTTCCTCTCTGCATCTGATGTCCAACATGTGCCAAGGAGCTCCTGCCTTCAGAGCAAGGCAGAGAGACATATTCCCGTTGCCCTCACCACCACACAGGGAGAAAATGTGCCCTCCTTCTTCTCAGGGAGGGAAAGGACAGTCCCCAGGCAGCCTTCCCTGGCTGCCCTCCCATCCCTGGTCCTGCTGCCTGCTTCCCGGCTGCTGCTCCAGAGACGCAGAAATAAAGGGTGAGCACCTCAGGTGGGGAACCAGCAACAGCAGAGAAAACGAAACAGAAAGGTTTCTGGAGAAAATGTTTATCTAAGGCTTCCACGAGGTGTCAGCAACAGCTATTATTCATCACAGCTAAACGGAGGTGCCTGGGCTGCCACCCGCTCATCGCTCATCGCCTGCCATGTCCTCACCAAAGGCGAACAAGCCCGGTCTGGTGACTGCCACGCGCTGCCCTCTCCACAGGCCAGCAGCAGATGATCGGCCTCCACCCCGTGTCTAACCTAGCAGATCGGGGGGGTCCCCACGAAAAGCCAGGACCCCAGGGACCAAGCCGATATGCTTGTGTGTTATCCCCGACCTAAAGAGCCCACCGGCTAAAACAGGATCGCCAGCGGTACTGCACCCCTTCTGCAGACGGGATGCTGGTGGCACAGCGAGATTCAAACGGAGGTCAGTGATGTACCCGCAGCAGGAGGGGGACATACAGTGTGTATGTCCCAGCCCAGGGCCCTTCCTGCAACCCCCTCACTCTCCTCACCCATTACTTCTCTATGAAGATGTTTTATTTTTGCCAAACAGGACATTAGGCATTTCTACCCAACTTGTGAACGAGGTCCCCAGAGCCAGAGGCTTAAAGCAAAGTGGGGGCAGGAGCTGTTGTCTGAGCTCTGCTGACCTTTGGTCCCGAGCCTGCTTTCCAGGCAGCAGGCTGCTAAATGTTCAGTCAAACCCAGGCACAAAATCCTTGCAAGGACTGGAGTTAAACCCATATCTTTCAGCCCTTCTCACAAATGAGGGATGTACTCTCTGCCCATCTTTCATCTCAAAACCAGCGTTTAAACATTAACGACATTCGGTGTGCTCCCTGATACTGCCCATTTCCATACTGCTTTTAATTACACCCACAATTGTGTCCATTAAGTCAACATGATTCTGCCCTCAATTTAATGAAAACATCAGGAAATAAATGACGTCTGCTACAAGAAAAAGCAGAGCATTTCCCTTTGTCCCATTACGTGGCTGGGTTTCAGTAGCATTAAGTGGGTTTTAGTTGGTCACTGGCTGGAGAAACCAAAGGATCAATGTCCTGGAGGAGGGTGAAGAAAAAAAACCAGCTCCAAGAAGACACGTCACATTACTTGGATGCAGTTGCACCGACGGAGTAATCTTCGTCATGTGCCAAGGAACCTGTGATAAGTCCTCTCATAGTCGGATCAGTGATAAGATCAGTTACTTAATTCAAAGTGATTAAAACCAGGCTGGACTGCAAGCAAACAAGTCATGTCCCTGGGCTATGTTCATATATATATATATATATATATATATAAATATATGTCACAAATTTACAACCTTTCTGGGCTGTTGCACTTCATCACTAGTGCTGGGCATGCTATAAACAAATTTGGGAGCAACTGTAATACTTTTGCTGCAGTGAAGCCCACAAACAGGCTGTTTTTCCCACAGGTGGGCTCCTGCTTTGAATGTATGTGACAAATACATTTCATACAGGGGCCAGCCTCTGGGTCAGCCCCCAGCTGTGAGGTGGCGAGGACTCAGCACATTCTGGCCTATTTTTAAGCCAATGTTGGGGCCCGAAACATGCTATGGTTGTAGCTGGTCCCTTCGCCTCTGTAGGAGAGGTGGGCCCAAGAAAAATAGTCCTGCTCCACGCCAAAGACATTATTTTCCTATGCAAAAGCCAGTTTGGCTTTGTGACTATGCTAATGCCCTGCCTTTGGGCTCCAGTGCCACTTGGCATACCCAGGCATGGGTGGGAGATGAGTAGAGGGCTGGGCAACCTGGCTCATCACCACGCCGGACAGCCAAACCGATGGCAATGGCCTGGTGACGGCAGGGAAAGGATTTGGGATGGTGGTCAGGCAGGGACATCTCCCAGAGCAGGCGGTACCGCAGCGATGCGGCGGGTACCACAGCCATCAGCGATGGCTGGCAAGGCACGGGGCGGGTGAGGCTGTGCCGGCCACAAAGGAAAAGGCTCCAGAATTGGCTATTTTTAAACCATTTCTTTTGATGCTGCACTTTGGTACAAATTATCTCGTGTCTGCAGTAATAGGATGCGACTGAGGCGAGTGCCCCAGTGATAGCAGCGAGTGGTGGAAGCGGCTGGCTTTAATGAGTTTTCATCTGGAATCAGACACGAATGATGAAAGAGGATTTTCCGTGCCGTGGCTGACATCCGAGACGCCAGGAGCCGCGGTGGATCTGCGGGGATCCTCGGATGATGAATCGCACTGACAAACACTGGATGTAATTCTCCCCAGCAAAGCAGCTCAGCCCATGTTACCCTGATTTCCCTTCCCTGAAATGTGGTCGCCGAGAGCTTCTGGGTGCGACAGCGATGTGCAGTGTCTTTGGCCGGCTCACCCACCTGCCTGCACCCCCTTGCACGGACCCCTGGGTTTTGGGGTGAGCACTGCATGTCAGGGAAGAAGTTGCAAAGCAAAGCGAGCACAGTTTCGGCATTGTTCCCCCGGCTGAATGGCAGTTCAGAAGACACATGACAAAGGGAGCGGTTGTTCGTCTCCAGCTTCGTTCTCACCGGGGTCAAGGGGAGGGTTGGCAGCGTGCTGCGGGTTCCCTCCCCGCTGCCCAGAGCAGCTTCACAGAGGGCTGCAAGAAAGTGGGGCATTCCAGAACGTGCCTGGCCATCCCCCCGTGTGCGTGCCCACACATGGTGCTGGGACATGTGGAAAGCATCGCCCACTCCAGCGGCCATCAGCAGAAGCTGCGCTCCCGCGCCGGCGAGGGGAAGGCTGGAGGACACCAAGGCTGGAGAAACCAGAGCTGGCGGCCACAGCAGCGACCGGCATCACCCACCTGTGGAGGGTCTGATGGCACCTTCCTGCCCGAGAGGGCAACGGCCGCAAGCCGGGGACACAGTGGGGGTCAAACACACAGCGAGAAAAAGGGAATTGCTCTGAATTCGCTTGAGGAGGGACAAGCTGGAGCAGATCCCAGGATCTGCTGCCAGTAGGGGGGCCTTTATAAGAGACCCCAGCAGTTTGGGCCGAGGGGCCGCAGCCACCCCGGGGCCGGGCTGCCGCAGTGCCGGCCTCACCCGGGCCACCACTCCCCTCCCTGCGCTCCTGCAGCCAAAGCCCGGCGGGTGACAGTCAGCAGGGAGGGCTGCAGGCAAGGGTCACGGCCGGGGGGGCAGCCAGAGCCACTGGCTTTGCAGCAAGCACGTGTGCGCACACATGCGGGCCCGCAGCCGTGCCAGGGCCACCCGCGGGGGCGGGCAAGGGGCGAGCCAGGAGCTGGCGCGGGCCGTGCCGTGCCGGGGCAGCCGGGAGGTGTGACACCGCCCGCCCGGGACCCCCGTGCCCGGGGGGCACTGAGCATGGGCAGCCTCCCGCGCCCCGCAGCTGGGGCGTCACACAGCCCCGGTGCACGGGTCTCCCTGCGACCCAGGCGCCGTGTCCCCCCCCCTCCGTGTCCCTCACAGGCTCGGGCCTCCCTGTCCCCGGGACCCCGTGCTCCCCGCATCCCGCACCCCCAGGACATCACGCCCCCAGGACCCCGTGTGCCCTGGATCCAACATTCCCCTGACGCCCCGTCCCCTGAGGCCCTACGCACCGCTGGCCACGCGCCCCCAAGACCCCGCGCCCCGGGA
>JAVJGJ010000060.1:36846360-36871480 GCA_035590215.1 Microhierax caerulescens
GGCCCGCCCCGCCCCCGCGGCGGCCCCCGCCCCGCCCCCGCCGGGACTCCGAGCCGGCGGCCAAGTTTCTTGGAACTTCGCCGCCCGTGACGCACGCGGTGGTGCAGGGCCCCGTCCTCTCGGCGCAGCCAATGGGCGCCCGGGGGAGCCGGGGCGGCCGCCAATCGGCGGCGGCTGGACAGTTCCCCGGTCCTGACCGACCTTCACCGCCCGGGGCGGGGGGGGGCATAAAAGGGCCCCGCGGCGGCGCGCGCCGCTCCCGCCTCCCGCCCCTCCACTGCGGCAGCGGCGGCCGCGGGCGGCGGCACCAGCGGAGAGGTGAGCGGCGGGGGAGCGGGGCGGCCGTGCGGGGAGGGGTTACCGTGCGCAGGGGTATGGGCGTCCCGGGCACCGGGGATACGGACGTCCCGTGTAGCGGGAGGAACGAGCTCCTGTGCGCCGGGGTACGGGTGTCCCCGACACCGAGGGTGTTGCGCGGTGCAGCGGGGCCGCTGCGGCTTGCTGTCCCTGCCCCGAGCCGGCGGCGGAGGGGAGGGGAGGCGGGCGCCGCCAGATGCTGGCCGCCCGGTGCTGACGGCCCTTCCGCTCCCGCAGGTCCGATCCCGATGCGGCCGCTGTGCGCCGAGGTGGGAGGCAGCCCCCGGCGGAGCCCAGCCGCCCGCCATGCCCTGGAGCGTCCAGTGGGTCGGCGGCCGCGGCGCCCAGTCCCAGAAGCAGTGCAAGAAATCCTCCTTCGCCTTCTACCAGGCGGTGAGGGACCTGCTGCCCGTCTGGTTCCTGGAGGACATGCGGACCATGGAGGTCTTCCACTGGGAGGACGGGGGCAAGGTGAGCGTCTACTCGCCCTCGGAGGCTCTGCTCTACGCGCTGGTGCACGACCACCAGCCCTACGCCCGGCACCTGCTGACTAAGTTCCCCCAGAGCGCCCTGGCTGTGCCCAGCCAAAGCTTCAGCTGCTGCCAGTCCTCAGCCCCGCACCTGGCCATGGCCGTTCGCTACAACCGGGTCCGCGTCCTCTTCCGAATCCTCAAGGCCATCCAAGCCTTCCCGCCGAGCGACAGAGCCAGCCACCTGGACCGCCAGGGCTGCAGCCGCGTGGAGGGTGGCAAGACGGCCTTGCACGTGGCCTGCGAGCTGGTGCGCCCCGAGTGCTTGTTCCTGCTGCTGGGGAACGGCGCCTCGCCCTGCCTGCGGGACAGCGCTGGGAATACCCCCCTCGACACCTTGCTGCAGCAAATTTCCCACTTGCCGGCAGCCAACATGCGTGCCAAGCTCCTCTGCCTCGACTGCCTCTTCTTCTTCGTGCCTCAGGACCTCCAGTTCGCCATGAAACAGCAACTGTTGGACAGCCGGCAGCGGTGGCAGGACCTCCTGGGGGAGAACAGGTTCCAGTGCCTGGTGGGCTTAGCTCCCCCGTCGCTGTTTGTCGGAGCCATGCGTGTCTTGATCAGGACTATTTCACCTGAGCATTTCCCAGAGGCTCTGGACGATCTGCCTCTGCCTCATTTTCTAAAGCCTTTGGACTTGAAACTGGAGAGCTAGAGTGGCGGTATGAGAGCCTCCCGCTCACCTGACAGAAATAGACTGTTGTGCTAAAAATGTGTTGGTATATGAAGCCGCTAATGTGGTGGCCAAGTATCTGTTTTAATTAGAACTGTATTTTTAAAAAGAATTGTACCTGGCACTTTACAATATATTTTATTTAAAGATCCTTGTGGTGAGGTGAGGTCCGCACTGCATTTTATAAGAACATTCTATGGCATGTACAAATGAGGGTATGTGGGAGAATATATTTGTAAATACATCTGAATAAACCAGTGGCAGATGTGATCAAAATACAAATCAAGCAACTGAAAACCCTGAAGTAGCATGTGACTTGGAAAGTGTGCTGGGTGGGGGAGTATCTTTTCGTTAGGATTTCCCTGTTACATAAGCCTCGCGGTCCTGGAACAGGATGACTCCTTTTTTACAGCTCTCCTAATACATCTTGGCAGGGATGTGGGTTTTTTTTAAAGGCACAGATGAAAACTTCCTCATCTTGTACACAAGAGCAAAGAGAAGCCAGACACTATTAAAACTTCCCTAAACAAGGCCAGCAGGGATGCGCAGCTGAACAAAATCTATTTTAAAATACACGTAAGTAACAGTCGGGCTTCCTTGCAAGGTTCTCCCCGTTCCCCTTGGAGAACCAAGGTGCTTGTTGCCAGGCAGAAGAGAGCAGGAGTACACACGGTGCTCCGGCCAAAGGTGTTCCTGCCCTGGCAGTCCCCCCGTGCGATTGCTGCAGGCTGAGGTGTGAGGAGGGTAGCACAGGCTGGGAGGACCAGCCTCCTTATGCCTGCCCTCTGCTATGCCCAGAGGGCTTGCTGTAGATAGGGCAATGGCCAGGACCCTGGAGCAGCTTTTTTTGGGGTGGATTCCAGCCCCTCTGCTACCATCACCCAGCAGAATGTGATGGCTTAGGTTTAGCTGGGAAAGCTGTGGCAATCTTGGGGTCCACTCTGGGTACCAGAGGAGTAGCTTAGATATCCAGCCTTCCCACAACCGAGGTGCATAAAACACCTTCACAGCTGCTCTGGATCAAAACGCCTTTTAGGGGTAATGTCCTGCTTCCAACACTTGTGCTTAGACAGATCAAAGTCCTGAGAAAAGGGTACAGCTTTGGTTCTTTGCTCTGCAACCTTTACTCCACCGCGCTCTGAGCAGTCGTGCTGCTTACTTCCCTGTAAAACTGGCACTGCCCCTGCCTGCTCTGCAGGGAGCAAGTTGTGCCAGCTCTACCAGCATTGCAATGACGGGAATCTCCTAGGCCACAGCACTGTAGCTTTGCCTCTGTTCCTGGAAGTCGTCAATGAAACTGTAGGGTTTTGTTTCAGTGCCTAAATTTGTAGCCGGGGAGTTGTTTGCCACTTAAAACTATTTCAGCACCGTTGCTCCCTTTGGGGTCATCAAGGAACTGATGCGCTCAGAGATAAGAAGCCATGTTCAAGGCACAAATTTCTTTATTCATGAATTAATTTTGGTTAGGGGAGAAAAAAAGGAAAGAAAACCACAGAATGAGGCACTATAAGCTGTTCATGCTTCAGCAGAACAGAGTGATATTTCATCTAAAATAATCTCCATATTGCATGCACAATACAAGACAAGCCATACTTCTGAAATTTGAGATGCACCAGAAAGAAGATTGCTATTCTTAGACTGATGGCACTGAAAATGTTTCCTAGAAGAGCAAATGTTCCTTTTTCCCAAGAAACCAAGCTGATACGTGCTCAAACTAATTACCATGGGAAATTTATGCCCCTTGCTGGAAAGCATAGAACAACTCTTAACTGTTCTCTTCATCTACCTTGTTGATAATAAAAATACAGAATTCCAAAGAATTAATCCCTCACTTAGCTACTTAAAAAAAAAAGAAAAAGTCTATTTTGCAAAATTCTTTAAGTACACGTTCCCCATTGCTTCCGTAATAATGGGGTCGAAGCGTCTTCTAAAACATGAGAATTAAAGCAGTTAGGTCTAACTTGCACATGGAAAAGTGCCTTGAGGTGGGGGAAGAGACAGAGCTAGGGGTGGGAGACAAGGTTTATCAGCCTTGCTGACAAAGACATCATGAGATTCACCGGTGGGGAGTTGGTTAGTTGAACTGAGTGCTGGAAGACACTCCTGCTCCCAAGCTGTGATGGCAATTACACATTGGAACAGCTTGACAGGCTGGGCAGGACATCCTACACCTTAAAATGGGCCCGTTAACAAAACAAGAATTCAAGGCCAAAGCTGCCCCTAAGATTCCCTGCAGCCCTCCCACCAGCTCTTGGGTAATTCACTTTAACAAACAGAAAGGGTCCCCTATATACGTTGTGATGAGTCCAAAGTCAGCTAACTGCTGTACCCCTCCTGTTATTCCAGGACAGAAGTCAAGCCTATTGCTGAGCCCATGCTGGGATCACTCTGCTGAAGGTCACTGACAGACCTTGCTGCATGTGGGTCGTTGGATGTGTCTGGGATACTTAATCTGGAGAGGACGAGCAGAACTGTGGGCAAGCTACGTGGTGACTACAGAGATCAGTCACTCAGCTGGGTCCAGGCTTGTTTTTCAAACAGAGTCACAGCTTGGAAAAAGGCTGGGGTTTCTCAGCTTTGGAAACAGAAGTCCTTTGTTTACAGACCAAGCAATAGTGGCATCAGCTTTCCTCAGATTCACTTGCCAGCATGTCTCTGTCCTCTGCCACCTTTGGAGCACAGTGGAGTGCAGGCTTCACAGCCCGTTCAGTTCTGCGTCTCTTGGCAAAGGCTGACAGCAAAAACGCCAGTTAGTGCCAGTTGCAACACCAAGGACAAGCTTAATAAAGCAAACATGGACAGTCATTATGTCTCTGCAGAAGACTGCCAGTGCTAGAGTCAGGGAGCTGGCCACAAAGGTGTGGGAAAAAAGACTCATGAAGTCCTAAAACCATGAGAGCACAGGGATAAGGTTATATATTTAAAAACTTCTGACTTACCTGCACAGGTTAATCTAGTCACACAAGGCAAATTACTCATCTGTAGGAAATGCTTTCAAAAGCATGTAAGGCAGTATATAGAGCCAGCATTCCTGGAAAGCTTAGTTACATTCCTCTAAAAAACTACTTACTATCATGAAGCAGCGATCAGGTAAGTATTTCCCACGTGTTGCTCAAGCACTTTCAAAACAAAATATTCCCATACAACCCACCTTTCAGCACCAAGTGATTTTATTTATTGTGACAGGTAAAAAAGGCCTGAAACACTTCCATTCAGAAAGCAAGGGGAGAGACGAAGTACCAGGTTACTTTCATTTTTGACGCTCTGCAATTGACTCCTCTCTGCACCTCCCTTCAGCAGTTGCAAAGTTTAGCCTGTCTAGAGTCTGCTGAAGGAGCTGAAGTCTATTGTAATTTTGAGTAACTTGTTTAAAAGAGGCATTTCGGATCTTTAACGGCCTTCTTTTACCCAAAATATTAAGTAGTCATAGAATTCAAATTGTTGTGAACACAAAACTAAGTGGTTTAAATAGTCTAAAAAAATCCCTTTAACATCCATCTCAGTCTTGCTCTCCGATGTACTGTCCTGCCATAAAAGCTGCATCCTTGTTCTTGCCACGGTCACAGCCTGGTATGAGCATCACCAGAGGTGGGCACCGTAAATTTGTCAGAAGATGTAGACATTAAGTGCACCTGAAAATCACTAGCTTTATGAATATGCATAGATAGGGAATATCAAGCCTAGCATCAGCTTAACACTTGGCACTGCACAAAGAGTATCTAATGCAAACAGGTAAGGGTTTCATACAGTTTCCGAAGGAGAGAAACAGGGCTGTTAATGAACAGGCTCCTTTGTGTGGACCAGTCTTGCGAACTAAGGCAGGCATTAAGTAAAGGAGAAAAGGAAGCAGGAGACCACCGAGAACAAGACCTGCCAGGAGAGGCGGCCTCGGCTACAGGTAAGTGCTGCAATTACAGGCTGGTTTGAAAACGAAGCTGAAAATAGCAAGGACAAAGATCCAGCACAGAGGCATGGAAAGACAGACTGGAAATGGGCCATGGTGCCAGGTTTGTTTCTTAATCCCTATTTATCCTGTGTCTGGTGTTCAAGTCATATGGGTTTTTGACTTGCAATGTAACAAATCTGTTGACATCAGCAGATCATTGTGCATTGCATCACCCCATCTTCAGGTCAATGCTCCCAACTAAGCAAACAAGGCACCCACGCCACGTGCTTAATATTTAAACAGCACTGTAAATCCTTGCAAACCAATTTTCATAACACCTATGTTAATAACAGTACTTCCATCACTGGTTGGTGTCAGCAGCTGCCTGAGGTTTGATCACCAACTTCCCAGCCTGGCTTCAGTGGTCTCTCCACTGACAATGTGTGAAAAAGAAACTCTGCCGATTACTTGCTTAGAACACATCAAACTGTCCTCTATTATCATGCACAAGAATCCTATCTATGGTGTTGCAAGGCTGCTGCTTGCACTGATTTACTCCTGCTCTTTCCACCAAGCAGGTACACGTGCATGAGTAGCACAAGAACAGAAGGAGCAGACCTCTCTTGCAAAACGTAACTCAGCAGTCATAGCAGAAAACAGAAATAGTTTGCAAAAAAATCAGAGATCCCTCACTGCTACTAAAAGAAATGGATCTGAGTTCAGCTGAGATAAAAGGTTCCCCCTACTTGCCCTGACGACCTCTGAAATGACCAGTATCTCTTTGCCCAGTGGTTTAGCTGACAAATGGAAGGATCACATAAATCAAAGAAGCAAATCTTCAGAAGCCTCAAACGATGAGACACTCATCATGTTTAGGAATTATGGCTAAAGTCAGGAAAGTCTAGTCATCTAATCTAAATTGTGTATGACACAGGCCAGCCACTCCCATGTTGGCCCTATCATATCTGATTAATTTGCAGTATCTGCTTTAAGTCCAACCTTACAGAACAGTGGAGCATCCAAGGCTCTCTGAGGAACTTGCGGCTGAGCCAAGCAAAGGTCCCATCCAGACCATCTCAACCTCTTGTCCGTCCCTAAACCACAAAACATCCTCTGCCATCAACTCTGCCTCCTTCTTCTGCAGGAAAATTAATCACTTCCTAATGCAAATGAGAGAACTGACCCGAACGGATCTGAGCCAGCAAGGAGGGAGGCAGAGACGCACCTCAGAGAAGCAGGCAAGGCAGATGTCCCATGCTTGGGCTTCAAGCTCTCCGAGCAAGGTTTCAGCAAGAGTCTGAGCCAGTACACTGGGACCCTGGGTGAGCTCCAGTCACACCAGCCACTGTAAGTTATATTTCCTGTACTACAAATCTAACGGGACACATAGTGCAAATCAACCCTTCTTCTTCAGGAAAGTTCAATTCCCAAATTTAGGCCTGATGCAACCCATTCTTCTAAGCCGTGGTGAGAGCTGCGTGCCTGGGATATGAGGGGAGACCACGGGCCAGTCTCCCCTTTCCTTCTCGCCCCACCTAAGGCAAACACAAGGGCAGAAAGCTCCATGGATCGCAACAGGGAGATGAGCAAGGCATCGGGGCCAGCTGAGCTCTTCCCTCAGGGTTCTCTGTGGAAAGCAATGGAAAGAGGCCAAGTGACGAGGGAAGCTTCCAGGCAGAAAGCACTTGGCTACACGCCTCAGCCAGGACAGGGAGCAGCTTCCAGCTCCAAGGAGGACAGCATCCTCCCTGCCACTTGGCTCCTCGATCCCTGCACCATTCGCCACCAGTACCATGGCTCCTCTCCCACTGCCTCGCTGCTTTGAAGGCAAATTGTGTGTCCTCCCACCTCCCACACCAGTGATCGGGCAGTGTCCACAGACCCCTACACTGGAACACTGGCAGCCCCATCTTCTCTCCCAGCCAGCAGAGCTCCCCTACCCAAAACTGTCCCTCTGCTCCTTTGTTCCAGTCCCAGTGGTAATTGCTGCTTTGATGTAAGGGGTGGGGGGGTTGGCATCATGTTTTTAATATTCAGGCTTAATTTTATAATCATTAGGGTTCTTCTTTTTAATGGTGCAAGTAAATTATAGTAAACACATTATAATACATCACATTCATATTTTTAATGCGGTGTCATTTCCCTGACAATGTTTGAGGCAGCATTTTAGAGCAAAGCCTAAAAGGGTAAGTAATTTCTAACTCACAGTAAGAGAGAGAACAAAGTCCCTTGAGGAGCTGAGTTTTTGAATGTCCCTTCCTCCAAAACCATCTGTTAGTGCTCTCCCGCTCTCTCCCACTCCTGCAATAAGGAAAGCTATTGATGGTTAGTGACTCAAAGCGATGGGACAGAGGGATGTAGACTCTCAGACTGATTTCAGCCCTTCGTTAATGACACGCACAGAAAGGGCTACGGCCAAAGGCAGGCTGGGCAAAAGTACTGACCTAGTAATGGAGGTGACCCGAGCCGCTGCTCGGCTGCTGCTCCTGTGAGAGGAGGGGCACGTTGCTTCTTTCGCTTAAACACATTTGCAGGCTCACCCAGCTGGAGGGATGCTGGAGCCTCAGGGACCACAGGGCTTAGGAAAACTACTGGGAGTGCAGTAGGGCCACAGCTGTCCGACAAAAAGCCACTGCACAGCTCTCAGTGCTAGCAAGGGGAAACACGCTAGCAGGAAGAGTGTCGCACTCCCTTAGGTTTGCCTCCTCTGTCAGATGTCCAAGGTTTGACTCAGCTTTACTGCCACCTCATCTTCCCTGCCAGCAGCAGCAGCACCATGGCTGTGGTCAGACCGAGAACGCCCTGGCAGAAAAACACCTGTGGAGACAGCCCTGAGGTAAGAGCTGCCGGGAGGGCAGACCAGGTGAGTCACTCACTGAGTCACTCATCAGGTAGAAGGATAAATATTTTGAAGGATAAACCAGTATCATTTCCTTCAAAGTGAAATGCCAGCTGCACAGACAAGGTAGCGTACATATCACCCCGGTTGCCTTCACTACAGAGAACATCGGCCGTGGCACTGGAGCTCTGTACAACGTGCTGGACAGAGATGGCCAGTTCACATTCACCACCATCATCCCAACCTTCATGATGGGTCAAGCAAGCTGTCACCCCATCAGCCAGCGCCATGATATCAAGCTCTAGGTGAAAGACTCAGGGTGTATCTCCTCACAACCCTTTACTCCAGTCAGTCTGATCTCTCAGGGAACGAGGGCTTCTCCTGAGGGTTGTCACCCCAGACTGGGTGTGCAGTGGAAGACACTCCACCCTCCATCCCTTCTCTCAGGAATAAAGCTGTCTCACCCCGCACAGCCTGTTGTCTGCCACTGGCCCCTTCCAGCACTACTTACACCCCTGCTCCTAGGGTGTGGGGGAAGCACGCTGCCAGCACAGTGACGGGTGAAGAGCGTGGCCACCATCCAAGCTGTCCTTCACTGTTGAAGAGACTTTCTAAGTCCCAGCTCCCCAGTGAGATCAGGTCCCTGGAGAAGCACTGAGCAGGAGGCACCTGGAGGTCGGGAAGGACAGCACAGCCAGGCAGACAACGGGGCCAAGCCCCACACCACTTGTATCACGAGTATTGTGAGAACTTGAGGGCCTAATTCTTTGCTACCACGTGGTATCAGCTATGCTTATGTGCATGCTTAGGTATGCCTAGCAATAATAGGCCTGTGGTGCTGATGCCCTGCCCACAGGACAAACAGCAAACTCACATCACATCTCCTCCCCTCACTGGTTTAGAGAGACATAGAGCAGTTAAATCCCAGCTTCTGAGCTTGAGCTTTTTCTCAAGTAATATCAGCAAATATTCTTATCACTAGAGGTCTCTGGTTCAGTATTGCCCCACAGTGGCCACAGCAGTGGCCCTTAACTCCTCGAGTCTCAGAAGCACTCACTCAGCACGAAGCCAGCAAGCAGCAGCCCATGTCCTGCAGCAGTCCACGCTGCACCAGCAACAGCATTTTCACTTGCACAAGTCAGGGAGTTAACAAGCACGTGTTTCTCTCTGCTGCACAGCTAAGCCTGCCGGGGCCAAAACGAGAATCACAATCCTCTGTGCTTTGCTCAAACAGCAGGACTCCCATGTGTTCCCATCACATTTCCACTTCTGCTGAATGATTGGAGGAGAAAAAGGGGGAGCAAATTGCCTTGCTGCCCCTGATAGCGGGGGAGTAACCTCCCAAGCTAAAGCCAGGCAGAACAGGGGAGGAGTGACACAGAGCTTGGCTCTGCCCACCTTCAGCTCAAAAAGAAAAGCTCTGCGAAGCAAATGCATGTCCCTTTCAGAGGGTGCTAAGCAGTACTGAGCACTCACTTTGGGAGGTGGCAAGTCCCAGCTGGTAGTCTGGATCTGCATCTATTCACATTTTCAGCATTTTCAGTTCATGCATGGAGAAGTGGCACTGTACTGGGAGGGTATTCGGAAGTCTTTTGTTGCAGAATCAAAAGAAGCCTTTCCTGCCTCTGCTTGGGATTTGATGCTTTAGAAACTGGTTGCTCAGATACCAAACAAATCTTGTGTAGACTCCCTGTTAAAACAAAAGCATAGAAATTTATGCAACCAAATCCCTGCTTCGGACTGTGACCTTACCAGGCCCTATTCATTAATGAGGCTACACTGAAGCTTTACTCTGATTCAACCCTGACAGCGATGCAGCTGACTCTGTAGGAGACACCGTTCCTGATGGGACACATACCGAACATGCTGGTTTAATGTGACGTTGACCACAAGTGGCCTTGATGACCTCAGCATTAAACATAGTGTGGTAGAAAGGTACGTGTCCTACCCTTCTCTATTAGGTGGTGTCTGTGAAGAAAAAAAAGCCAATTTTGCCATCTGAGCCAATGACTTATAGCTCAGCTGGCAAAAGGGCTGCAGGTACTGTGATAGCAAGTCTTGAGCTGGGACCCTATGGAAACCTGTATGATCTGTGGTATCAGAACACGAAACTCTAGCATAATGACCACTGTATTTTTACCTGCCTTCCTAGTTCCCCAGTCTGTGCAATGGGGAAAAAATAATTCTTCATAAGTTTGCTGCTCACTTTTCTATTACTGTAGGAGGTACTTGCCCTGTCCATCACGGTACTCTCAAGCCCTTACACCAAGCCTGATGCCCTGCTGAACATCTGGTTAGCAAGGGTCACCCCACCCTGCTCACCACTCAAGTTTACTCCTTTCTGAGAAGCATCTGGAAACTGCTCCCGAGCACAGTAAGTCTGTCAGCAGCAAACCATCAACTCCTGTTTCTTGCTTGCTCTCCTTAATCTGCCTATCGGTAAAGACAAGTCTACTGCTGATCATCCCTTCAGAAAGTCCTGCTACCACAAGAAAATGTGGAGAAATGCGAGAGATGGCTGGCTTTGGTGCAAATTACCAGGTAATAAATAAAAGGGTTACACCACACAGCTCAGGCCTGGTAAATACAAAGGTTGATGCTACATGTGAGCATCCACTTGTGGAGGGGATCACCTCTGGGGAGAAATGTTATTGAAAACAGCACCTAGAGCTCGATTAAAATGGATTCACTACATAAGACTACATTTTCCTTTTATAAATTTGCCATATTGTTGTAATGTCAAATCACCAGTGGTCAAATGAATCCTTCTTATCTTATGCTCTTAACATACTGATTCAGAAAATAATAAGAACCAAACAAACCCCCACCTACTTTACAGCTATTACCGGTGATGTTACATGTATTACTAGACAGCTGGTCGCTTTCATGCCTCCTCTACAATAACTGGAACTGTTTTCACACAGGTCATCAATAAGCCCTGAATGTTCTCACGGATAAACCAAAATAGCTGGAAGACTGCTTTGCAGAAATGCTGAGTGTCCACAGCACCAAATGACATCAATGGAAGATGCATATATTCTGCACCTTCAAAAGCACTGACTTTCTACTAATGCCATTCAGATCTTCCAAACAGAACACAAAAAGACGTGTAAGAGTACTTAAAGAAGTGAAAACAAGGTAATACTACCTACACAAAAGAATCAAGCAAAGCAAGGAAACAGTAAATGGCTCAGATAGATGTTCTCATCCCTTTATATCATTACTGGCATTGTTCCCTCTGTCCAGTCTTAAATGCTTCACACAATGGGACTGCCACCATTTCCTGACGACAGTACAAGCCTTCTTGTGAGGAAATGTTTCCTGTCATTAAGTCTGATTCTACTTTCCTCATTCTTCTTCAGTAAGTCAAATTAGACTCTTCAGCATTCCCTGAAACCATCACATTACTTTTACTTATCCTAGCAACCATGGATTAAGGCAGGTATTCTTTAAAAGCTCTTTGATTTTTATTCCTGTCCCCCTCCCCAAGTCATCTCTGTCCAGTTCATTATCAATACTGGCTTTCACATAACTTTCTAAAATTCAGGTGCTTCCAACTGTTTGTAGTAACCTAGGTGTGAGCATACCAATAACAGAGGAAAAACAAAACTACATTAGCATTATGCAATGCCGAAGAGCTTCACCCCAAACCAGGACCAAACCTGCAAATCCTATACAAAACCTACTACACAGGTTTCCCTATGACTTGAATATTTTTTGAAAAGATAAGCTCCTGTTTCCCAACCAGTGGAACAGAATGGCTTCACTTATCTGGACTGGAGCAGAGACACTGGGATGGGGTGGGGGGAATGATTCCTTCCCCAAGTATCATCCATGTTAAAACTTTGAGTCACTACCAAGAAAGAAAGACACTCAGTACCTGGCTACCCCTTCACACAAAGTAGATGCATTTATTTTGCAAAATCACTTGCCTGGGACGGCTTCCAAAAACATCCCTTATTTGGCTGAACAGAAGCAGAGTTGCCTCTAGAGAGGCTTTAGATCCTCCTAATAATATTCCTGAAGCCATATCCAGACCCATTGTAGTGAAAGCTTTGCCATGGATTTATATAGGACTAAATATGAAAAGCAAGTGTTCCAGTATTCTCTTACTTGCCTGGTTGTTTTTTCACAAAGTAAGTTTTTAAATTTTTTTTCTAGTCACCATGGTATGATTTTTGTTGTTACCAGTATTTCTTGAGCTTAACTTGATAAGTGAATTCAGATATTGTAAATCTATTAGGAAAACAGCTAAATATATGCCAAGAGATCAACAATACCAATGTTAATAAACAAAAATAAACTCTTTTTTCAATAGTTGCCAAATTATTTATTTTTTTGAGACAGCAAGAATACATACACATTTTTACTGCAGCAGTGTTTCCGGAGCAGTGATTCTCAAACGATGCTTCATCAGGGCACTGACAATTAGGCCACATTTGGTTTACAGCAGCATACAACCTCTGCAGTGCTTTTTATTAAAAGCCTGATAGAAGAACTACAGGAAAATCTGCAAGGAAGTTTTAGTGATGACCAGGTCAATGTACTGAAGAATTTGGGGAATCACTGTTTTTAAATTTACATGCTCTGTACTCATAAAACTGATAGAGATTGATAATGAAAGATGAGAATCTTGAATGCAGAAAGCAAACGGAATAATGATACGCAAATCATCTGGGTACACAGAAACAGGCCTAATTATTGGGTCCATTAGGTGCTGGATTTCAAAATTACCCAGCTCAAGCTGAAAGTCACTGTGACCCATTAAGGTCCTCAAAAAATTGTAGATGGTAGACACAACAAGTGCTGTGCTACTCCATTCAATGCTAACTTTTAAAATTAAAAACTGCATGAAATTTGGTGAAATTCAAACATGAAGAGAGCATGAAGGAAGTTTCATTTGTAACAACTGATTGGGGATTTTTTTTACGTCTCTGTTATGTTGACACATTGCACCTTGGCTGACTTCAGGAACTGTAGCTGGGAACACTAGACCTAAAGCAAGAATCCTTCAAGGCAGGCCTAAGAAACCAGACATTTGCCAAGATCTGCAAAAGATTCCTATTATCCACCACGGAAGCTGGCAAAACTCACAAGGTAAGGAATCCTAAGTAGGCTATAAGCCTGTCTATACTTCCTAGCTCAAATATGCTATGGAAGACACTGAGGGTTAGCTCTTAGCAGCACAGTTCTGCAGAGACAATTATTATTCCTTAGGTTTCTGAACCTGACAGTAAGATGCCAACCTACTCCTAAAAATCTGGCTTTGAGAAATCACTGGATGTATGATTGCAAAACTTCAGGATTGAATGAAGCGTGGCCTTTTAACTGGAAGCTGAGCTCACTTTGCTCAGTATGCTTTGAAAACTCATCTGGCAACATACAGTATCTCTTGCCCATTAAAAACCCCACAAATGAACCACCAACCATCTGTCACCTTCCATCTTGAAAGTCTTCTATTAAAATCAGATTTTAAGTTTCTGTATTGCAAGACACCAACAATGGCGAAAAACATGCTGCAAAGGTCTATGAACAAGTGTAAAGGTTACGTGAAAACTTACTGGCTTTAGTTTCAGTTTTAATAAAACAGCAAAGCTTAAGTAGAAGAAGGAGCTGCTTCGCTACCTCCCTGGACCTCAACTCCTGTCCTACAGCAATTAGGAGTGGCAAGATGGGGAGGAAGGAAAGGTGACATACAAAACTCTCTGTTTTCCTCCCAAGAATGCTCTATACGGGTGCCGTGTAACCACGTAGTTGTGCATGGAAGGACAGGAGAAAAATCTCTCCACTAAGCAAAGAACAGTATGAAAAGTCAGCGGGCCTGAAAAGCAATAGGATTCAGCTCTCCAATGCATCTGTTCTTAGTACAGACAAGCACATCTTCCAGATTTTTTTGCTGTTGTTTTAAACACAGACCCCATGCTGATAGTATTTTAAGTAACTACTAATTAGACCTGAAGCCCGATAGAGCTCCTACACAAGTACCTAGGGCATCAATGTTAATATTTAACAAGGTCAGCATCATTATTACAGTAATGTCAAAGTGAATTAACAGTGCTAAACCTGTTACTTCAAAGTGTTATGCTGATCATTTACCATGTTCTCCCTAACTTGAAAGGACTGACTTTCACCACAGCACCACGGAATGAACTGCAGATCCACCACTTCACGTGTTTGTTATTCCCAATTTGGAGTGCTGGGTGCGGCTCACGGAGGGAACAGACTATAGCCCATCTGTTGAGGCACAGAACGGATTTAGCAAGACAAGCGTGGGAGCTGAGCAAGTAAAATCTCAGTCATACTAGCAATTACCCTACTTACTTTGCACTTCCCCACGATCAGCTGACTGGTCTGTCCCCTCTAACAACCAGGGATTGTGGGGTTTCTTGCTGACAGTTGCATTTTTCCCCCTGCAGCTCAAGTAAATTCATTCTTTTTTGTACATCCCCCTGCTTCGTAGCTAGGCACACGTGCCAGGCAGTCTGCTAGGTGCTTCCCTGGACCTTTTCTCCCAGTCTTTGGTGGTTTGTTGTTTTTTGGTTGTTTTTTTTTTTTTTTTTTTCTGGGAGAGGTCTAATTAGCTTGATCTTTCACCTGCCCCAGGAAAGCTTTGCCAAATTCCTCCAGCCACGTTCAGGCAAAACACAGCACTGTAACAACTTCAGCAAGGAGTCACCTACTCTGTATTCTCATTTTATGCTTTAATAGATATAACAGCTATGCCACTTCTCCATTCTACCTACAAGATACCATCCCGACAACAGGCAGCTCCTGGCAAAGGCGCACTATACCGATTAGACTACAGGTGCACTTGAATACAAATAAAGCAGGCAGTCAACTTGTGCAAATTCAAGATGGACATTAATACAATTCTGTACACATCTTTCAATGTCTTTTCTCTGGATATGAGATTCAAAACACAAGGGCTGTAAATTGACATCTCCTTCCTTTACCTGCCGTAAGTGAATCTCAGCGGAGGTTACGAGAAAGGTATATTAAAAAGGAAAAATAAGTCACTGGTTTCTTCTATATTGGACAGAAACAGTGAATAATGTTTATTAGATTAATTCATAACTACAGTTCCACTCAGTGCTATTCAGTTGTGCACTATTTAGTGACTCTATCAGAGAATCACAGGCTATAAAAATCAGTGTATTTTAGTAATTTCTGAGGGCCAAGTTTGGAGGATTTAGTATTTTTTTTGTATTTTAACATCATTATAATAGCTTTTAGAGAACAGAAACCAAAGCTTTTATATTATATATATATATATTTGTATATAAAAAGTCCACATTCCATAAAACATAAAGTTTCTCAAACAGATCTTTACTTTTTCTTAGGTTGGTTTTTTTTTTCCTCACTAGCATCAAGCAAGATTTTAACTTTGTGGCTAATGTAACAACTCTGATAGACCTATTCAAACAGATTTGAATTAGATAAACTCAAAGACCAAAGGAATCATAATGGTAATTTCACCTAGCTTCCAGTATAATACCAGCCACAGTATTATCTACAACATTTTCTGCACTGAACCCAAAACCTCACTTCCTATCTTGATTTCAAGTGATGAAAAATTCATAGTTATTTATGTGACAAACCATTCAGCAGACTAGGGAGATAATTCCATTTATCCAGATACTTTAATCTTTATCAGTGGAGCTCTGGCTGTAGTAATTCACAAAAGATAATGACTGCAACTCAACTTTCACTTCCCAGTAATTAAAATCTAGTCCTCTACATTACAAGTTCTCCTGTTCTGCTGATGTGAGAGTGGTTACTTTTAACTACAATAGCTCATTATCAAACAATCAAGGTGATCTACTTAGTTTGCCAAGGGATACATCAACCTGCTGGCTACCTGCCAACATAATACTATTTCCAACATGCAACTTTCACTTTCAGGAAGGCTGCAAGAGGAATAAAGCTTGCATCTCACATTTTACAGTTAGAAATCCTCAATGCAGATCTTATCTCTCTAGTCCTGATGGTAGGGATGGGACACAGACAGGGCTGGTTAATGTAAAAACTGAAGACCAGAAATTTTTCACCAAAGTAATGAGGAGATCTCCATATCTTCATTTAGAATTTATGCTTTTCTAATAGCTAATTAACAAGGCAAAGCCACAGGCATACAGGCACTCGAATTTCAAGCCTTTACACTAAGAACAGCATTCACTGAAAGTTTTCTCAAGGTTGTTCCTTGAAATGTAGCCAGAACTGCAGCAGAAACAACTAGCTCACTCATTAAGGGAATTTTAAAAGAGAAGCAAAAGCCAAGCCAGAATGCCATGTTAGTCTGAAATAACTCACAAGCATCTTCAGCGTACTTGCCAGGACTCATCTATTGAGAAGTAACATAGAGGAGTTAGGGGCTTCAGACCTGACATTCACCTGTGTGTGTAATGAAGAAGGGGGGATTCTTGCCCATTGCATCAAAGAAGCTCTTTGTACAGGCTCAAGGAGTTTGGAATAAATGTGACTCTTTCCATGTGTATAAATAAAGCTATGTTTAGACAATCAATGACCCAAGTCCATAATGAAGTGTTTCTCTTTATCATTTTCTCATGTGGTAGCAGTGTTTCTTAACAACGGTTCTATTCTTACTTAAGCAATTCACGCATTTTGTTGACACTTGTTAGTGAAAGATTTTCTTTGCACTATTTAACATGATTCTATTCCTTTTTATTTCTGCAAGACAAAGAACAAGGGTTGCGTAGATATCCCAGATGGCTGTTTCACACCAACTCATCACAGTCACCTGAACTTTCTCAAACTTCGACATAAGGATTACTCCCGCATAACAGCATGAGGCTGGTGCTGTAAGGAGCCTACCATCTCCCTGCAGGAGTCAATAGAAGCAGCTGAGCCGGTTTGTCAAGATAAAAGCTATGATAATTAGCAAGGACATTGCCACCTAAATCCAAACAGGATTCCTGCGGCTTAAGTGTCAGAAGCATCGTTAATCATTGTTATGCTTTCTTGTGTAAAGTTACTGAGGTCCCAACTCAGTACAACAGGCAACAGTTCTGTCCTCTGGGAAGTGAAGCCAAGGTACTCTTTCGAAACCCCAGCTGCAGTTCCAGTTAAAGGCCAGAAACACAGGAAATCTTCAGATGAGCTCAGATATTTTAAAATGCAAGGAAGGGTGCAGTTACAGCGCGTGGTACACCTATTTTCTGCCTGAACATTTTCTAGCTGTGACTTCACAGGCATACCCTTCACTGAAAGCTAAAATATTAAATGTTCAAGTGCCATTTTTGTTTAGCATGCAAGGAAATAAATTTGTTTACTTCTATTACAGAAAGGCCATCTTAATATGCAGGCAATATGCTTAATATTCAAATATGAGAAGTGTTCAATTGTCTTTGCTTGGAATAAGACCATTTTGTTGGTTTGACACATCAGTCACGACTTAAAAAATATAGGACGTAAACTTTACGATATCCAGGTCCTTACTTTGTCATTACCATATTGTCTGGGATAACAGCAGGGGAGGGGCTTATTAAGTACGTCTGTCTGCTGCATCAGGACAATTTCCAGACACAGAAAACTCTCTTGTGAATCATACAACAGATGAGTCTTACCACAGGAATTTATTTCTTAAAAATCTAGTTTATTGCACTTGTCTCAAAGCACAAACAAAACCAAAAACCTAAATACAGAAATAAAAGTAAAAACCCCATCCTAATTTCATTAAAACTACCCTAAGAAGTAGTATGATAAGAGCTCTTAACACCAATTTAATATTAATGACCATAGCAAGGTACAGTATTATACAGTAAATAAACAACTAGCAAGCTCAAGCCATTGCTAAGATGACTTTGAAAAATGTAATACAAAAGTGTCACTATTAAATAATGCCATTGTACTTGAGCATCTGGTGCTTGGCATGGCACAGAGAAGTAGTACTCATGTCCCTTCTCCAAAGTCATTGACTCAGAAGCTGCCACAAGATACTTTTTAGGCTGAATTTCAGCTTCTTTGGGGTCCTCAAGATACCAAGCTATGCTTGCATAAACCAGACTGGGTTACTTCACAAACTGATCCCATTACAATCTACTGCCAGACAGGCTAAAATAACCCTGTGGGGTAATCTCCATATACGGATGAGATAGCAATGAAGCAAACATATCACCTGTAAAAGGGAAACAAATCTGTCCTCCCTATAAGACTGAAAGATCAGACTGAGAACCGACAGCCAATGTCACAAGTGCTACCAAAAAAATAAGTGACATAATTTGGTTCTCTCTCCACCAATTCACATTCTCACCTTGCACCATGTTTGTTCCAAGTTTAGTGCAGTAAACGCATGGATTATTCTGAAAGAGAACACAGGTTAAAAAGAAAACACATCCTTTTCTGTATATATTAAGTTCTCAAAACAGAAACATCCCCACTTTTCAACTTCTGGCCTTTTCTGAAGCTGGCTCTCTTACAGTATTGGTTAGCAGCTGCTTAAAACATTCTGATGATTTACAAACTTAGAACGAACACAAAATAACTCCTCCACCTACATACTGAACTCAGGTTCTCTCATCTATAGTTCTATTGCTTAAAAAAGATGAGGTATCTTTCAAAGGAGATTTAGTTTAAAGAAAAATAAATGACAATTATTAACTCCAGTTACTTCCCAGTTCATCACATACCTCTGCTGCAACATTTGTTAAGCATAAGACACTTCAAAATTTAGCTAACATAGCTAAAAATCAGAATATTGTTAAGTATTTTCTCACAATATCACAATTTTTAATGGGATATATAGGTAATTCTATCAATTACCATTTTTTCTTTTACTACATCTAAGTTTGGTACTCAAAACAACTTGAGTCCAAATGTTAAAGCACTGGCTGGAGGCACAAATATAGCACAACCGGAATTACAAAAGCTGCCTTGTACATTCCTGCTTTGTACTACAAACCCAACATGCAACTTATTCCTATTCCATAGTGGGACTTACCCCCCAAAATCTGTCAGCCTCCTGATGGCTGTGTGAAATGGGCAAAATTCCTTTTGATATTAGGTGTAATCCAAACTTCTCCCTTGTGAATGAAGCCAAATTATGAACCAAATTTCTAGAAACAGAAGGTTGATATAGCCTTGCAGGTATTTATATGGAAATGGATCAAACTAAGTTCATTTCAACACCAATGCTGTGTAATCATTATGTTCTGAGATCTTACTAAGAAAATACTTTTCCATATTTTCTTCCATGCTGCAAGGGAAAATAATTCTAAATATATGTACGATAGTCGGAGAGCATTCCCAGCAGTTTGGGGTTCAAAGTACAAGAAGAAATTGAGAAATGCTTAATGTTTCTGCTGTAGAGAAATATTTAATGCAACAGAATTCCTTCTCAAAATTAAGTACACATGTATTAGTGTGCATGCTGTTGTGAAGTAGTCACTTTCATTGCTAGTAAGATTAACTTAAGAGTTGTATTTCCAAAGGAGCTTCTACAGTAGTACGGTATAACAATTGCAGTATGCCACACCTAAAGAGTCTCCCAAGAGATAGCGGAACAAATATCAGAACTCACAGCTTGGGGGCTATTTAACAGGTCAGGTTTTCAATACAAAAGTGCTAATATCACAGGTCCAATATGAGTGGCTTTTAGATCCAATATTCTGTACATACATTACAGAAATTCTGTCCTCCTGTGTTTTTCACCGCTTCACAAACTTGAGAGACTTCATATCACTTCCCATTCATCTTCAAAGTCGTCAGGATGAAGCAGAACAGAAGTGTCGTTATTTTTCTGTAAACTATGGGAATGGCTAAAGGTCTTAGTGAGGCGCTGGAGAAGGGATCCTGAAGCACTGATTGCCCACAGTTCATCTAGAGGGGTCACTGCAAAGCACAGATTATCCATCTTTTAGTTAA
This sequence comes from Microhierax caerulescens, assembly GCA_035590215.1. Taxonomy (NCBI): domain Eukaryota; kingdom Metazoa; phylum Chordata; class Aves; order Falconiformes; family Falconidae; genus Microhierax; species Microhierax caerulescens. The sequence goes on from JAVJGJ010000060.1 coordinate 36,866,526, forward strand.
GGTAGCAGGTTCCAATTATAAACATGAAATAAATAACATTTGGATCTCTTTTCCTAATTATATCTAGAGAAGATTTTTACTAATGTGATAAAAGCACCCTTGATGAAACTCCCACATTGCACAAAGCATACAGAGTGTGCAGCGTTCCCTGCAGACAGTCAGCTGGAGCACCACCAGGCAGAAATCAAAGCAGTCATCACAGTATCTTGGACTGTCATGCAGAACCAACTTACCTGTTAAACGTGAGACATTTCCAGGAATCTTCTTCCAGTAGTCTCCTGCTGGATTCTTGTCAGTAATGCCATACCGCCGAGCTACATCTCCATTAGGACAGCGTGCCCAAACAGTCCTTGTACTTATAGCCAGCTGACAAGCCTGCAAACCTAAAGATAATTGGACGTGAAGAGGGTATAAACACAGGCTTTCTTATATACTAAATACACCCGCAGAAAAGTTTACTAAGAGAAGACAGCAAGACTATAACAGTTTTTATGTATTTTTACACTAATACTGGAGAACTCTCCATTATAAAAGGCACAAAGAAATAGCTAGTTTTCCAGGAGGCCTTCTAAGAAAGGATTGGCCAAAGGGCAATTTAGGACTACCTATTTCCTTCCACTGACTTCAGGGGAGTTGAACAGAGCAGATGCTGTTCAAATCTGAGCTTCTGGCCCTGTGAACAGCAGAATATCAGAAAGTAGGCCACTTGCAGCACATGAAACACTGGTGAACAAAAAAAAGATTTTTAATCGCAGATTTTGTACTCACTGCATCTACTGTCCATAAGCGTATCAGACTGTGGATATGTTTTGTTATGTGGGCACAGCCACAAGCAACAACCAATTAGACGACCTTCATAACATACTTTTGGAGCCTCCAATTTATTTTACTACCGCACGGGGAATAACCCAACAGTTATAATTTCAGTTTCTCTGAAAATGGTTAACATCATGGGCATTGTGGAATTTCCACCACACCCCCCTTCTTCACAAGAAGGCAATTATTCCACAACTAAGTGCCATGCATTTATGCAGTGAAAAAATATTTAAAAAGCAGACAGTATTTATACACAAGTTATTTAGAAAGAAACAACTAAAATCAAGTTTCAAGTTTTATTTACAGGCAAGGCAAAAATGTAATTACCTAATCCAGAATGCATGCAGCACACAGGATTAATAGTGTGCAGAATAGCATTAGGTTTTTGTTAGCCACATCTTGATAGGAACCCTGTCATATCCCATTTAAATACAAAACTTCCCATAGCACAGTAGTTTCCTATTGCTTAGGAGTACTGCTTTAGTTCTAACTGAAAGGGAAACCATACCACTTATTTCATGCTGCTACCGCTGAATTAATAACAAACAGAAATTCATCACAAAAAACATAGTTCTCTTCAGTTAACAACAGTGTTTTCAAGTAAAACCAAGGTCCTCTTTAAAAGATAGCCCTTATCAAATAATTTACTATGTTCCTATAAATAAGCCCACTTAGTGGCTGAGAAAAATATTTTATTTAAGCATTGCTATCCAATAAGCTTCCCAAAAAACAACACTAAGAAAATGGCAGAAAGAACAAGGAACTGATGCATTAAATTTTACCTGGTACATGCTCCCAGTCAGTGCCTACAGGCATTTCATCTGTAATTCCAACTCGTACATGGACATTCCATTTGTTATCAATTGCCCACAACATCTGATCGTTTGGACTTGAATGAATGCTGACCAAGTTGATTCCTACTGGCTATAAAAATTAAGCACAGTATTTAAACTTTGTACTACTGTATCTTTGTACTATTGTATCATTTGTGCTTCACAGAAGTACCCAAGAGAAGTAAAATATTTACCAGATACTTAAGACAGGAAGAAATCATAACTTAACATTATTTGTCATTGTACAAAATTCTCAAAAAATCAATCCCTTCCTAAATAGAAAAGGGACATGAAGAATGTCACCCAAAGTTGCTGGTAAAGATATTAATATTTAATGTTCAGCATCTGAGTCTAATAATACTAGTATTTGCTTAATCACTGTTATACCAATTAGGTACAGTTTCAATTGCAAGTTGAAGAGGGAACTCTTCCACTGAAATGCATGAAGCGCAGTATTTTCCTCTTGCCTTCCTGAAAGTTTGTCTAACATAATTAACTCTGTACTTCACATCTAAACATATACAAGCAGTACATTTTTACAGTCTGAATGTCTCCTCCTTGCAATGAAATGATCACTCTTCCCTATAGTCCACTCTACAGGAATACAACCATGGAACTCATTGCTGACCACTGCAGTAGTGGAGCAGTCACACCTGCAGGTCAATATCCACATCACAATCTGCTGACAAACACAAGTGAAACACATTTTGCATTCTGCTCCCAGGCAAGTCCTTATTCTATCCTGCTTCTATGGAGATTTGCCTTAACTACTGTTTAAAATCAGTGTTACTGACCAAAACAGCTATGGACATCATTAACATAGTGATTCTGTAGCAAAATATATCAGTCAACAAGTTTAGTGAATGTAAATATCCTGCAAAACACGTACGTTAAATAAAATACAGATAATAATTTTTTTTTCTCTACATCAGCCTAAAAAAAGGCACTGAATAAAATAGTAAGATGCCCTGAAATACATCACCACCTCACAAAGCACTGTATTTCTTGTGTTAGCCTCATAGGCATAAGGTGCATTTCCAGTGTAATAAACAGGAGAGCAAGCAGCTCTTTGTATGTAAAAACCTAAGAATACAGAAGCATAATGTGCAGGTATATATACGAGCACACAACCCAGTCCCAGATGGGCTTCTGTGTACATAAAAATTACCTGCTTTGGTTTTGCTTTTACAGTTCTGGTGCTGACGTGACTGACCCAGCTATAACCAAGCTCAACTTGCATCACCAAATCAGTCCTGCCTAATCAGGTCGAAGGCCTTTGACATACTGTATTCTCATGTTTCTGCTCTCATTAGGTACTTGCCCTCCATTGGAAGCTTGAGGCTGGTAGAGCTTTGGTGAAGTGTTTACCTCTGGTCTCAGTAAATTCACAGTGGCTGCAGTTTGAACGCTTACAGTAAGTTAGTTACATAGAATACGTAACTGCCTAGCTACTTTCAAATCGGTATTGAACTACGGTATAGCAAAAAAAACTCACTACCAAAACCAACCAAAGGAAAAAAAAACAACGCAAAACCTGCAAACAAACCCAAAACCAACCAAACAAAAACCCACCCCAAACCACAACAAAAAAACCCCACCCCAAAATCCCATACAACTCTCCCCTCTGATCATGCTGCCTTGTCACTGGAAATGATCCTTCCTCCTGGCCCTGTTCCTGTGTCTCCCCTCCATTTTTATTTGCTTCTTTCTTTGGCTACTTCAGCTCTTACTCCTTTCTACTTCACCCTGCTCACCTCCCCACACCATTGTCACGAGGTGTGCCTCACTACTGTGCTGCTTCCAGCTTCATCACAACCCCCCTCTGTATTTCTGCTTTTATAGTCCAATGTTTTCAAGGGAGCAGTGCAACAAATAGCTTCTGCAGACTGAATTACTGCACTAACAGGAGATCTTTTCCTTTTTTCTCTTTTAAATCCACTTATCTCCTTGTCCCTACAATGTTCCTCTACCAGTCACCTCTTCCTCAGATTTAGGACTTTTTTGCCACTCTTCCCCTATTTCCTTCACAACCACAAACTGCCAGTGTGTCTGCCTATGCTCTACCTCTGCAACACACTTCATGTTCCAACTACAGACCTTTCCAAATTGTGCCAAACAGCTTGGTATGACCTGTTACTGGACTATTGGGATTTGTGCATCTTGCTTTCCATCAGGATTCCATTCCTCTCTTCTTCTGTCATTTAGAAAAGAATTCCCTGAGAAGGAATCATAGGTGTATTTCCATCCAGAAAGATTTACTGAGTGCCTACAGCTGGTACCTAACCTGAGCTTAGAGGAAGGAAAATGGCTGGTATGATAGGAAGCACCCGCTGGTCTTTCTTTTCTTGGGATCACCTGGAATAGGTAAAATGGAGCTGGCCAAACAGCCAGCCAAGAACATCCATAAAGATGTCAAAAAAGGTTAATTACTTTTTAATTACAGAAGAGCTTGATTGCTACAGATTTATAGGTAATGGAATCTAAGAAAAGCAGACAACACACCCCAAAGGAGTAGCATGAAAGGAGTTGCATGATGCTCAGCTAGATTGCTTCTGGCACCATTGCAGGTTCAAGTATAATCAAAGCAATTGCCTCTACCCTATTCTGCAGCACCAACGTACCTAAGAAACAAATGGAAATTATCAAATTCAAAGTAAAATCTCTATAAGCTTGACCAAAAATTATTCTTATTATTTGTTTTCTAAGCAAGATCCTGTTTCCCTCTTAAGTTTTCCTGCCTCTCTGGGGTTTTCACTTTCAGTTTCTCTTCCTTTTTCAAACTACTTAGCTCTTTCTGATAAACTTGCATCAACAAAACAATCCTCCTCCTCACTCTCATCATGAAGCATCCAGGCAATACACTGCTGGCAGCTTTCAATGCTCTTAACAGGCACCACCACACCCCACACCCCCACTGCAGTTTTCTGCTGTGACATAGTAAAGGGCACAACTGACAGGACAGCTAGTGATGCAATTACATAGAGCAGCTTTGGCCACAAAACAGTGACAAGACATTGGGAAACACTGGGAAAGTACAGGCAATCCTTAAGAGCCTGTTGCACAAGTTTTACCTCTGGGTTTTTGTTTTGTTTTGTTTTGTTTTGTTTTTTTACCCAGAAAGCAGCCATCTACAACAAAAAGGTGTTCTCATGGCTATCACAATAGGGTAGATAAAAGTAATTTAAAATTTTCTTGACATAATGGACCATTTTTTGGAACAATCATACTGACATCTCAGCTATCCCTCATTTTCATTGTTTTAATTACCATAAGCATGCTTTTAAGTATTTCATAATCTATATAACA
>JAVJGJ010000060.1:36875093-36907714 GCA_035590215.1 Microhierax caerulescens
TTTTAAAATCAAGCAAGCTTAAGTTCAATCACACAAACCCTGAAAAACCCTGCTCTAACCAGAATTCAGAAAATGCAGAGGTAGCTTTAAGGAAAATCAAACAAAACAAACTCCCCCAAAATCTTAGTTTGTACTAGGCACAAGTACTTTTTTATGACTGTCTCTCCAAATCACTGTTCAAGAGCTCCTATTTGTTAACTACTTCAGGCTATCACTACCTGCAAGCTCAGGAACAGTTCCACTGAAATCAAGGCACATACTTGCTAAATCAAGATTCGTATCCTTTAACCATGAATTTTTACACCAGTACCTTTTTATTTTTAAACAGAATAATTCTGAAAAACTCTCAAAACTCAATGACAACTGTGATAACTTTATTTACCCAACTGAACATTAAATGTATTTTGTAATCTCTCTGAAAATAATTAAATATATAATTCTGTGTTAGCTAAAAAATATGGGCACATTGGAAGAGTGCAGGTGTAAGGATGTTTCCAGTACTGAACAAATGGAAGCATGAAAACTGGAAGTTCTCCTTTCCACAATTTCTGTGTTCAGTGTAAGCTAGCCTTGTCAAAAAGCAAATACACCACCCTGAGATCATATGTCAAAGGGATACAGAGGGATTGTATTCTCAGTTTTCTGGGTGTATCTCACTTTGTGCACTTTTTGTGATCTGAAGCTTCTGGTGCTGATGATAATTGCTATCTAATATGACAGGCTATGTGCATGCTTTTCTGAGCAAGACGATAGCAATGCTTTAAAACAAATATCAGAAGGCTACAAGTCCAAAGCAGAAGAATACAGTGAAATATAGCGACAGCAGTTTTCTTAACTAGCAACAAAAAGGAAGATAATAAGCACTGAACTGAGCAACAGAATCAGCACAAAGCAACTTTAGTGAAAATGCTGGAATTGCATTTTTTCATTATCTAAAGCACCTTTTACATAACTCAATTTCTTAAGAAAGGTATGCCTGTGAAAAACAGTACACATTAGAACTTAAACATTATGGCATTTAAATCAGCTAAACAAAATACACTGCTGCAGAAGCTTTGAACTCCTACACTTATCTGCAGCCCACCTTGATACAGCTGCTCTTACTACTAACAGTTTTTCTCTACACCATCTTCAAAAGCGCAGTCCTCTGGGACAATCACCTCCCTAATAATGTCTTCAGGAGGCCTCACATGAGCAAAGACACATGGAACAACACACTAGCTAGTCTGGCCTATGGATAACCAGAAGGTTTAATAAGTGTATTACCTCTCCCACCTAAGCAGAATTGGTCTAATAAAAGATAATTCCTCGACATCTTGTTCTTAGCACTCCAAAATAGAACTCATAGCAACTCAGATGTCTCTGCAGCAGCTAGGTAATGCAAGCTAGTCTGGGCTAGTGAAAACAGGCGTGAAAAGAACAGTCATGTGGATCACGCATTAGAGAGAACAATCTCTTCCATGGAAGTAAGAATTATGATACATTTTCAACAGAGAAATCCCTCCCCCTCCAAACATCCAATCCTTGAAGATCATTTCTTCACAAACATTTCCTACACTTCAGCTTTGATTTTGGCACCTACCAAAAAAGATATAATGGCAAAGCATGATTTTGAGGAGCACTCTTTGGTTCCTCCTGTAACTACCACTTAACACAAAACTGGCCTTAATAATAATAACAATAATAATAATAGAAGTCTCTCTGGAAAATGCAAAGGCAAGGCAGATGGCAGAGAAAGATAGTCTCCAATTTGCATTAAGTGTTCTGTAAGGTAAACAGAACTTTATTTAAAGAGAGGAAAGGAAACCAAGATCAAAGATCATGCTTCTCCCTGTATTTGGCACTGGTGAGGCTGCACCCCAAATACTCTGCTCAGTTTTGGGCCCCTCACTACAGGACACTGTAGTGTGTACAACACTGAGGTGCTGCAGCATGTCCAGGGAAGGGAACTGAAGCTGCTGAAGGGTCTGGAGCACAAGTCCTGTGAGGAGCAGCTGAGGAACTGGGGTTGTTTAGCCTGGAGAAAAGGAGGCTTAGGGGGGACCTTATCACTCTCTACAACTACCCAGAAGGAGGTTGTAGCAAGGAGGCTGTTGGTCTCTTCCCCCAAGTAACAAGCAACAGGACAAGAGAAAATGGCCCCAAGTTGTTCCAGGGGAGTTTTAGATTGGATATTGGGAAAAAAATTCTTCACCAAAAGGTTATCAAGCACTAGAACAGGCTGCCCAGGCAAACGGTAGAGTCACCATCCCTGCAGGCATTTAGAAGATGTGTAGATGTGGTGCATAGGGACATGATTTCATAGTGGACTTGGTAGTGCTAGGTTAACTGATAGATTTTTCCAACCTAAATTATTCTATGATTCTGTGATCATGACAAACATTTCTAACCAGTCACCATTCATCTGTAAGGTATGGCCAACCTCCTTACAGTGAACATAAATTAAGAAAAAGGAAGTTATTGAAAAGAAATTAAATCTAGCATGATTTATTTTGCAGAAATAACTACATTTCCCAAATTTCAAATAATATTTTGAACTACCCATTTGCTTCGAAATTTCAACAGTTCTGAATGACAGTGAAAGCATGAAAGCCTTAATGTTTTTTGCGTGTGCATTGGCACACGAGAAAAAAAATAGCTCCTCCTAGATCACTAAGAATTTCTACTATCTTCCCTTATCTATGATACCAAGCTTAAAGTATGCGATTGCTTAAAAGGCAATTACTACATTGTTTATGGAAGAGTAGTAAATCAAAAGTTTTAACCTGAAATGCACATACTACAAGAGACCATTTTATGACAAACTAAGTTAAACAGTACTTATCTGCTGAGATCCTAGGAACTACAAAGGATCAACAAAAGCTTTATAAAGTAGCCAAACAGCAAACATTTCCTTAAGTAAAAAACCTTTTCACTTCACAGCTTGAACAAGCTATGTGGATATTTAAAAAGACTTCTCAATGTAACAAAAGTGTTTTTTCAATCCTATTCTTGAAGAAATTTGGTTACAAAAGAACAAAGAGTAGCAATTAAGCAAATCACAATTAATGAAACGTTTTAATCTATTTTTAGAGTAAAATCAATTGTTGACAAGCAATAGATAACTGGTCACTCATTACAAATATTTGTCCTGATCTTTGTTTCCTTTAATCCTCTTAAATAAAGTTCTGCTTCTCTGATAGAACCCTTAATGTAAATCTGAGAAGGTGGTTCTTAAGGCCAGTTTTTATGTTAAGTAGTACTGTAGAAAGCGAGTGTCTCTCAAGATCAGATTTTGTCTCTGCAACTTTTTCAAAAGGTGCCAAAAATCAAAGCTGAAATGTTAAAAGAATTCTTTTCAAGCAAACATTCAAGTTCTGGGGACCTCTGAAAGCAACTTGATGATTTTTAACTTTTGATCAACTTTTACTCCATAATCACCCACGTTAGTCTTATTGACTATATTAAGTTTCTATTTTATTTTTTATTATTATTCCTTTAGGCCAGAAATCTGAAAAGCATTAGATCTTCACAAATACACATGCACACACATATAGAAACATATATCCACATAAATCATATTTATATTTCCTGCTCTTTTTTAAATAAAATTTAATGCATATTGAGACATGCTACAGCAGGTATTAGTTCTATCCTGTATATTAACAATAAAATGAAAAACAGTTATTATTTCCTGGACTAAAATAATTTCATCAAAGAATTTTTATCAGCTTTGTCAATGTCCTGAAAGCAGCTTCCAAAAAGCTGCTTAACTACATAATTCTTTTGACTTCTAAGACTGCAGAACAGAATGGATTAAGCATAGAAAATATCTACATATAAACTACTGTTGCTCAAGATACTGTAATGATGGTTAGCAACCACTTCTGAAGGGTTGGATAAAATAGAGAGAAGACAGAAAACATAAAATGTTACTTTTCATCTCAAGAGATACTGCAGTAGGGAGTTACAAAGATAAGAATAACAAATTAGTATTATTCTTTCTTAATCTAGATTAAAACCAAACAGCATCACAGAACAAAGACTGTAAAGTCACTGATTTTAGCATGAGTAAAATCTCATCAAAACTATTGTCTCTGAGTACATTTGTGAAGTTTTGCAAAGACGGATGCTGTGCAATTGCAGCACCCCTTTAACAAGAAGTGACACCATAAAAGCAGAATCTGTAACTGCTCACAAGCTGCTCATGAGTCATGAGATCTGGGATATGGCAAGTCATATTGGCTCTGACATTTACTAGGGAATGAAATATCCATAGTTGGTTTTAAATTACGTTATTTGAGAATGCTCCTGTACTTAAAGCAAGTGAAAGGCAATTTTGATTTCCTTCTTCAAACAGAAAATGACCGAATCGTTCACAAATACTTTTTACAGTATTTCAGTTGTTCTGAAGATAAAAGTGGTGCAGAATGAACTGTGTCAAAGTCAATTACAGGACAGGTAACAGTAAGGAGCTGCTAATAAGCAAATATTGTTCACAGAATAGTCCACTTTTCAGCCCTCATATCTGTTATCCAAACACAAAGCTAGCATTTGGAAGTAATTTTAAAAGTCATGTATTTTCTTATTTTGCATTAAGCATGAATGTAAAAGCATGTAAAAGCATGAATGGCTGCTCCCTCAGTACTTTACAACTTGTTTTAATGTGCTGGAATTGTCTAAAAATGGGCATGTAATCCACAAATTTTCATCTTCTCTGCAAGCAATGTTTGCATTTTTGACCTTTCATATTGACTCATTAAATTTGCAATGCTAGGTGTTGGCAAGATAACAGGAAAGAGAACGACACTGCACTGGGTATCAGAAGGTTATCATTTTGGAAGGCAACATCACCCAGCTTCCTCAACAAGCTAATAGGAAATAATTTGATTTTCAACCTTGTCCACGTAGACTTTCTACATAAGGAATTCACTGCTAAGTAGTAAGCCACAGAAAATCCCAATTTCTTGTAAACACCTTTGTACAGTGCAGTTTATTTCAATGGAGGAGTAGAGAATGCACTTAGTAAAGACAAAATAGTATCAGTGTAGAGAAACAGCTTTTTTGGGCTATTTTCCTGGATAGACAAATATTTCATAAGAAGATACTACACAAGTTTAGTTCTCTGTCTCCTGGTAAACTCAGTTAAGTGGAACACAACCTGGCATGTGTTTTCCTTCCTTTTTAAGAATATTACCTTTAAGGAACACATCATCACTGATATCCTCAGTCTCCTCTTACTGCTGCCCTAGCCCCTGTTAGCAGGGAAAATACCTCTCTTACAACTTACATCAGAAAGATCCACTTGCAGCACACAAAGAATGAGCACTGTCATCTAGCCTTATTGTAAGTGATATTGGTACTTATTCATCAGTCTGTTACGTTATTTTATAAAACAGGGTGCCATTTCTCCAGGTCTGACTGACCACATTCCCACCACAGAAGAACAAGTCTAACCAGTGCTGTGCTAACTGATGGGATACAAATTCATTCCCGTTTCCCTGCCCTTTGCTCCCACATCCTGAAATTCACAGAAGGAGCTAATAATTGGCTGATGAGAGATAAGAAGAATTAAAAGCAAACAATGTAAAAACCAAACTATTACAACTCCACTGCCACAGATGCACTTTTATTTCTTAATATGTCCTTTCAAAAGGACACATTTCAAAATCTTCAAGAGTAATTCTGTAACATTATAAAACGAAAATCAAGTTTGCAAACACATCCAGTGCAACTATGCCAGATCAGCAAACAGTTCAAGTGATTTCAGACCAAGGAGCAAAGAAAAAATCAGTAGTCAGAGGTCAGCGCCATTACAGCAGTCCCAACCCACAACACAGCAATTACTGCCATTTCATAGTTTAGTTTGTAAAGCATCAGACCAGCAACAAAAGCAAGCACTGTGGTTTAAAGAGAGATAAAAACACCCAGAGACTGGAGGAACATATTTTGTCTATTCTTTATATTCAGAAAAGATGCTCATAGGGTATTTCAGGAGGCTTCTTTCCACTCCAATCCTCCCAGCTGGCAGGTAGAAAGAATACAATGTTTGTTCATTCTGGGAACAAGGGAGAAGAGCTGCAATTGTATTGCACATGTACGAACAACTGGGTGGTAAGGAAAGTCCCTAAATCCAGGCACAGCACCCTAGCAAGCATCCAAGATTCACAAGGGCAAAGATAAAGAAAGAGACAGGCAGGTGCTTCAGCACCACGCCACTTGAGCAGAGCCTTCCCATACCCTCTGCTTTGTGCTTGCCAGCCCAGCCTCTTCAACAGAGTTCATCAGGTACTCAGTATGTGGTTCATGGCTGCATTCTACTATGTGCCTATAAAGCTGCTGTGTTAGAAGAAGAGTAAGCTTTCATTAAGGACAGAAAGGAAAACAAAACCTCCCTCTTTTGAAAAAAATTGTATTTGTAACAATCAGATGAATCTGAGATGACATGGTGATAAGGCAGCATACTCGAAGTACATTAATTATACAGAGTCAGGGGGGTGTTGTGGGTTCAGTGAGAGAGAGAAATCCTGTAGAATTCAAACATGTTGGAAAAGTTTTAAGCTACACATTTAAAATCTGTCTCTATCGTTTTCCATTAATATTAAAACTATTCTTTTTTAAAGCATAGAGCTGGATTACAAGAATTGTAATCAACATTTTACCTGTATAGGTGGTTCAATCATTATCCACGCAGGAAGCATCAAACTTGGGTTAAAAGGCTGAGTTCCTACACGGAAATAAATGCCACCACTGGTGTCACAGGCCCAAACATGCTGATTTCCACAGGTCAAGCTGATCAGCTTTACAGCACCTAGTAACAAAAAGACTATTGGCATTCTGGCATTTTCCATTCAAATTCAGCTAATAATGAGAACTTTAATTAATTAATTCTTGATTGTATTAAACTAGCTTTAAACACAGACACATAAATGACTAAAAGTTAATACAACTTGTGAGAGAAAAAAAAAAGTATCACTGGATACAGTGAATAAAACCCAACAGGTAGTATATGTAAGGTATTTATCTTTTAAATCTAAAAATTGTATGTTTTAGACACAGGATACTGCAATTTCTAAAGCACACTAAAGATATGCTATTAAAATAACTGAATTAAAGCAGAGAAACATTCTGTATCAAATGTTATCAGTGCCTAGTCAAACTTTCACACAACCTAATGTGAACTCTTCTCTGTCGCTGGCCAAGCCTGTGGACTTTTCAAGGTGTTGATCTGCTAATACACTCAGCAAAGAACATTCCTAATGCTACCAGCACTTTAAAAATATGTTTACAGGTTATACATTTCAGTGTTAACACACTAGTGTCACATCTGTAAATAAAGGAGCTGATTTTCAAATGGATTTATATTCAATAGTGTATACATTTATTACATCTATCTCAAATTAACCATAAGTAAGTCAGCACAATGAAAACAAAGCTGCCAAGTAAGTATGTTTTGGAATTTTGGGGATAGTGGTGGTGGTTGGGCTTGTTGGTTTGGTTTTTTTGCATACCCAATCGCACCCATCAATCTTGCTATTAAAAGTTTGCAAAGAAAGGAGAGAAGCATACCTGATATTTTAGACTAAAAAGAACTCCTAGTTAACTGTCAACTGGAACTCTTACCCTTTCACATTCATTTTAGAATAGCCATGTGATGTAATATACATAACATTTGATTATTTTTTATTTCCAGTGCTGGGACAACACAATGCCAAGTAATGGAAAACATGTTTTACAGAAAGAGGGACCCAATCAGTACAGATACACTACAGAAGGAATGCTTTGGTCAGAATCCAAACTGAAGACTAAAAATAGGCCTTGCTGGTTGATTGAACATGCCAGTACTGCTTGGGATATCCCATTCTTGGTAACAGTTCTCTCTTCAGTGATGTGAAATCTGGCAACAAATCCTTGTAAAGTACATAAGCCACAGCATTCCTTGAAGAGGGAGGCGCAATTTTATCCCACAGAGAGCAAGTTTAGCACATTTATTTCTGCTGAAGGCAATATTCCCTGTCATTAAGGCCTGCTGGGGTAAAGAACAGGGAACAACAGAACTAGACAGCTTTATCTTTTAGTTATCTGTAATATTAAACCTATCTTCTCATTAACCAAAATTATTTAACTTCTGAATCATAAGAATTCAAATTAATTCATCTCACCCCAGAATTTCCTTTAATCATACAGTTTCATACTAAAAACAAATGACAAAACCATGCACAAAAACTTCTACTGCTTGGGGTAAAAATATCTACGACAACTTTCTTTGGCAGACAGGGGCTTCACATTCAGCTACAAAGTCAAAATCTTACTAAAACTTCATTATTCCTTCTAACATAAAGTATGACTCAAAGTAATGGCTTTGCCACATGATGTCTCAGCTGTTTAAATGTTCTGATCCAAACAAGCATCAAAGCACTCAAACATGGAATCACATATCACCTACTCGGCATAGTTGATATTATTTATGTCTACAGTACAATTTGATATTCAAAAATGCAGTCCTTATGTAAATGTTTTGGGGTTTCTCCCTTCCCACTTACTGTTTTTATCTTTAGAGAAGGTCATGCTAACCGCATTCATCTACTGTTTAGAGAAAGTAGCATGATTCAGAAGCATTGTTTATTGTTGAAACATAAAGGTCATTCTACTGTATTTAGAAACCCTTATAGCGATAGTGGAACTCTAATCAAATTTACTAGATACTACTCCCAGTGCATAGTGTAAATGCAAGACAAAGATACTACCAACATAATATGAATATTTCAACATTAATGCTGGCAATCCTATTATTTCCATACAGAATTCTGATTTGCATTTTACAGCAACTTTGCCCCCTCCCCCCCCTTTAAGCAGTGCTTAAAACTATGGTACAACTAGTTATTTGGAACCAATTAATCAGGTCTGGAAAATCTGGCATATAACTGGCAAACAAATTAGTTTTAAAAGACACATTTTAAGAAGTCTTCCATGAAGTATTACAAATTGTATCCTAAAATTGTATGTGAGGCTTAAAGTCTGCCAGCTGTGTCTGCCTTCCCTTAACCCTAAAGTTAACATTGTTTGTTCTCAGACTAGTCATGAATGTTGCCATTAAAAATGGAAAAATGGCAAAACTACTGAATTACTTTTAAAATGGTGCATAGCCTCAATGTCTTTTATCTTCACTTGAAACAGGAATGCAGGTTAGCACGAAGACAAGAATGTTCTGCTAGTCAAAGAAACAAATCTAATTAGAATACTACTGATGAAACAGACAAATAGCCCACTTATCCCAAAGACAAACTGGGAGGATATTTTAATGATCAAAACATGGTCAACAACCTTGGCCTTATGCCTAAACAAATGAAAAGAGCAGTTGACCAGCAGTACATTCTTAACATTATGCTGAATCATTAGATCAGCATAAACTTGAACCTAAGAATGTTATCAGCTGCATCACTCCTGGAAAATGCCACTCTTGGAGCATCATTTTTCCTTGACAGGATCCTAACGAAGCGTTGATCACTCTGTTGAGAATGCATTTAACCACAAAATTCAGGGCCTTATGTGTGGAACTGCCCAGGACCACATGATTTGGTTATTCTGTTGTACAAGAACTACACTAGTTAAAGCTACTACTGGTACACCTGCAGAGTACTGTGTCAGGCCAAGTTATCTCAGACTGACAAACTGTAAGAAGCACATGCACCTATCTTGCAAACAGTAAACATGCTGTGTCCGGCAAAAGGCTAAGTGAAATACTGTCTGAAAGCCATAGTTGTTCCTGATGTTTTACAGTCCTCTGCTGTGAGGGTCATTATTGTAAGGTACTATTTAATCCAGTACATGCAATACTGTATATCAGTAAGCCAAAAGATGCCTCTGAAGGAAAATACTGACTGCCCCCTAAGAGAGTTAAGAGATAGTTTTCTCAATAAAAATATCATACCTAGTTGAGAGAGATCCAGTTTTGTCCAGTGCATTCCTGTTGGACAGCTGGATGAAAGCGTTCTGATAAATATCTGCCCAAGACTATCCAAACCCCAAATGGCATCCTGGCAGGCAGAGTAGTGCACCATTTCAGCCTCCGGTGGCAGCTGCACCGTAGAAGGACGGAACTGAGGATTCTGATCACTGACACAAAACAGATCCTTGTTGCTTTGGCACAGCCACAGAAAGCTTCCTATGGAAAGGACATTCCTGTTACTAAAGTAATTCCTAATACGCTCTGAGAAAGCTTACACATCTACTTCTTCTGAAAAAATGATCGGTACATTTGAAGACAAAACTAAAGCTTCTTGGCTATGTTCATAGGGTAAGATTTTGAAGTACAAATACACATCCTAAGCCCTTATTTAGGGACCTAAATACTCCCTTTCTCAAATCAAGTAAGTAGTAAGTGATCTCATTTGAACAAACTAATAGATAACATACATACATAACAGTACACTACCACTTCCCTTTGCTCTTTTCCTCTGCTTTGATACTTGCCTTTGAAAAACAGCATTCATTTTCAGCTCTAAATCACACATTTTCACCAATAACACCAATGCACTTAGATAATGCAGTTGCTAACTATTGTAACTAGCCGCTGAATTCCCTAGCATAGTTGCACTTGTACCGATAAAATGTGCCACTTGCTGCAATAACTATGCTGACAGCAGTACCAGTAGTACTTGGTTAGCACAGGCATTCTAGCAAAACATGCTCTAGGATTTCATATTAGAAATTCTGGCAATTCGTGCTTCGGCCTTTTAGGAAGTTACTGTTCCTAAAGGACTACCCATTTCTCTGTTGGATGCCACTCTACACCAAAGGTGGCAGAGTAAACGTCACACTTTTTTTTTTAATCTCCAGTAGTTTTACAGATGTATTTACACCTCACTTCAAATATATTCCCTGCATACAGAAAAGGCACCAAAAATCTGAAGTAATTCAGAATATTTTATTACTTACACCATCAATTCCACTCTATTTAAAATTCAGATGTTGTATGCCTGCACTAACCTTCTTTAGATGAAGCTGTGGAAGCCAGCACAAAAATCCATTTTGTGGCAGAAGCAGTACCACGAGGCACAATATTATTCCAGTAAGTGCCTTGAAAGAAAGAACAGAGTGGTATTAGTATGAAACTTAATTTTCTATTAAATTTTTTTATTATTTAAATTGTTAAAATTATAAAGAAATTCTATTGCAATCAATTATTAACGATCATCTAGATGAGATTTTCTAGGTAAATCTTTGAAGAAACTGTTGGGGAGGGGGAACTACCATAACATCACTGTTTTGTATAGTCACACCAATCATGAACCAGATTCCCCTGTGCTAGATAAAGCAGGCACTATAGCTCAAGATTACCTTCTCACCCCAGAGAACACACACCTCACACATGCAGGTACTAGAAGAAATAACCTGTGCACAGTTCACTAGCAGACAATGAATTTTCCATGAAAAAAGTTTCCCTTTAAATGGGAAAGTATTTAAGATCAAATGCTAAGGAATCATTTCATTTAATTTTTAAACATGGAATCATTTGTTAAATCTGCCCTGCCTCACCATGGATAATTTTTGTGGTGACAAAACTGTAGTTAGTTACTTATTCTTTTTATTTTTCTTAACCTAAAAATATTAGATGTAAAAGCACACCAACCTATTAAGTTTCCCTTTGCCACATGGAATTCATTTTTGCCTGAAGAGATCCAGACTCCACTGCTATTAACTCCAAGGAGGCTGGGCTGACACTGAAGCTGCTGTGACCAAAATGCCATTCGAAGCTTATCAGCCACCTTCTCCACAGGTGCCTGAGCTGCTGTTGCCACTGTATGAGTTGCCTGGATTATTGTCTGGAACAGGCTGCACTGGTCAAACACTACATAATCAGTGATGCTTACCTGGAACAAAAATGAAGTTACGCTTTTGGGGGAACTTTGCAGAACCTTTCATTGGAAGCTCTGTGTGTGTGTGTGTGCACTTTATATATAGGAAATCTACCAAAAGTTTAGAAACCTTCAAAGTGTAGGAAGGGAAAAATAATACAGTACATTTTTAATAAGTAAGAGTCTTGATAATAAACCAGTACCAATATTAAACATCATCTTGCAATTCCCTCCTGCCCAACAATCCACTCTGAACTCTGCATTTTAAGAAAGACTTTTGTTTTGGAATGACATCTCTCTTCTCTCTCCCTAAAAACTTGTTGAAGTCTGCAAACTGTGAGTTGAATTTTCCATTTCCCAAAGGAAGAGAGAAACTTGCATAGTGTGGCAATTTAAACCACATCACAAAAACTTGTATGTAATACTCCTTTACAACAACCTCATGGGCATTTTATTTTAATTCATAAGGCAGGAGGAGGTCTAAATAAACAATTGCCCAAGTTCTGTCACAGACAACTAGGTTGGCAACACACTGGGATACTCCTAGAAAGGAAGGAAATACTTAAGTGCACAAAAAGAGCAGTTCATCAACAACCTCAAATCCAAGCTATTTGTGATGCCCACATGCAAGAAGATATTATATATGTACATAAACTGAAATTCTTTTAACTTAGGTAGACACATAGACAAAAAAAAAGTCTGTATAATTGGTTTTGTACCCCCTTCTCCCCCATCCCTATCTCAAGGGAAAATAAAAAAATGCTGGGGAAAACAAAGAGTTGCAAATTCTAAATCAATACCAGGGAGTAATTGCAGTAGCTGACTTGTTTTTACCCACATGATCTGTGATTCAAGCAAGCAGCCTCACACCTCACATTTTCAAAGAAGCCTCAACTGAATGGAAAGACATGTAATAGAAAGTTTTTTGCAAGGTTACTTATTATTTCTCTCATCTAGCTAAGGAAAAAGATGGATACTGGAAGACAAGAGAAGAGACTGCATTCAGCAGCCAGACTTGAATGCTCTGCCTAAACAGCTTGTCCTATCCTATTGCCACTGTTAAGATACCAAGCTACATGCACCATTGATAGGAACTGGTAGAGTATTTCTTGTGTTCTTGAAAACTGCTGTAATGCTGCTCTGGATGGCCATGGTATGGGCATTTTTTTTCCGTCTTGTTTACAGAAGACATGAAAAGGGATTTCAGCCATAGCCACACCACAGTTTTAATAAACTGAATAAAGAGTGCTATAACATACCAAACAATTAATTGAATTTTATCCCATGGGAAAACAATGCAAATAATACACTCAAGGTAAAAGACTAAACTGAAAGCAAAATTTAAAAAATGCCTACTTGCCACCAATGGTTATCATCTCCTTGTGGTTTCTTTGAAACTATACCAGTTCTGAACCACAGATTTCCATGGATATCCAAAGCCCATAACGTCTGCTGATCTCCAAGGGTTATGCACACTGGTTCCAAAGCTTGCATTTCACTGGAAATGCAAACAAGTACAAAATATTAAAAAACTTACTTCAAATCTATGCTTGCGGTATTTTAAGGAAGCTGTTAAAATGCTAATGACCATTCAAAATCATCAAACTCAGTGTGGCCAAGCTCAAAACCACATTTGATTTCAAATTTTCACAGTTATTCAGTAATTCCGATTTTATTAGTTTGCATAAGTACAAACCATTCAACAACATTCAACCTTTCACAGATCTCTTCGAGATTTGAAACTTAGATACATAAAAATAAACCTAAAAGAAATAAAGAGCTGTGATCTTTGATAAAGCAGCTTCATAAGTGTATCTCCTCCAACTTCCTAGACCTATTCTGAGAACTATACTAGCAGTTCGGGGATCATAAATAGAAAACTCAACCTAACTACATGGCAAAGATAAATGTTGAGTTTAGGACTATAAATTTCTTGTATAACTAAACTGATTTTCAAGCTCAGAAAGTCAACAGGATCAGGTAATCATATCAGACATTTAAAAGGTAGCCAACAATGCTATTTCTTTAAGAAAACCTCTCTCAACAACTTAAAAATAGGGACTGCTTTCTGCAACTTTAATACAAAGCCCAAGAACATTTAACTCCACCTAAGGCATAGGTCAAGCAGGTATTTTCATTAAATATACTAATTAAAGCACACGCAAATTTCAGATTTGAACAAGATACTGAATATCTCCTTAGACTCTTCAAGGGCCAAATACCAGGTTGTGAGCTACACAAGTTAAAGCTTCACAATAGGATATTCAGTGGAAGATAAAATCATATGACAACAAGAACTGGAATTTCTTCCTATACTTGCTTCAGGCTGATGTCACAAGAGAGACTATATTCTAGATTCTCAAAGCCAGCAGTAAACACGCAGTGCTTTTAACTTTATCTCAAATTAATCGTTGCGAGCATAGGATCATCTACAAAGCTAAATACCAATTACCCAGAATATTTATAAAATTCTATGACTGCCAAGTAGAAAAGTATTATCTATCTGTGTGGATGACCAAGAAAATGCTGACATTTAATCTCAGAAAAAAATGTCATTCAAATATCCAGAGAACTCATTAAAGCCATTATGGCATAGATTAAAGAAACAGTATATAATAAAAAAAATCATATTGATTAATATTATAAATATCTTTTTTAAATTGTTCTCACTTTCTTAAACTCATCTTTAACTGTGTTTCTACTTCTGCTTATGGCAATTTCTTTCATTACATAGAAGTAATTCATCAGACAGAAAAGCACCAGTTACTCTGAGTATGTCTGGACAAAGACTGAAGGACACACACACACATAGAGGTCTGTATACACATGAGTTCAGGTAACACTTTTTCAAACATCAAGGAGTTTCAGCACTGAAAACAATTATTTGTGTCACTCTGATTATGATGCTGCCCCCCCCACCACCATGTCATTACCTGACAATATCGCTCTTCCATTGTTCTCCTTCAGGACAAAAGCTGCTTACTCCTTCCCGGTAGAGCAGGGCTCGCTGCTCACTCAATGCCCACACAACATTATTTCTGGATGTAACCTGCGACAGTGGATAAGGGCAGTCAACCTTTACTGCTCGGGCACAAGGACGATCCACACTCAGGCCTAGAAATCAAAAAATGAGGATTGCTTTACAAACTTTGGCTTTTTGCAACTAAAAGAAAAGAGACAAAGCTACTCAACAAAAGAAAATCAGGAAGGGAATATCCTTGGCATGCTAACGTTTTTCATTTGATCACTATTTCCTTGACTGACTGTTCCTTCTATCAACTATTAATAATTTCATCTAATATAGCTGCATTTATATTTTAATAAATAAAACACTGTATATCCTTCAACATCCCACAGAGCACCCAAGTCCTGTCTTGTCGTTTCTGTTCCTTTTCTCCCTCTAGTGTCAGTATCAGGAATCTCCATTTATAAAATCTGTATTAGACTTGACAGAAGCATCAAAGAAAAAAGCAGTAATGGAAGCATTTTTACCCAAAACATGCCAAGAGGAGAGGAAACCTGATCTGAATAGTGGCAGAAATTACAAAAAGAGCATGCCACAATGTGTAGTGTTGAAAGAAGGGGAGAGGCTCTGGCAGATTTATGGGAAGTTTGCACACTTCATACATATTATCTACAGGAACATGTCATCTTCACAATTACACTTGATTTACACAGCTGCATGTGAAACTCCTCGAGAGCCATAGCTTTTGCTTAACCTTCTCATGATGCCAAAGCAAGTATGAACAGCCTCCTCTGTATGATATTCTAAAATAACACAAAGAATGCTCATTTTCAAACCTCCAAGCACACACTTCTGTTATGGAAGTTAAGACAGAACAGTGGAAAGAACGAAAAGATCCTGGAGGAACAACTATCATTGGTTGCCTCACATTAACAAGACATATACTGAAAATTTATTTTTGGCATTAAAGACAAATTTAGAAGTCTAAGAACAGCAAAATGTAAGCTGACGTAATCAAACCAATCTCTTGTATCAAACCTCCACAGAGCCCTGTGTGATTGGCATCAAAAGTTCACTCTTTACCAACACTACCCATGCTCGTTGGCAATACAAAAAAAAACCCCACAAAACATGTACCTTGAGCAGTACACTTGCTTTCTCTTTAACTACTACACTTAATTAAAAGAAAATAATTTAAGAGTACAGTATCTTTGAAACAACGCTGTGATTTAAACAGTTTTCGTAATCACAAAGAATTTCTATATTGTGCTACAGCAATTAAATCTACAAGAGAAATTAGGAGAGTACCAGAATTAAATAGAAGATAAATAAGAATTTTGATAGTTATTCTAGAATGTTGTCCTGCTTTAGTGTGTCTTATTGTTTCCCCCTTACCCAGTTCTCCTCTTATTTCTACAGTAATTCCTTCATCATGTTATTTGTAATTTTTTCTCACCAACTTAGCTCTCTGTGCAAAGCCTGCATGCCCGAGTCCTTGATACTCTTATCCCTTAACTCTAAAACTTGGAGCTACATCCCTCCTCCTTGTATTTCGCCCAAATACTGTCTGCATAACACCTAAAAAATGCATCCTCTTCTATTCACTGAAGCAGATAAAACTAAGGCCATGACTTCAAAGTTGCCCCTGCGCTATCCCTTTTTCCCGATTCTTGCCTCATTCACATCCAAGTGAGAAGGCAGCTGTGAAGATTGCTGCTCCACAGCCTGTTACATTCCTCCACTGGCTTTACTTTCTTTATCACATAAAATACATACCACTTGTCTATACTTCCAAGCACTTTATGATCTTCTATCTCAGAATACCTTCCTTTCATTATCAAGTGGTAACTTTTACCTCCAACAGATCTCTGTTTTTCAAAACACACAGCTTCTACTTTCCCCTACTCTGCCCCCCATACCTGAATTTCTTCTGAACAGCCACACACTATCTTACCACCTTTCAAAGTTCTTCATAAAACTTTGTTAAAATCCTTAAAGCAAGAAAAGAAAACCCACTTCAGGCTCAGTTGTTTCAGTGCATCGTATCATTTTCGAGGCAAGGATATTATTTCAATATTTTCTGCAATCCTTTTTTATTTATCTGCATCTATACCATATCCTTCCAGTATCATAAATTCTCTATACTGTAGATACTCCACTTGGCACAAAAAAACAAGTGGCCATGAACTGGCTTTTCTAGTTATCTTATTACCCAGAATCTCACAACTGTTTCCAACCATTTCTCAAGCTAAAAAGGTTTCCCTATGTCCTGGTGGTGGATAAAAGTTTAAAACAAATTGTGACCATTCCATTCCATAGACTTGAACTCTAATAATCTTAGCCCACAAAAATTCAGAGAGCCTGCAATTAATTCAGGTACCTGTTTGCAGATACAGATCTCCATTTGTTCTGATAATCCAGGCGGTGTCATCACTTAAAGCTACAAATACAGCCTGGGGTAAAGCCTCATACCAGTGGCGTTTTCCTTTTATAGTTACTTTTCCACAAGCAAATGCTTTGTTAGTCTTCTGTTCAATCTTCCAGAGAAGAGCCCCTGTATGAAGAGTTAAGAGAGAACATAGTCACTTAGCAATTACTGTAACAGAGACAGCTGACTTGTCATGCCTACACCTACATGAATCCCAGGGGAAAGGCAAACCAGCAGCATTAACAAAAACACAAGGTTTAAACCCACTTTTTTGTCTTTTTGTTAAAAAGCAAGACCAGAACAGTGGCTAACATCTCTAGGAATTCTTGAAATGCATTTACCATTAGAATATGTACAATTTTTAAGTGTTCAAATGTAAGTCACTTCTCCTTAGCTACACACTGTAAATTAACAAAACAAGTTCTATGTCAAGGACAATTAAGCCTACTATTAAGAGACTGAAGTTCATGGCTTGCTTCTGTACTATTTCGGTACATCCTCAGTACATAAAGGAAAAGGGGTTAATTGTAGTACTTTCACTGTTCACAAGTACTAGCAGCAAAACATAACTTTTGAGGACCAGTCATGAGTGACAAATATCTTAACAGGTGTGCTGTTGCACATCACACTGGGCAGCGCTATGACCTGCTCATTACGTAACATGCACAAGCAGACAAAATGCAGCAATGCAACTGCACAAATCCATCTTGAGCACTTTCCCCCTCACTCAAACTAGCAAGGACAGCTCAGAATAACAAAATCAAACAGAATTCCAAACTTAAGTGCTGACTGGCACCCATGCTGGCTCGTACCAGAGCAGTATATTGTCATATTAACTTCCTTTGAATAATTCCACAAAGTAGCATTTGATTCCATTTTGACATTTGTGTTCAACATGCTCTTGTGTCAATATATCCATAGGGAACTGTGGATACTAGAAATTTGCATGGGTTCAATGGAAAACTGGGTGAGTTCTTGGAACAGTAGGATAATATGCACAGAGCAACAACCTTTTGCCCAGGAAATCATGCTAGCCTGTTCCTTTCCTGCAGGAATCTGCTTTTGACCACTGTTAAGGACAAGATACTGAGCTGGATGAACCTACGATCTCACCTACTGTAGCTACTCCTAAATTTTTTTGTCCATAAGAAAGCTCAGCTACAGATCTTCTTAAAACAGATAGCAAATCTTCCCCTACAGAGAGAAGCCAAAATTGACACATGGTTTTAGAGATGACAGGGGAAGAAAAGTAGTAACAAGGCAGGAGACTAAGTAAAGAAAATGTCTGAGAAACTTATATTTTCACATGAGTCCTGGAACAATCTGGAAGGCCAAAAGTGACAAGAGTTTACAGTCAAAACCTGTTTAATTTTAATCAAATTTAATCCTCATTCCCAACCACAGAGTACACTCATATGCAAATGCACAAAAATTGAAAGTTTTTCTTTAGTATAAAAAAAAATAATATCAAATCCACAAACAAGCCCACACACAAAACCATTCTATATTTACAACAAAAAGAATTTTAAATTTGGGAATCATAAGCAGTTCTGTAACAAAACCCAAGGTTTTGTATAAACAAGGACCTCTTCATTCATCTCCACCTGCCATTGAACTAGCTACTTCTGAAGTTCACTTTAATCAGGCAGACACATGCTGAAAACTTCCCAAAATCCAACATGAACCTGTTAGAATGACAGCCACTTAAACCAGAACATGGTATGCAGAGGTAGCAAAGATGCAGTCGTATCACCTAGTATGACTTTTTTTTTTTTTAAGAAAAACCACACTAGTTTTACATGAAACGAGCCCCAACCAACCAAGTTTCTGGAAGTACTTTATTTAAAAAACCTCACATACTAAACTGCCTATGTGGAAATTACATACACACTAAATTGTATCTCTACTTTCAGAAAAATGGCCAAGTTTAATCTAATTAGATAATAGCTGTTATTAAAAAAAAAAACCAAAAAACAGGAGAGCAAAGCGAATAAACAAGTCTATGCAAGTCTGGTACTTAGGAAGTCCCGGTGAGGCAGATACCAACCAACCTGAGGGGGAAACTGCCACCTGCTGAACACCATCTTCAAACTTCTGCCACCGCAGCCCGGCTGCGGGAAGGGCACTGCAGTACAGGCTGCCTCTGTAGTCCAGGCACCAAATATATTTTTCGGAGACAACCAGGCTCAGGATGCCATAACCAGGGCCAGAGTATCCCATCCAGCTCTCTGCAAACTAAAAACTGCAGAGTCAGAACAGTGTCAGGTGTCTACAAACTGCACAAGAAAATGGCTATATATACACAAAAGCTCCCATATTTCGATTAAAGAAGATCTGAACTTAAGGTTCTCAAGTACCTTAATCAATGAATAATAAATTTGCCTTGTGCAAAATAAAACTACATCTTTCAACGTTCTTTAAGATAGTATGTACTGCCAAGTAAGACTGCTAAAACAAAAGTTTTAGCAAAAAAACCCAAACAACCCACAACCGCCTCCACACAGTCACCTACCTCCAAAAAGTGGAAAATCTTCTCATATTAATTAAAGAACACATACTTTAAGTAAACGGCAGATGCAAAAAGGAATATATAAAAACATACAGCCTATCTTTAGTCCAGGAAATCATTTACTGTCCATAAGTTAAGTTATGAGCAAAGGGAACAAGATAGCTGGAGTGCAGAGACAGCTAAACATCCAGCTTTGATGCTCCCTGTATGGTACAGGAGCCACGCATTGCAGAATTTTAAAGACTGCTATCTTAAAATTTTGATAGCTTGCATGAGGTGAACCCAAGCACTACATACATGACCTACAACACAAGCATCTGTAAAGCTTATCTAAACATTCCAGAGTGTAAGAATATCATAACCTGAAACTAAAAGACTTCTACACTTTGGGCTGCACCTGTTACTAGATACGACACCATCAACTTATAACCCAACCCTTATCAACAAATATTTGGTTCATCTTAGTACAAGACTGTTACAGATTTAGAAAGGAACAAAACCCACAACTGAGGAGAACTGTTTCCATCAGGAGAGTTCTGCTAAAACTCAAAGTGATTTTGGCAGTTTTGCAGATTTTACAATTAATTTTAGTACTTCTTTTCTGTATGAGAATTACTATTTCTGGAAATGTTCACCCACAAAATAACAATGAAGGAAAGGGCTTAACAGAAAAAGGAAAAATGTCCACATTTTAAATAGTACTAACTGCTATCTAGGGTGTAAAGCAAGACTAATCCTTATTCTGAGTATTTACAGGTAAAACGACCTTCAACTAGGGGGTGGCCATTTGAGATAATCAGCATTAATTCCCCATGAAGTCAGCTGAAGTTGGGAATAGCATCGTGGAGAATTTGGGCTAGTGGAGACCCAAAGAAGGAAAAAGCCTTTAAGCATGACTTGGTTTTACTGTTCAGTCTTTAATGGATGGCTTTATGACAGCATTTTTGTTGAGCTGGGAATAATATAGCCAGTGCAGCTTCACATTGTAAGCACACATCTACCATTCTCAAGTTTGATACATCACATTTTTAAGAGTTACAACACATATTGCTGTTTGGCTTTATGCTTAACTTTTTTATTGAATCGAGTAAGGAAAAAAACCTGCTTTCTTAAAGAAGGATAGAAGTTACATTAATGTTCCTTTTAAAATGCTGCAATTATGTATTTTAACTAAATTGAAGACATATACCTGATCAGATTTTAACAGCACCATTTCATCTAGGCTTATCTTGGCCACATCCTGGGAACCAGGCCCAGCACCAACTTCAAGCATGCTAGTCTCCGAGGATGAATACGGTAATCCATGTCCATAAATATCCTCTTCATCACTTGAGGCAGATTTCTCAGTCTTACTTTCATGAGTATCTGTTACCCATTCAGCAGTGCTAGTACTAGATTTAGCTTTGATTGCAGTTTCAAAATTCCATCCAGAAATGGAACTGTTATCTGAATAAACATTGTTAGAGATGTCAAAGTGGAGCACAGAATGATCTGACAGAGCGCTGTGTATTAGAGAGAGTTGCTGTTGGTCTTTCCTACCAGTTTCACCACTTTCCTTTGGTGTCAGTGATTTCTGAACACCAAGTATACTGTCACATTCCAAAAACATTTGGTCTGTAAGGTCTGGCTCTTCAAAAGATTTTTCAGTGTCCTGTAGCTCCATTTTATCTAAGTTTTGATCTATTTTACACAGTGTAGAAAAATCCTGCTCCTCCTGTTGGCTCAGCTTTCCAAGACAGCATTCATTGCTTGCAGAAACTACACTACCATTACATTCACCATCAACACTGCTTGTCAAGTCTTCTGCAACGATTAGAGGAGAGACAGATGTTGAAGTGTCTATAATAGTTGAAGTACCCATGCCACTATCACTGTTTGGTAGTTTCTGTAAATCAACTATATCTCCATTTTCTTCATTAATTAGTATAGTCGCAGACTCAGGAGACTGTAGGACACTGAAAGTTTCTGAACCGTTATCTTCTTGCAGCATTGTATGGGACTCCACACTGAACATGCTTTCCTGATCTGGAGATCCAGTACTCAAATGATCAATGCTGCCACTCATTAGGCTGGAAGTCATGGAAAAGGAGTCTGCATTCAATGAATGTGGACTATCACCAGAAAGCTGACGCTCATAAATTGGTGTACCTTCCAGAGAGCTGTGGGTTTTCCTGGTTCCACTTTCTGTTCTCACAAGACAGAGAAATAAAAAAAAAAAAAAAAAAGAAAAAAAAAAAAAAGGGTGTGTGTGTGCTTTATTATTTTTTTTTTAAATCTATTAAATTCCAAATCAAATTTAGACATTAAATTATTTTTATAACTTAGTGGGGGAAGAATAGAGTTAAATCTAAAATTCAACATACTGATTTTTTTCAACTTCAACACTAAGGATACATATAAAGTATAAAGCCAAAAAAGTCTTAAAGCAAAACATTTAAAAGTTGTAACATCAATACAGTTAACAATTAAAATAATAAAGTACACTATTTTAACAAATGAAAAAGCACAGCTAAGAAAGACACTATCAAATATTCTAAACAGGATGAATAGATATTACACAGTTCCAATATAAAACTGGAAGCAGAGTCCACTGTATGTTGCCATTAACCCATACATTGGAACCTTAAGTATATTTACATAAAGCAAACCAAAGTTTTATATAAATAAATATAATTATATTTAAATATTTATATATTTATATATTAAAATAATAAACATATAGGTCTAAAAATACTTCAATTTATAATTTTCAAAACAGTCTTTCATCTTAAACATAAACAGCCCCCCACAACCACTCACGTAGCTCAAAAGCATGACAATACAATATAAACAAAGCCTGTCAAACAGACTCTTATGTGTAATATCAGAAGTGACACATTCTAATAATAAGCAGTGGCAGAGAAAGTTCTGCTAGACTTACCTTGTTTCTTCTTTTTTTTCTTTTTTACTTTAATTGGCTTTACAATAAGTTCTTGATCAAAATCTTCAGAGCTGATCGTGCTGAACCGTTGTGAAGGAAGCTGACCTTCTCTCTGAGCTTCTGAAAGTTGGTCTACACATATCATAAAGCTAGAGCCACTGTCCACAGAATTTACTGAACTGCTCCTGCTTCTTGATTCACTTACTACAGAGCAGACCCTTTTTCTTGTTTCACTGCTCAAGTCTCCCACTCTATCAAAACTTTTCTCCGATAGCCTTGGAGTTTCCAGATCATCTTTCACTAAAGAATAAGAGTCATTTTTATCATCCATAACTGAGGGGGAAGTAACCATTTTTTTATCTGTTTCCACTGAAGGGCTAGATGATACAGATGCAACTACTGATAACGGGGTCAGCAATTTAGGACTCGTACTGGTTAAAGGATTCGGCAATTTTGAATTCACATCTGAAACTGACCAAAAGAAAAATAGAAGTATAAATATTAGTGCATCAAGTCAGTAGAGGCATAATGCTTGGAGAGTATTGAAAGAAAAGAAGCTTTATGCAACTCAAAAATATTCTAAATTCACAACATTTCAAACATATATACCCACATGCACAACATAAACTTCATGTAAGTAAATCTATATGAAATCATTTTAGTAACATCAATCCCCCAAAGTCTGTATCAAACAAAATTCTGAATTTATGTTTAGGTATGAAGAATGGTACAGGTCTTTAGCTAAGACCCAACAGTGCAACCCACTGAAGCGCCACCCTGTTATCTTTAACTTCTTCATTAAAACATTCAATATGGTGGGGGAAAAAAAAACCACAAGGAAAATTTACTAGATTAACTACTGTGGTTATTAGAAGAAAACATACTTCAATAAGGCTCCTTTCAAAATGTACTTGGAAGCTAGGATTAAAATAATAAAAAAACCCTCAAAGTTTATGAGTAAAGTACTGCTTAAATGACTAAAGGAAGCATTATTAACCCTGTTTTGTGAGTTCTAGTAACACCGATGCTGAAGTCAGATGGCAACAAATAAGAAAATAAACTCTCAAATTCTTTTTGGAATTTTAGTGACTATTATTTGGGGGTTTTGTCATTCATTCTTTTTCATTGCTGGGAAGGATGAGATTTCCCCAGAATGTGGGTGGTGACAGGTGGCACAGAACCAACATATTCAGGCGTCTCCAGCTCAGACAATTAAGACTGATCAGTAAAGAGATAACCATGATCAGGAATCCAGATTGCTTCAGCATCGTGGTTTAGAATAAGGTCTCAAATGCACAGATTAGAGATGCATGGCTAGGATAATGATGATCCACTCTCAAAAAAAAGGGAACTATAATTAATTTCTTAATGCCCCCATTCTCACTGCAGCCAAAACACAAGCTCTGATGAGCAGATAAATCAGATCTCTAAATATAATTTGTAGAAACAGGTAAGTAACTCTACAGAACCTGGCATGTTTTTGCAATAACCTGAAGGGTTTTGTGGGGGTTTTGGTTTGTGGCTTTGGCTTTTTTAGTATTAAAAAAAGTACAATAGGCACCATGTTGCATGGGGTACATACAGTTTGCTAATCTGTACAAACCTATTGATGACAGTCCTTCAGGTCTACTTGAAATTCTTATTATGTCTCTATCTCCCTTTAAGAGAAAAATCTCATTGTTGGTACAGGACACAGACACAATATCACCATATCCTTCCAAGCCACCAATCAAAGCCTATAAAGAGTCAACACAGAAAGAAATAATTGGCATCAGATCAAACACACTGTTTGGACAAGATGGTGCTCTTAACAAAAGCATTCACTGGAATTTAATCAGCATATATAGTTACAGAATAAAGATTTTATCTTATAAAAAAGAAAGAAAATAGAAAAAAGGAACAAGAAAGCACCCTTTAATTGTGGTATTGCTCATTTTTATACTAATTTTAATTTAGATCTATTTGTTTTCTCTGTCCAAACTAGCAGCAACAATATAACTAGAACTTAAACAACATGCAATTTGGTGGCAGAAAAGAGTCACAGTACAAATGTTCAAAACCATGTAGAAAAAAAAGATAATAGCTTGTATTCACTTTCATACACACTTTTAAGATGACAAAATAGCTAACAGCTCACTCTATACCAAATAAAATGTAGTACTTGTTTTTTTGCAGACATCAACAGTAGTAGAAAGGAAAGAAGAAACAGTTCCAGGCACATTTTATCAACCTAAATACTTCTTTTTGCATTAATTACTAATTTGAATTTTTATATGCTTTTCTAACTACCAGAAATATGATGTTAACACCCAGACTGAAAGTTTTACGTATATTTAATCTTTATGCATAATATACCAAACTAGTTTGTGAGCATATCATTGCAATGACAACTTGAAGAGGGAGAGAATCAAGTCTTCTTTGTTATGTTTAAATACAGATTTAAACCACTGAAGTGCAATGAATAACCCAAAGACAGTATCATGGCATAGCGCAAACAAAAACAAGTAACAAACAAAATATGCACCCACAACATTTATCTACCTGGTTCACAGTGTCTAGTAAGTAGATGCTGTATTCATTCCAGGTCAGGACCCATCCTTCTCGGAAAAAGCACGAAACAAGCCCAAGGTGTTTCTCTGGGGAGCTGTAACTTCCTCTGTCAGGTGGTTCCAAACGAGGATACAGTTCAAAAGTTTTTATTCCTCCAGCAAATACATCTTTCAATATGAATGTGGCCTGAACAGTTCCATGAACATCAGCCTTCCAGAGACGAAGCCCAGGTCTGGCAGCAAATAGCGTCAGGTCACTCTGTTTACATAGGCCAGGTATAAAACATGCTCCAAATTTGCCAGTGCTAAAATGAAAAATAAGAATTTTTTTTAAAAGCTATATACTCAACTTTCTAAACAATTTTTAAAACTAACGGCACAAATTTACAAATGTAAATTATGAAAAATAAAAGTCTTTAATCAAAGTATTCAGTCATATCTCTAAACTAGATTTGGTTACAGTAACACAAGAACAGTGTTTCCAAATAACAAATTTTACCTTGGCTTTAGATGTCACACACTACATCTATTAGGCAAATTAAATGACTCCTCCTAATAAGCTTCATAGCCTTAACAGTACACTTTATCCATCCCAGAAAGAACCTACTATGCAGTCAATCTTTCTCCCAGAATTAATAAAAAACCAAGAAAAACACCACAAACTAATGCTAAGAAACTGATAACCTCTCCTTGCAAGAAGCACAGAATGGA
Organism: Microhierax caerulescens; assembly: GCA_035590215.1. NCBI lineage: Eukaryota > Metazoa > Chordata > Aves > Falconiformes > Falconidae > Microhierax > Microhierax caerulescens. Next base: position 36,901,013 of record JAVJGJ010000060.1, read on the forward strand.
CCTCAAATGTTAAAATCTTCATGACTCATGCACAAAACCACTATTACTAGCACCCAAGAAAACCCCTCGTACATAAGATGGTGGGTGCTTGGTATTCCTCTTATAAATCATATCCTTGAAAGATACCTTACAAACCTCTCAAGAGTCAATTTCCTTTACTTCCAGATATAGTCAGACATGCTGTTCGAAGACTGGGTTCCCTCTTCCTTCATATCCAAGAGAGATTACACAATAGAAGATGCCAGAAAGTCATACAAGAAGTTCCTAGCCTTCGAGTCAACTCTAAGTGCTTGCTATGCATTTTCCCTTTTAATTCACTTCAGTGAATAAGTGAAATTGGGGTGAAGACTTGCTTTTTGAATCAGATATTACATCACGCGTTAGATGGAGCTGATCACAATGCTTGGTCAGAACAAGTCACAGTAAACCAAGAGGGACCACAGAGGAAGTCTGGCAGTGATTTCAGTTTTGAAAAATGAGAAAACATCTTAAATATTTTTTGCATAATACTGCCCTGAAAAAACGATTGTTACATATTTGCAACCATGTACTTTTTAAGTAAGTAGAATTGTCATTTCATGTTTGAGCACATATAGCTACTGTAACCAACTTTTTTATGAGCAGACTGCTGTGTTGTATTAATTTTACTTGCTTAGATCAATCTTTCTGTAATCTAATCTGAAAAGCTACAATTAATAGATGTGCCTGCATCAAGATTTTATGAGGGTTACTTTTTTCTGGGCTGTGTTCCGACTTGCTTGACAGATTTCTCTTCTGTGTAAAAAAGTAGAGTCCGTTGTAAAGTAGAGACAAGCAGCACTTTCTGGTTGTAATCCAACTGGACAATTGAAGATGGCTCTTCCAATACAAGGCTGGAGTTGCAAATACCCTTTTAAAGATACATACAATTAACACAAGTCAACCTTTCTAAAAATATAAAGTAATAACCAACACTTCAAAGAAGTTAATAGGCCCAAGAAAGACAAAACAAATAAACTAAAGCTTTTGAACTACGGTTGCACAAAGTTTGTTTAGTGAATGTGGAGTCCCCTTATGCAGTCAAGAAAGGAGTCAGACTGCGTATCGGTGGCAAACTATGAAATTTGATTTCTCTTGGACCATTAGCTAACGCATTTCACTTGAAATCAATAGAAACCCTAGGGCACGTTTTCTTCCCTTTTCTCCACTGCCAGGCCATACAATGCTGAGAAAATATTTACAGTTGGAGATGTTAAACCTTTCTGTCAAATCAAATGAGGGACAGTCAGAGGTAAATCAGAATGGCTATTATTTAAACTTCTCTCCCATACAGAAATTCAAGTTAGTACGTACTTTGCTGACATCCCAGGTCTGTATTAACAAGACCTTAGAAAAATTCCATTACTGGTAACACTAGTTACCAGTGACTAGTCTGCTAGTCACCCAGCAGAAACCAAATATTACCTTCATTCTACACTCTACACTGAGATGCTGAACAATTCTGAACAAAACTACTTCTTCAATACAGTGATTCAGCAACATCACATCATTCAAAAGCACCCTTTCCAAACAAAAGAGAAACTGGCTGAAAGCTGAAGGAAAATATGATAGTTATTTCAGACAGGAACGTGGTAAAATAAGAAGGATCACCACTTTGTTTTTAAAATACATTATTTTTTCAAAAAGGTAATGCAGTTGCAAAGGCTATCTCCTTGGGTGTGTGCACAGTTAGCCAAGTGTATGTGTACCAATAAAGCAGGCCAACTAAATACATGATATTAAGCACTTAACTAACTGCTAAATATTTAAACACACAAGCATTCTTTCAGAACATTGTAATGGGATTTAAGGCCACTATAATAAATGCTCACCTGGTCTAGGTCTAGGGCAGAGTAGACAATCTTCCCTCTGTCATCTCCCGAGAATAATTTCATTCCATTGGGACTCCAAGCTAAAGCTGTTATACTACTTTTGTGGATACCAGCAACATCAAATCTCCGAAGCTGTGAAACAATACCAAAGCAATACATGAATGAGGAGAAAAGAAAATGGAGACACAAAGCCTATTCAGTGACTCTGACTGATAAATTTGAGGGATCAAGTACGTAAGTGCAGGTCACTAATTTTTATTTAGCACCAAAAAAAAACCCCAAAACCAAAAAAACCACAAACCCCACCACCTAACAGCTCAGCCATTTATTATAAATGAAATTTTCAAAAGCATTTTTGAATAAATGTATCTTTTGTAATGAAATGCATGCCTTAAGATTATTACTTTTATAAGCTCAATGTATGAAGCCTAAAACATATTCACAGATATTTCATCAGGCAAAATTATCTCTTTCGCTACCCTAAAGAATCATGCTAACACTGTACTAGGATTTGCCATACTAAACCTCATAGGAATTTAGCCAAATGCAAAGATTTACCTGTTTGTTTCTTCCAGGCAATGAAGACACAAGCTGAAAAACCGCAACCCGACCTGAGGCCGTACCAACAGCAACTAGATCATCAAAACAACTCAACAGCTTTACAAAAGTAATAGATTCACACTTCCCCTGTTGAAACAAACCATACATAAAACTCGAAAAGTTAATAAGACACAAACAGCAGCTCAATTCTGAGCAACTCAGCTTCATTAGAAGAGAGAAAAGTTGATATTAACCTCAAAATTATATTTTTTCATCTGGTTTAAATGTCTGCAATAGAGATAAAGCATTCCAATGCTGCTCCCCACGGCAATGTAGTCTCCATTGGTATCAAGTGCTGTGAGGTATACAACAATAGAGCGAAACCCCTTTTGGACCTTTGTAGGAATGGCATTGAGAAGGTAATACAAGGGACAAAACTCCTTAAATATAACTGGTGAAGCCACAGATGCCATAGCAAGCACTGACATCAGCAATTTTAAGGCTGAAATAAACACATCTACTTGACCACATAAGGAAATCTGAAAGACAAAAAGCAGGACATGTCATTAACTTCTTTGGAAAGAGTAAATGGTTAACAGAAAGCCACAATGTAGCAAGTAGGGATGTAGAAATTCTCAGATTTTGTTTTGTATAAAGAAAAAGCAAGTTAAACTCTTCTAGCGAATGTAAATTATTCTTACAAGAACCGTTTTAATAGAATAAGCTTATGCCTTAGGTACAGCCAGTATCTAAAGATGTATGGTAACCACTAAATATGGGATAACCACTTTTTGTTGCAGCTGTGAGCGCATCAAATAGAGTTCAAATGCAGCATTTCTTCTCATCTGGTTAGTGTAAGAACCATAAGGGCTCTGACACTGAACAATTCATGCAGTATGTTTCCTCATCTATCTGCAAACTCTACCCTCAATCCTCCCAGCACTGAGAGCATGGGCTATTCACTGTATTAGACAATGCTAGAAGACCAAACTGTCAAACTACTATTTATGCTCAGCTCCTTAATGCCCCACACCTCCAAGGAAAACATGGTTGAGAAACAGTTCAGTGAGAGCTACATCTGCTATATAATCAAATAGCAACCAAAAAATAAAATAGCGCGGGAAGAAAGAGGCAATGCAAAAATGACAGAAAACACAGTTTGGCCAACCCAGGAAAATATCCATGTATCAAATGAACTTAGAAAGATAAGGAGCAAATGGAAAAAAGTACCATATGCCCGTGTTTCCCTTTATGGTTAAGCAAATAATTTCATGCTGGTGAGTGACACTGTAAATATACTTAGGGAACAATTCTGGCATCTTTCCAAGAGTAATGGAAACAAGATTCTGTCTGCCTTCAAGAAAAAAAATGCAGTCAGAGCTCATCAGAAAAAAATGCAATCAGAGCTCATCATAGTAATAACATACTGCTATCTTCAGAAAAAGTTGATACAACTATGACGTATGTAAAAGTATTCAAAAAATTTAATTAAACCCAGTAATTTTTCTCATCACGAGGTGACAGCCTTGACAAGAATACTTTGCAGTAGTAACTGTTCTCCTCATGGATGACTTTGAAACATGGAAAAGGAAAGAACCTTTACTTCTTGAATTTTGTTTTGCCACAAGCAAGCCTGATTAACAGAACTGTTTAGAATCTGCCAAAAATACCTTCAGTTTCCCAAGACAAGAATTTTGGACTTCTGTAAAGATGAAAGTTTTCTATGGTTGTTTAAGCCTGTAACATTGAAGATTTTTTTAAAGCTTCAGCAGCATTAAAACTTCCTTAGAGAAATGAAAAACAGAAATATGCCAGTTGAAACACTGCTAAATGCTCAAAATTATTCTGTAAATTATTCCTACTGCAATTTGTGAGATAGGCCCTATTATGCCTAGTTTTTATTTCTCTAAGGATAGAAAATGGTATTTGTTTGGCAGCTTCACACATTGCTTATGGTGTGTATCAACTAAATCAGAAAAAATATAGCTGCTTTAGTTTAATATCTCTATTACTCTGAAAACCTCTGATGTCTCAATTTTCAAACTACTGCAGTCACTGTGCAAGAGGATTCAGCACACAGGCTTTGGGCCCTGCAACACTTGCTGTCAACATACAATTCCACAAAATCCAAGCGGATTACTTGCATGACATTACCCATTCGAGCCCATGCTAGACAAGACTGCAGGAATAAAGATTGGTTACTGGACCCATATATTATTTGTATTACAAAACCTGCCAGTAAATAAGCCAGTGCAGTTATTAGGTGTTCTTAATTGTGATAAATTGTATTGCTTGCTAGAGCTTAGAAATTAATCCTACTCTTCTCCAGTGTTTACTGTCATGACACCTATTTCATAAAATATCACAAGGATCGGCTGATAAACGTGTCCAAACTATTTCTGAATAAAGAGTTCCTTTCAGAGTTGTTTACTAAGTTAACAGATAACCTCAGTGCATCAACATTCTTTTACAGTATTTTCACACACCACCTATTTTCTCTCTTATATTGTAGGTCTCCTGCCCTTTCCTTCAGCATTGCTTCTATCATGCATACCTTCTATCTACAGTCAACTAAATAAAAAGAGAACCCACTGCTAAAGTCTCTTGTTTGCTGTTCTAAACATGCTGCTTTGCCAGTTCAGTAATTTTACTAGCTGCTGGTCCTTTTTTTCTTCTTTTTTTTCTGGTAAAATAAAACCCAGTCCTTGTCCTGAGTCTCAGATGTGTAAGTCTTCCTCTATCTAATCTCAACTTCTACCACTGTCCAGCTACTGCCTCATGAATTTCACATATTTTGTTTTTTAAGTCCCCTTTGTCACTCCTACAATTCACATCTGTCATCATCCGAAGCTGCTTTTGTAGCTGGAAACATCTCACACTCGCCAGTTGCTAAAGGACCTTGCAAGTCCTCCAAATTCATTCTCTTTCTTTGTTTCCATCACTTATCCTTCCAGCTCAATTAAACTGTTAAAAACCATAATAATTCATTAAAAAACTATGGAATTATGGAAATTTGTACTGTCCAGAAAAAGACTATTAACTCTTTCTGCTACAACAATCCTATCTGCCACCTGATGCATGTTTTCTAAGTTTATACTTAATTTAAAAAGAGAAAAAAGGGAGTTTGATAGGGCATTTTCCCCCCACAGAAAACACTGGGAGGAAGTATTTCTTGTCATATACTAAGTTAACTTAAAAAAAAATGCTGTCAGGTTAGGGTTCTCACTCTTTGTAAAACTTACGTATGATCTGATTTCAACACTCTCTGATGGCAAAGCTGTAAAAAAGTGAAATTAAGTTTTGTTCTCTATAACCCATTCACCCTGTACAATAAAAAAATGTATTAATAAACTACAATTTCTTGCCATCATACATAAATTAGTTTCACCTTGAGTTGTTTAGAGACTAACAAAACACACTGCTTGCATGAAAACTGAAAGCTCAAATCATCACTTTCCTAAAAATACTGCTAATTAAGTAATTTTATCTACACAAAACAAACATATAAAGGATTAGAGAATTGCAATATGGCCTATATATTAAAAAACTGCATGAACACCACGATCCTCTGCTTTTGAGCCTGAAGTCTTCAACATCCCCCCTAATCACAGTTGTGTATCACATGTAGTCTCTTTATTAACAGCTTGAGGATTATTTGTTATCTGTTTTTCCTACTTTATTGATCAAAGGCAAACAGTGCATATAATCTATTTTCTCAGACAGATTTTGGAACTGGACACACATGTTCACTCTGCATCAGCCACAGCTACTCTGAAGTACGTAACAGCTGTATAGTGCAAATCAGCTTGTGCTAAGCAGTTATCCTGCCGCAGAGATAAACTAGAGAAAAATACCTTATGTTGCACATCAAAACCAATCACCAAAGACAGTCCTTCCTTCTGAACTCACAAAGTTCCCAACAAGCTTCTAAATATTGCATTCAAGGCCATGTTTTGAAAAGCAGTTTTTTAAAAATTTTCTTTGGTTTCAGAAACAGAAATAGGGCTCAACGCTGCCTAACAGAGGCAACTAAACTGAGAGATAATCCCATGGTTAAACAGATAGGCAGTGGTTAAAGGTTCAGTGCCAGGGTATACCACAGATTGACTGCAGGAGGCCAAAGCTATCACTGCATTTCTCTGAGCCCGAGTCCTGTGTGTACATGAGGGACAACAGCTCTGGGTTTTTATATTCTCTGGCATAAAAACTTGAATGTTTTTCAAGCTCTTCAGAGTATGGACAAACTCATATATATAACCACCACTGAACACAACAGCCTCTCATCTCAGCTAGATCCTGCTAACTAAAAAGA
>JAVJGJ010000060.1:36908875-36923133 GCA_035590215.1 Microhierax caerulescens
GGTGGGAGTGAGGGGTAGCGGGGAGCAGCCAGAGACCGGGGCCGGGCGCTTCCTAAGTAAATTAGTGTGTGTGTGTGCCTGTGTGTGTGGCGCCCTGCCAGCCCGCCGGCGTGTCGCTGTCGCGCCTGGTGCGGATGAGGAAGGTGCCCGTCGCTCATGCTCCTGGGGGAGGCGGATGACATCTGTGACCCGCTACCTGTGTGGGCTTCGCGCGTGAGACCAGTTACTAGTGTCTCTGTGAATAAAAGTTAAAAGTAGCCAAAGTGCGAGCAGGGTGGTGGGTGTAATTTCTTAGCTTCGAGCCGGCATCGCAGCCGCCTGCCTTCCTGAGGCGTGAAGGTGTGGCGGCAGGGGCTGGGCGGGCAGGGCTGCCGCAGCACTCCCGCTGAGGTGGCATGAGGTGACAGCAGCCCTCCTGCTGAGGTGGCAGCAGCAGCACTCCCGCTGAGGTGGCTTGAGGTGACAGCAGCCCTCCTGCTGAGGTGGCAGCAGCACTCCTGAGGTGGCATGAGGTGACAGCAGTCCTCCTGCCTTGGCCTGCCAAGGGAGTAATGCGCAGTGTATTCCTGTTGGTGCATTGTCCTGTAAGGACACCTTGTAAAATGTGGGCTTTATGCCCAGGGGTAAAGCACCCACCATCTTCAGTAGGACCCAGCATTCTCCCAGACACTTCAAGCTCACCTGCTGATGTGAATTAATTCGGATGTTCGTGGCATGAGCGCTGTGTGGGTACAGTAATCACTGCCATGATTTCTTATCGTCATACACTGTGTTAGCGTTTGACTGTTGCACATTGACGGAAGACTGCTAGATTAGTACGGTGAAGCCACGACTGTCCATGTTGCAATACCACATCTCGGAACGTGCCTGCATTTTTTTAATAACGTTATTTTCTTGTCAATAGTAATAAGGCTAACAGATGAGGAATTAGATTTCATGGCTGAAGACAGTTAATGTAAATTCCATTTTACTTTAATCCATATTCAGCAGTAAAACAAGGAAATAATTCACACAAACAGCTGCCAAAGCACACTGTTTTGTTTCTGTATGTTTTAAATGGCTTGAATTTCTTTATTTTGTCATACAGCAAAAAGTCCTGCTGATGGTACCCCAAGAAGACCTGTTTTATCTGTCAGTGCAAGAAAAATTAAAGATAATGCAGCAGACTGGCATAATTTAATGATGAAATGGGAGAGACTGAATGATAGTGGATTTACTGTTGCAAACAAAATAGTCAACATGAAGATCAGTGAGCAGTAAGTATGCTAATACATACAAGTAAAGACAGCATTAAGATTGTGTTTATTGAGAAATTTATCAGTTTTCTTCACTAGAAAGTTCTTTTTTTTGGAAATGGGGGAAGAACATGTCTGGATAAGCTAACTGAGACAAACTCAGCACTTACACTTCTTGGTTACATGATCTATTTACATGCAAATAATAAATGTCTCAAAGATTAAATTAATCTCATAAAGTAATGATATTTGCAAGAAATTGAAAATGTTTATTATACATAGTCAAGCATAACATAGTTTAAAAACTTCTAGAATGTACAAAGTTAGAATCTAACCCTATAGATCTCAGCCCATATGGGTTCCCTTACTCTTTTGCATATTTACAAAGGCCATTGTTACCATACTTTACTCAAGTCAAAAATTCAGCAGATTTTAAGAAAGAATCAGTGATTTATAGGGACAAAAAAAGTTATAACAGTGCTGATTCAAAAAAAAACCCCACCACAAAACAAAAAAAAAAAACCAAAACCAAGCTTTGGTAGAGCTGTTCTCTTTATGCTGTAAAGAACCTGTAACTAACCTGTAACTAACCGTTTTGTGAAGAAACTTCAGAGCCCTGACAGCTGAACAGGGTTTGTCTGACAGGATTCTGATACGTACAGGCTCAGGAATATTTTGCTGTAATGGTGTCAGGTGTTGCTTTCACTTTCTAGCAATTCCTTCTCCCCTAAATTTACAGCTTCTGTGGAAAAATCAGTAAGACAGGATAGGTGTCTGCACATTAGCTGCTCTGGGTTCACACTTAAATGTCTTAGCTTAAATTGTGCATGAAGGTGAGTTTGTAGTGAGGCACTGATCTGGAGCAGCTGAAGCCTGGGCATACCTTGTCCATTACCAGAGAATAACCTCCAACACAGGGGGAAAGTGAAGTGGGAAGAGGTGTTATCTTAACACCTGCAACTGTTTTCTCAAGCACATGCTCTAAGGTAGAGTAATTCTATGTTCCTCTGAAGATTATGGTACCAACTCCAACTGCTCACATGGCTAGCTATCTCTTTTGCTATTTTTATTTAGGAATTCTCATGATCAGCCTGTGAAAGAGAGATTTTGTAGGATCAGACCACATGGATTTTAAATCTGCACATCTCAAATAAAGCTATATGCAGTTGTTTACTCTGCCTGATGTTTCTGTTTTAGATTTCAAGACAACAAACTGGAGATAGCATGTGATAACAGTGCCACAGGATCTGAAAAGCCAGCTCCAAAATACAATGAAGAACTCGACAATTTCTGTGCAGAATTAGTTGAGACCTTAAAGCATATGGTAACACCCATTTTTCAATCTTAGTCAATATGAATCAATTCCAAGTGTGTTCAAGTATGACGTAAGGAAATGTCCTCAAGTATTTGTTGTAACAGAAAATTAGGATTTTTTTATTCACAGTTCTTTGGCTTAAAACCCAAATGATTATAAATCTAGCATGCACCATTAATTTCCTTGATTGGTAAATTTGAAAGCTGGTTTTACATCTGCCTTCTGCTTATAATTCTGCTTCTCCCTTTATAAAGTGATCTGAAAATGAATCGTACAAAAATGCATTCTAAAACTGCAGCTGTTTTCTCATCCTGAATATTCCCTCTGTTTAGAACAAAACAAACAACAAAGCATGAAGCAGTGCTTTACCTGCCACCGTATCCTTGCAGCTGTCTTTGATCAGACATAATGCGGTTGTATTTTTAGTCCACCTACCTGCATTTTCTGTGCAGAACTCCTCTAGAGAGTGGAGTAAGATAATTAGTATGTAACCCACCTTTTTTCTGTATACATTGCTATGAATTAATGTCACCTGTCAGTCTGACAGAGAGCAAAAAGAGTATTTTTTTGCCTGATACTGTAATTTAAATTTCTTATTAAAAATAACTTTTACAGACTTCTGCCAAAGTGGAGGCCCATTAGAAAGATGATAGATCTATTCTTTTGTATAGAGAGAATACCAGTCCAGTATTTAGAATAAGCAGGAAAGCAGCTGGATTTTCCTCAAATTTTGTTCTGTGGGAAAAGGTAATAGTAATTTGGAGGGTTTTTTCTGGTTTTTTTTTCCCTTGAGGTAGTTTTGTTTTCAGACTGCGAAGTGTGTTGATGCAATTTTTTATTACTCCCAAGTAATAGGAGTCTAAGCAACCAGTGTTAGACTGGGTACTAAACATAGCTACTACAGATATTTTTCATCCCTTATTAGCTTGTACCAGTTTATGAGTTTATAGAAATAATGGCTGGAAAGCAGGCTGTTGGAAAGGGATCTGGGAGTGCTGGTTGACAGCCAGCTGAACATAAGTCAGCAGCGTGCCAAGGTGGACAAGAAGGCCAGTAGCATCCTGGCTTGTATCAGAAACAGTGTGGCCAGCAGGACAAGGGAAGTGATTGTCCTCACATATGTGTATTTGGCACTGGTGAGGCTGCAGCTTGAATACTGTGTTCAGTATTCACCTGTGTTCAGCCTCTCACTTCAAGAGGGACACAGAGGTGCTGGAGCATGTCCAGAGAAGGGCAACGAGGATGGTGAAGGCTCTGGAGTGCAGGTCTTACGAGGAGAGGTGAGAGAACTGGGGTTTAGTCTGGAGAGGATGAGACTCAGGGAGGACCTTATTGCTCTCTATAACTACCTGAAAGGAGGCTGTAGGCAGGTGGGGGTCAGTCTCTTCTCCCAGACAGCAAGTAATAGGACAAGAGGAAATGACCTCAAGTTATGCCAGGGAAGGTTTAGATTAGATATTAAGAAAAATTTCTTCACCAAAGGGGTTGTCAAGCATTGGAACAGGCTGCCCAGGGAGGTGGTGGAGTCACCGTCCCTGGAGGTGTTTAAAAAACATGTAGACGTGGTGTTTAGCAATATGGTTTAGCAATGGACTTTGTAGTTCAGGGTTAAGGGTTGGACTTGATGATCTCAAAGGTCTTTTCCAACCTAGGTGATTCTATGATCTATATTTTCACTTCTTGACTTAAAGATATTGCCTATAAGCTCTATTTTGTGGTAAATATTAGTCCCCATCAGTAATGCACAAAGTCAGATGAGCATGAAGGAAGTGGATTAAATTACCTGTTTTTTGAAGCAAGCTGTTAAATCAGCCTAGATACATTGTCAGTAGTAGATTGAGATGCTTTTCTCACCTGCCACTGGTCTTTTGAAATCAAATTCAAGTCATCTTGATATGGTAATGTAAGAAAGCATGTGTTTATAGGGCTTGTGCCACACTTGTTCATAGACAGTCTAATGTTTTTCCCCAGTACTAAACTGCTATAGGAAAAACCCAGAGAAAGGTGAAAAAATGCAGGAGGGCTTTAATATATTTCTACATGGAGGAAACAAGAGTCACTAAGTCATATCTGCAGTGTTCAGAATTTTAGGGTGTCTCATATTAAATCTTTGTGTAAAATCCAGCTTTGATCCCTGTCTGGAGTTTAAAAAAGTGAGTTAGAAATGTTAAGACTAAATAATCTTCAGAAATAGCGTTTAACAAATTAAATAGTTTTAAGCAATTTAAGAAATCGGTTTAAAAAATATTTTAAGTTTATAGTAGCCTAATGTTCCTGAGATGTTCATTAACATTACATGTTCATGATTTTCAGACAAAAATACAACTGAAAATGGAAAAGCTTACTTTGACTACTAAAGCAATCTGTGACTTGGAAACATTCCACCACGGAGCTGGGAATTGCACAGCACCCTTTTTTCATACATGGCCTACACCATACTTCTGTAAGTAAAACATTGATTATCTTAGCTAACTGCATTGTGTCGTTGATGTCATCCTATTTAGGATTGAAAAATAAACCCCTTTATCTGGATGTCTTGCCTGAGAGAGAGAGAGAATCATTCTCCTTTCTAATTGACTAATCAATAAACACATGAATGCAGCATTTGGCTTAGGGTTACTGCTGATGACTGCTTGTATGGATTGCCAAAGATTGTCTGACACGCAGCAATTACAGCATAAACCTAAGCTTGTCGGCAGCTTACAGTGTCCAAGCTGCAACAGCCACATCCTTTGTAGGGAGAGACATATTTCCAACTTGGTAGTGTTACGCCATAGGCTTAACTGACTTGACTTGTTGCTTGACACTGAAATGAAATCCTTGAATGCAAAGAGCAAGCTATACCTCAGTTTATTCTCAGGCTGCTGAAGAAAAATACCTCTGATCTCAATGTCAGTCAATACAAGCAAGGAAATGTTCAATTACTATTGTTAATATTAATCCTTTTAGCATTCACTTGAAGACAAAAGGTACTGCCTCCTAACTAGTATTACCACAGATTTTAGACTGTTTGAATTAGAGAGAAGCCTGGTTGCATGCAAACCAACAGCTTTCTGTGTGAAGTGAAAGTCATACCTTTGTGAAAGCCTGCTTCTTACTTCACTACCAGAAGGTAGTAGGAATCTTATGTACTTATGCCAGCTTGAAAGTGTAAGAATGAGAAAGACAGCTGCTGTCAGAATGCTCGTTGTAACTGAATCATTTAATGATGCCCACTACTCCATGAAAAACTAAATCCTCCTGAAGGTAATGATAGCTCAGGCAAAGTTAGAAACACAAGACCAGTGTCTCTCTAAAAATAAAGCGTGGTTATTTTTTAGAAAGACAAACAATTAGAGATTATTACATAGATATATTTTAGCCCCCCTACAAGTATTACTAACATAAATAGTAACAATATTGGCTTTTACATTACTTCAGGTTTTGTCTGTTGTTTTGTTTTACTGCTGGTTTTCACTATCGGTATCGCTCGTTGGTGATCACACATTGCAAAAGTGCCTGACAGCATGTGAGGGCACCCTTAGATTAGCTAAAATCAACAGTGACTCTAAAATGTGAAGCTTATATTTCAGGATAGCATTACCAATTTTTAAGATCAAATTTCAGGTATTTGAAAGAATAGCTATAATTGTTAATTTTACAGTGGGCCCTGAGATTCAATACCACTGCTTATTTTAGAATTAAAAGGAGATTAAAGTCAAAATTACAAGTTAATAGAAATATCCAAAAGCTGAGGAAATGGTTTAGCATTTTATATTCTAGTGTACAAGCATTATTAATGCTGTAAACAAGATGTCTAAATATGGCAAATAGTTTATATAAGGTAGGTTTTTTTTTTAATGGTCAATATATTACAAGAATAATTTAACTTTTAGAGAGTTGCTGAAATGTTCTGGTCAATGTGCTTGGTTTTTCAATCCATTTCAGATGAGGTTTCTCTGAAGCTTTCTGAAATGTACAAGAAGGAACTACAACTCAAGGAAACAATTGTACAAGAAATTGCTCATTCTGCTGACCAGGATCTGATGATGGTCTATTTATCATCATGGTTATACCAGCCTTACATTGAGAACAGCAGCAAACTACTACTTGAAGCCATGCTGCTGGAAACAGGACATAGACAGTGCTAGAATTTCAAATGTTACATGGCTTGCTTCTAATGATGCTTCCATGAAACTGAAATGGTAAATTGCAAGGCTTACCAAGTAAGTTGAGTTTTTGTAAAACTTATTAAAAAAAGTGTTTCTCTGTTTGTAGCTATTATTTTGTCTCAGCTGAAACTCTTTTATCTGCATGGGACAATCTGGTTTTGGTTGCTTTATCCATGTTAAGTGCAGTAGAGAGACTACAGTTAGGAGGCCGAGTCCCCTATAATCAGAGAGAGATAAGCACTACGTGGTGGTCTGGGGGGGATTCAATGCACACAGACATCTACAGCAAAGCATGTAACTACTTTCCAAGTTTTGACACTCTAAAATACCTACGTTATCCCTTTCACCATAGAAATTCAGCACTTCTTGATCTTTCATGGCATTTTTTTACATGACTTAACAGGGCTAGCACTTTTGTACTTGTTTTATAAATGGGGAAAAGGAAAGGAAAGCGGAGAAGGCAGGGTCCAAAATGATCCACAGTTTGGTGTGTGGTTCTGAAAGGCTGTTGCAGACAGTAGTGTAAATTCTGGTTTGGTTTTGATTATAGTGTGGTTAGGTACATCACCCTTGAAGAGTGATCCAAGCCTGAACTAGCACCCTGAGAAGTTGTAGTACAACTTGCCATTCCACAGTCATATGAAAATGTCTTGTCTCTTTTAGTTCATTCTGACTTTTTTTTCTTTTAAACATGTTTCATGAAAGCACCTGTTGAATAAAAACAAGACCTGCTTCATTCCTGGCCTTATCCCATATTGTTTGCTTCCTGTCATAAGATTCAGTTTTTCCTTGGATTACTGTTTCTGATGCCAAGTGGGTTTGGTTACTGGTGTGCCCCCGCCCATTTTTGGTTAGCAGTTTATATGACAAGAATTGGTGGCTCAAATTCTTGCCTTTCTTTTTCATGCTGCTTTCTTGGAGAAGAGTGGAGTGTGTTCAGGAAAAAAACAGTTAATGCAAAAGTCAGATGCTGAAGTGGGGTTCAATACCCCTACTTGCTTTCATTGCTGAAGACATAATAATCACTGTAGCATACTGGTGTGTCAGACCTAGGTAGCATGGAGAAACGGCTACACTTATCCAGTGTTTAATAGCTGTTAGCTGCTATTGCAAATTACCACTTTTCAGAAAAGTGTATTGGAACGTGGAAACTATGCAGCTGTGTCATCATTTTTTAGTTATATCCCTAATGCATAGTGAATTTAGGCCTTCTGCTTACTTCATTATGATTAATAATCTAAATTCCTCCCACATACTGATTGCCTGTATGATCTGCTCCTATATAAACTGTTGATTTATATCTCCTACTTCACCCAATTTTGTAGGGTTTCCAAGTGTTGTTGACTTATTGTGCACTGACAGATGTTTACCCTTCGTTCTCCTTGAAGTAACTATTTGAACTAAAAGACAGTGACACAAAATACACACTGCTATGAAATGACTGTCATGGCTGTGGTTTGACGCTAGAAAAATCTAGTGAAAACAGCGAGAGATTCTGGAACAGATCTCTGATAGGAAAAGTAGGGTCACTTAACTGGCTCCAGGCTGAAACCCCATAAGCTTGGTCATGGAAATTCCTGAGTTTCCTGCAATAATGGAATAGACAGACATGAATTGGAAATTTTCTCTACATTACTCTGTTCAACGTGAAGGTTGTTTCTGACAGTTTAATAGCATTCTATTCTTACCCCAAATTTCTATCATCTAAAAAGAATTTCTGCTGTAGCTCAAGGAGAGTACAATCAGTTATGAATAGCTGTGTTGGGTTTTATTATTTTTCTGTGCAAGTGTTCCACCTAGTTTTAACAGCCAACTTTATTTGAGTAGGGCCAAACCCTTGTCACTATGGAAACACCTTTGTACCTGAAAAATATTTTCCAAGGAGAAAAGGTTGGTCTGCTTATAGAATTGTTCTTTTAAGATGAGAGCAGGTGTATTCTATTTCCCAGCATGTGGAAATCAATAGGGAAGGCAGAATTGAAGCAAATTTTCATTTTCTGCACAGGTGGAAAATGTGGTTTGTTGTTTCTTGGAGGAAGTAAGCTCTACAGGAAGGAATCTTCATATTCACAGCCTCCCTTGCTCATTGACTGTCATCAGACACAGGAATATTACTGCAAAAGCATCGCAGAGATGTTTTGTCATTATAGCTCTAAGCAGTTGATTGTTACATTTGAAGCCCTCAGATGTAGTTACTAAGACAGTCAATACAAAAGAGTTCGAAAGACCAGCAGAACCTTGCTTTGTATGGTACCTTCACTTCCAAGGTAAGCCTGTATCCTTTGACCAGGTGGTAACCACCACTTTAAAAAAAAAAAGGAGGGGGAAAACCCAGAACAAAAACTAGACCATAAACCCAAACACCAGACAGGAGTTCACTAATACATGATCATATCTTTCACATTCATGCATAAAAGGCAGTGGTTTGGCTAATCAATCTTCTACTTAGGCAACCAAGACAAAAAAAACCAAAAACACCCCAAACCAAAACCCCAAACCAACTACATTAAAAAGATGCAGTAGAGCAGCTTGTTTAATCTCTGAATTGTCCTCTCTCTCGTTTAGATTTAATTTTAGTGGTTTTCTTCAGTAAAAAGACAATGAAAAAAATCAATGTTCATACTTGATTTAAAAACAGTTCTCCTGCATATCACAAGTCCTTTTAGCTGATATGTCCATTTATCTCAGTAGTCTCCTGTATTTAGCAATGAGGCGACAACACACATTTTAAAGGTACGTTACCAGTTTTCAGTAATGTCTGCAATAGCTCATGAAGAAACTAAAGATACTGGTCATTTAAGGTTCTTCTTTTTCACCTGCCAAGCTTCTTGAAAGAAAAGACAGTGCCTTGGACAAGAAGCTGCTTGGGAGTATCCACAACAAATTACTATTCAAGCAACATACTGAAAGTATGACAAAAGTACAAGATAGCAGTAGATAAGTAATTTGGTAAGTTTTCTGACTGCATAAACAGGGATTATAGTCAAGGACACCTTTTTATTATGATTAAATAGTACAGGGCAGTGTGGAGTTACTGGGAAGGTCAATGTTTAGAACTGATAAAGGATGCATCATCTGAAAGAAAAAAAAGTATAATACAAGTCTAACAAAAATAGACAATCATGGACTAAAGTAAAAAAAGAATGTGGTATCTTATTAAGGAAAATCAGATCACTACTTATGCACCCTCCCATTTCTGTCTAAGTAACAGCAATTTCTGAAGGTGGGGCTGAATGTTACACAAGCATACTTAATTATATTTTCAACAGTTCAGTACAAATTGGATCTTGTTTGACAAAAAGGCTATTTTTGTCTTTCACTCAGTGGATGCTTATTTAAGTGAGGAACAGCTAGGCTGTCACATTGTTCCCAGAATGCACAAGCATGGATTATATTTAAAACTGCCCATTTTCCCAGGCAGATTTATGCACATCAAGTCTGGATGCTAATGAACATTCAAGCTAGCTTTAAGAAAGTGCAATAACAAAGTGTTTTGTAATCTCAGTGGCACAGAAAACACGTTTTTAATATAGTTTTTATTTTACCCATATACAGCTTGCCAGTACACAAGCACATCACTGCTGAATGGCAGTACAACTTACTGCATTTTTAGATGGCTAGAGAGAAAAGGAATTATGTAACAAAAGGGAACAGTGCAACAGTTTCAGGGTTGACAGATTTCCACTTTCCACCCACCCCCAACATATAAAGCAAATAGAACAATGTTAATTCTAGAATTTTTGGTTGCAACGCTGCTAGATTTATATAAACATAAGTTATAAAAAGTACAGGGCATAGAAACAGTTTACAAATAAGTTAAATTTCCATTATTTCAGTATTCACATTAGAAAAATATACATTTTATATTCAGTCTTTTCCAGAAGAAAGCATATACAGTTTTCTAATTTATGGCTCCAATTCACTTTGCGAGAGCAAAATATCTTCACTTTGGCCATCTGTTTCCATTGCCAGTAGTGCTTCCACAGTTTCCAAAGGTATCCCCTCAGGTGTGCGAATGTGCATTGTAGTACCATTGGAATCTGTTACAATAACGATGCCTTCTGCCCGAGACAAAACAGCAGTATCTGGATGAGACAGGATAAGCCCATCTGAAGTCTGAATAAAAATCTGTTCATGTCCCTGAGACAAAAAATCATGGCTCTCATCAGTAATCTCAAAGGCTACAGCTTCATCTACAGTTACTGTATTCTCCACCTCATGTTGCTCCTCTGTCCCACAAGAAAATTGATTCATGTTTCTAAAAGAGTTTTCATGGTTCACATGAGCAGACAAGGAGGCTTCCTGGACAGGGTTCTGGTGCAACTCAGTCTGAGCACTGTGTGGGTAGTTTATTGGCACAATGTTTGTTGAAAAAACTTTTTCAAGTTCTTGCATCTCATCAGTCACATCAGCATTACGGAATTGTTCAGAATGTTCTTTAATAGCAAAATTACAGTTTTCTTCTTGCACTTTCTGATATTTTTGATTGTGACCATCTTCTTCACATGTCAGTAAGTCAGTGCTCTGACTGTTCATTGTATCCTCCGAACTGCAAAGTTCAGGAGCTGACAGTTCACCTGCTGTATTCTCACTCACAAAGTGCTGAACTAATTCAGGCGAGCCACCTGCTTCAACGGGCAGTACAACTTCAGTATGTAGCAGAGGTGCATCACCTGCCATATCTAGTCCCTGTATGTTCACAGGCTGGGAATACTCTATCCTCATTTTCACAGTCTGGGAGAAGGTACCTGAATTTTCAGCATCAATTCTAACTCCTGAATCAGCAAGTGAATTATGTTCCTCTGCTGTTGGTAATGTACTTCCAGTTGTGCAGCAAGTGATACGCCTATCTTCTGAAAGCAGGATTTCTCCATTTAATGGATTAAAACCTGAAGAGGTGAAAGAAAAATCATCTTGTTGGGCAACCTAATATTACATGTCCAAAAAATTATTTTTCAACAATAATTCTGGAGGAAAAGCTGGACTACTTCCCTGCTTTCTTCCCCCACATTAGCAAGCCTGATGTGCCTTACAAGTTTCACAGTACTTCCCAATGAGAAAGCCAGTATAAAAATACCCTACAGAATTTTTGGATAGTGAAATATTATTTAGTATTTCCATACCAAGGGACCTGACATTAGAAGCACCATTTTTCTGTTAATCCTAAAAAATCTGGGCTGAAAATCAAACTCATTTTTTTCCATCTCTCATAGAGCCAGTAACATTAAAAGAATATACCAGGCACAAACTTGTCAGCTGCTCATCCCCATCTCCATTAGTTCATTGACAGAAGCATCTGAATTTGATACAAATTGCTGTTGATAATCAAGCTCATCCTGGACTCAGACATATCATCAAGTTACTATGTACTTGATTAGCTGTGCTAACAAGCTGAAGGAGAACCTTGGTCCTGTGACAGAAAAGGTAAAAAGCACTAACGATTTAGTGTATTTTACCAGTTATTTGACCTGGACAAAAAGCCAGGTCACAAACCCAGTAGGTAGTTGAACAGTAACTACTAAGCTGCAGTAGTATAAGCTGTCAGGTTTTATTACTGAAGATCAAAAGGAACAAGTAGGTTGGTTGTTGTTGTTATGAAAGATATCACTGCACAACAAAGGAGGCCTCACACTTCAGAAGGATCCATTTTAAATTTTTTGTACTGTATACTAGCAAAGGCCCTACTAGCAAGTGCAATTGAAAGAAAAATTAAAAAAACCTCATAGCTCGGAGGAAAATCATAATACACTAAGAAATAAACATGGTCATGCAGACAGCCTTTCAGAGAAAGAAAAATAAACTAAAGGGGAAAACAAAAACACAACCATTGGCATAAAGATGTGCAAAGGGCAAAGCAAAGCAGCTTACAGCAACTCGAAAAAAAATATATATACAAAACAAGAGGATGGTACTGATACACACATCCTGGAGATGCATAAAGACCATTCACAACAGTGATCCTAATGCCTCTGAATTACTGCAACACTTTTGCATCAAAGACCAGTGGAGTTTTAGGAGATTACAGATGGGACCCATCTCACCCCCCTTTCTAATCCACTGTTACCCTGCCAATCTGAGGGTAAGGGAGAATAAAGACAAAGAAGGGATAAAAAGAAAGGCAACCACCCAAAGACTGTGGTGCAAAATGGCACCTCAATTCCAACCTTCAGATCCCACATCTCCCCTGGGATACAGGACAGCCTGCACCAGCTCTCCCCCTCCCCCAGGATCCACAAAGCTCCAATGATTCTGCTATTGCAGCCTGCTGGTGCAGAGAGGAAGAACATGCACACTGCTTCCTCTTTCTCTGCTCTTCCACAGCTGACACAAAGGTCATGCACCACCTCAGCTATGAGGGACAGGGCAGACAGGAAGCATTCAGGAAGCACACAGTAGAGGCCAGTACTATGCTCATAGTACTACTGTAGTAGTATCAGTAACTGGATTATCATGCATTCAGAATTGAGCTACTGTTGTGGTCTGTGTCATCCATAACTTCCCCTGGCTCCATGAGGCCTTTCCAGTTAAACAGCTGCTTTTGAACGACCTGGGAAGCAAGTTAATAAATGAAACCTTAAGACAAAAACCACAGTAACTTGAAGAACAGAGATTTGTTCAGCTCCTCCACAAACAACAGAATTGGAAAATCCGAAGAGGTTACCATCTTTTTCAAACAGTGTACAGAAATTCCCACTCTTTTCTTTCACTTCATCTTGACTGGCATAATTATTCACATTCTCCATTACGTCTTCTAACTTGGTCCTTTTGGCTGATGGCAGCAGTTCCTCCCCTGAGCTCTGTCAATAGAAGAGATAATTAACTGGCTGCCACTGTAACAGCTGACAATATTGGGATAGATCACAAACTAACTGTGGGCACTTCATGGCAGTGAACTGATACTCTCCTTGAAAACAGGATTTACACTTAAGGTCTTCCTAAAAGGTAAGGATTTAAACACTGCCCTCACACTTTGCCAAAATGCCACCAATTACTTTTGATATTTGGTTGAAACAATCTGCCCTTGCTTCAACATTAAAGCATCTCTCTGAGCTTTTGTGATTAGCTGTATGGCATGAAACCTGCTATACGCTCTCTCAAGCTTCAATAAAGGGCTATGCACAGCCTGCCCAGCATTGTTTGGTTATATTAACAAAGAAAACCTGATCAGCTCTTAAATTTAACCACAGGCAAAAAATGAAAAAAACACTAGTTGTACTTATCCACCACCAGAAACAGCTCTGGATTTAAAAAAAAATAAAAATAATAAAATAGAACAATTAAGGGGACAGACCACAGAGAGATGACTTTCAAGAAGAGGAAACATGGGCCCCTGCTACAGCTGTAAACAGACTACATCTGGTCAACTGACTTGTTAGAAATGAAGGAACTGTTTTCATGCTCCTCTACCTACCACCAATTAGCAGAGCAACCACTTCTCTGACATCTGAACCTGCTGTAGCTTTGCCCATTTATTCCAACACAAGATATTAGAATCTGAGAATCCTTCTCACAGTGGAGCCCCCATTTACTAGCACCTCAGCAAAATTCTTTCTTCCC
>JAVJGJ010000060.1:36931899-36960383 GCA_035590215.1 Microhierax caerulescens
CTGGGACACACAGGAAGGAGGAGAAAAAGAAGTCATCGCCTGGCCCGTACGGGGATCGAACCCGCGACCTTGGCGTTATTAGCACCACGCTCTAACCAACTGAGCTAACCGGCCTGCTGACGGGGGGCGTTTCCGTCTGGTGATAGATAAGGGCACCTAGACCCACAGCCCCATCCGCACTGAGTAGGGCAGGTGGTGGACGGAGCGAGGGGCCTCCTCGCCCCCCCCAGTAGTGTCGCAGCCACGCCCGCCCGGGTGGGACTAGAGGCTTAACGCATCCACTCGCCCTGGGAACGCTGTGCCGCGCCTGTGGGGATGCAGCGCCTGGGAGGTAACAAGCACTGGTCACGTTTGCAGGGCGACTTCACCTCTAAGTTAATAGGTTCATACTCCTCCAGGTTATGATTCCAGTTTAATTTAGTTAAACAAAATATGTATTTTGGGCATCTACTTTAAAAGCATTTACTCTTCTGGTTGTTTAATGCACTGTTAGGATGTTAACTTGCATGGACAAATGATTCACATTTTCCTAGTATTTTAGTTTTTACTACATACGCAGCATTTAAAATGAACTTTTCTTCTCAGCTTTGAAGCCTACATTAAAATACATGTATGTTCGCTCAGCAAAAGGCAAATACCGCCAAGGGGGGCGGGGACGCCTCTGCAAAACGGTGTTTTTTTCGGAGACCGCCTGACTAGAGCTCCCTAAGAACCCGGTTCAGCGGCGCGGGGCCGTGCAGACCCCCGGCTCCCCGCTTACTCCTGGTGTAAGCCGGGATCTGGGGACACGCACCGCCCCCGCCTAACCAAGCCAGAACTGAACCCCGCGGAACCGCGACCTGCACTGGCACGGGGAAGCCACTGGGGATCAGGAGCTCACCGAAGATCCACCCCAGCCCGCCGAGGTGCAGAGCGAGCGCCCGCACCGGCCGCGCGTGTGCCAGTCCCCGACACAGGCCAGGGCCGCCCGCGCCGCCGCTGGGCTTGCGGAGCACTCGGCGGCCCGGAGCGGGGGCTGCGCGCATCAGCCCCTCACCCACAGAAGGCTCGACCCCGCCGCCCCAGGCAGGACGGGCTAGCTCAGGAGAACCGCTCCGCGCACAGCACGGCACCGGCGGAGGCTAACAAGCCGTAGCGCCGAGGCGGACGCGCCAGCCCGCCGCAACCCCCGCGGCCGGAAGTGCCTCCGACCCCGCGCCTCAGCGCGCCGCCAACCGTCACCCTGCCGCGCGCCCCCGAGCAGGTGCAGGGGCCGCGGCGAGCAGAGGCGGGGAGGCTCCCCCCGCCTCCCCGCGCCCTGCCCACTGCGCCTGCGCGGCCCAGCGAGGGGCGGGGCGCGCGGGGGCGGGGGCGGAGCCTGGCGCGGGGAGCCGGAGCCTGCGCGGTTGCGAGGGTGACGGGACTCCAACAGGGCGTGCGGAGGGCCGGGCCGGGAGGTGCTCGGCGGCTGGGGGGGACCCGGCGCCTCTCTCGCTCACCCGGAGACCTACAGCCGAGGCGGGATGAACAGTAAGAGGTGCGCGGGGGAAAGCAGCGGGCCTGGCGCGGTGTGGGGGCCGCGGGCAGAGGGCCCTGCCTGAGGGGCGGCGTGGGCCCCGCGCCTCTGAGAGGCCGGCGGCCCGGGCCCGGGGGAGCGCCCTGGCTGAGGCGGGCTGAGGGGCTACCGTAGCCCCTAGAAACCGCCATCGCTGCAGCCCATTGCCAGCTCCTAGTTCTCCCAACCGAGTCCGTACTAGTGAAATGCTGGTCTCTGCGTGCCAGTCCTCTTCTTCAACAGGGCGCTAATAAATCTTACCCTCGCCCCTGTGAAGGAGTAGCTTCTCTGGTCTCTCTGAGTGATTTCTCAGAAGCTGCTGGGTTTTCTCATGATTTGTTCTGCAAGCCTTTCATTACTTAGCATCCTTCCTCAGATCATCCCATGTTGCGTCCTACATCTGGTGTGTTTCTGAACACAGAAATCATGTGCCGTGGCCTTACGACTGTGGCTGAAGCTGAACTTCTTGTTGCTTTCTTCATATTTTTGGTTATTTCTCTCTTCCCACAAGCATCAATGTTGTATTTAATTGTCATGGCTTTTTCTTCCTCATCTGGCTGGCTTCTTTGCAGCAAAATAATCTGCTTTAGGTTTTTATAATACTCTGTTTTGACTATTTTAGTGCAATCTTTTTTGTTACTTTGTATTGGATTCTTTAAGACCAAATGATGACTGATTTTCTATGTTCTTTAGTTAACAGCAATAGAGGTGTAATCTTTGAATTCCATTATTTGCCCATAATTCTAATTTACATCGTTCCTAATTTCCTGGATCCTGTAGCTTCTTGCACATTAAACTGTCCTGCTGTTGAATGATTACCTCTCTGCCATTTTTGTGGCCACTTTTTTGGTGTTAGACTAATCCAGATTGCTACAATTTACTCTTCCTAAACTTTATCAGCCTTTCCACTGAGCCTGAACAGCTGTGTGCTGAAACAGGAGAGAAAAGGAAGAGATTAGGTAATGTCTAGCTTGTTATAGATGCCATAAAAGAATTGCTTAACCCATGGTTAGGTCTGCTTTATTCTTTGATGTTATGTACAAGGGTAATTAAAATACTTCATTCAATTTCATCCTCAAAGTTTTCAGTCTTAAAATGCTAATAAAATTTTTAACACTTCTGGCATTGATCATCTTCGAGTTCCAGAAATTCAGGTAAACAAGCTAGTAATTAGTTTTGCTTTGTAGCTGTACCAAGTTTCATAGCTTACAATTGACATGCTTTGACCTGACTGTTCTCTTTCAGTTATGTGTTTGAAGTCAGTTGGTTTGGTGAGGTTTTTTGTCACCTGGTTGCTTTTGAAAGATATATGGTGTTGAAGTGGATTTTTAAGAATCTCCAGAAGTCTTGGCCTGTGGATGCAAATTCAAAATTTGTATTAAACTGTTAGTACATTTAAAGTCTGAATTTTATTTCTTATTTATATAAACTTTTATGTTATTATTCTTACAGTGTCAAGAGTTCCTTTCAGCTTGTCATTAAACAATAACTAACAATAACACATGATCATTCTCATTTTCTCCCTAGGAGAAAAGCTCTCTTATTTTCAGTGATCTTTTGTTGAGAGTTTACATGTTGATTTTATGCATCAGAGACATTTTGATTCTGCACTTTATTTGGTCAATTGAAATAATTTAGGTCTTTACTGTCATTCTTTTCACTGGATGGTGCTCTCAAGTGCCAGGCAAAAGCCTGAGTTGTTTAAGTGCAGGTTTCTTCTTTTGTATATATAGCGCTCTGTTATAAAAAAATTAAAATAACAAACCTTACATGAAAAAATTCTTTAGTTCTGTAAGACTATTTTAGAGTGTGTAAATAATTAATTCTTCTTACACTATTAGAACTCATGAGTTTAAAATAAAATTTAAAAAATCAAATTATTTTGACCCCTCCACTGTCATCTGGACTTCTCTTGTAGGGGCAAAATACATGTATAGAAGACAATATAAACCAAACCAAATTATATAAAGATACACTGTCTGACTTCTTTTTATATCTATGAATATTTTCAATAAATTTGTACAATAATTCTTTCCCTGTGTTTGTCTGCCTAAGTACTTTGGTTCATTAACACCTATGGCTGGTATACCATAGATATTAAGATCTTATTTTCAGATTGTGTGATTTGAGTATTTTTTTTATGCCAGAGAATCAATTACTTGCATTTAGAAAAGAAAAATATGGGATTGCCATCTATTCAAATCAAAGAGTAGGTTAACAAACAGCTACATTTTTTTCTTATCTGCCTTGCGGTTTTTTTGCCACAGGATTGGCTCTGATGTTACATGAACATATAACATTGCCACTGTGTAGCTTACTGGAGGGGATCAGTTGCTACCAAAAAAATCCATTGACACTTTTTGTTTGAAATTATGCAAGAGTGGGATTTAAGTACTCTGAATTTGTGATCACCATCTTATATTTAGCTATTTAAATAGGACTTAAAAACTTAAGGTAGGGTTAGAGAGCATGGCGCAAAGTGTGATTGCTGCTGACAAAGCATGTTACTTGCTCTTAGTCATGTTGCTTAGTGAACACTGAAGACTGGGGATGACCTTCCTTAAAGCACTCCCTGACCAGTTATTAAATAATGGCCACATGAATTAAACAGTCTGCTGGTCTCTTCCCTATCTGGAGTCTCTGTTAGAGATCGCTCCTTTACTCAATAATTTTCAAAGTCTATTTCTGCTTTTAGAATAGTTCTAAATGTAAATTGTCTGTATAGAGTGTGTTAGATGGTGTCATTGATTTCAAATTAGTCTACTTTCTCCTATTTTTCAGATTTAGATGACCTAATTAGTTTATGATACAGCAGATAATGATCAGAACACCTAAGCAAGAAGAGCAACTGACAAGTCTCACAGAAGTGCTGTTACTGTATTGGAGAAAGAGGGATTTGCAAGGGGAAGGTTTCTACTAATTAAAATACAAGCATTTGGATCACAGGGAAAGGGAAGACCTTTATTTTTAACAGGCGTAAGTGTGAAAGTTGGGGAGGAGAAAAGAGATGAAGACCACACAAACTGATTGCAAGTTGGAAGACAGTGTTAGAATGTCCCTGCTTAAGTAACTTCCCTCCGCAAAAATCTTGGCAGGCTTTCTCCACTGTGAGGCTGTATTTATACTTGTAAATTAAACATATCTGGAAATCTTCTTGGACACAAAGAGCAACTGGCATGAAATGCCCCACATCTATGCTAGTAAATTCTCTTTATCTTCCAAAACAAGGCAGTAGGACAGAAACCGCTGGAGAAATGACCCTAGAAGGAGTCCTCACATAAGGCTGGGAAGATGCCTAGGAGAGAGATAGTTGTCACAGGTCAAATCCAGGCTAGGGACTGTTGTCACAGTAACTAATACAGATAAGTACACTTCACTGAATTTACTGCTATCGACATAGCTTAAGACTCCTACAGTTATTCTGACTTCCTTAAAGGGTTGAGTATAATGAAAAAGCTTTCCAGGTCTGCCTCCCTCAAAATGACTGGGTTTGGTTCTTTCTTTAATAATAAGACTATGTCAAAAGCAACAGCAGCATAAAGCTAACCAGAATTGGTTTTTGCTCAGGTGAAATTACTGGAAGAATTGTCAAGGATAGAATCCGTAGGTGCTAAAAATAAAGGGAAGCAGGAGGATTAAGTGGGTGAAGAGAACCAGGCACTGGGATTGGTAAGGAACAGTTAATCACAAAGCTGAAGGAGAATAAAGGAGGAAAGAAAAGAAATGTCAGTTCTGAAGGAAATTGGGAGGCGACTGGGAAACTAATATACATAAAGCTTTTGTCATAACCCTTATGATATCTGCTTCATCTCTTAAAGTTCTACAGAACTAGATTTGACTGATTTCAGCATCCTTGTGTTTGGTGCACTTCTTCAAGCACTTTGGCCTAGTGTACAACTCCTATCTGAATTTATTATGGGAGTAAAGCTTTAAAATCAGGAACTACAGGAGCTGCTTTGCATAAAAAAGAAAAGGGGGGTGGGGGGCAAAACCAAAAACAAATGAAAACCACCACCCAACAAAAAATACCACACCAAAACCCAACGAACCAACCAAAAAAAAAAAGCCAACAACAACAAAAAAAGCCCCAGAAAACCACCACAACATCAAAACCCACATGTTGGAACAATGACAAGATACACTTGCTTTATAAGTTAACTTTATGTTTTCGGTACAATGTAAACAAATGTTGGGTTTTTTGGTGAAAGAAGCAAAGAGTAACTTCAGGTACAAGTTGCTAATGTGCTGCAGCAGAAAAAAGAACGAAGTGCTGTGTGCAGAGGTGTTGTGTCTGTGAGCAAGGAGGTTGTAGTTCATTGTCCAAGATGGAATTAATGTGTTTTATTTTCAGGAATATAGATTTCTGTAATATGAGCAGCAAAACTTCATTGGCTGGTATTCATTATATTTTCTCTCAATTGTGTGTTAACAAAACCCACCTTTTTAAAAAAAGTTTTCTGTTAGAATTTAACAAATCAAATATGGATTGTTAACATAAGTCTTCGTAACAATTTGTATTTTAAACATACTGAAATGGTATAATTTTGTTTTTAGACTAAACCAACTGGTCAGGGGAGGGAACATTTTCTGATATTCTGAAGACACAGTCTTTGGGATGGAAAGTACTATGCATGTAAACACATGAAACCACATTTTGAAAGGTATGCATAATTCATCATAGTAGTACAGAAAAACTCATTTAAATTTGGTGAGGAAATGTGAAATTAAGACTTAAGTGAAGTTTTTTGAGTACATGTGTATTAAAAAGGTTTGCATGTAGTACAAAAAGGGGACTCTGCTGCTGATTGTGCCAGGCCTTCCCATTTGGGATTTGGGTTATTTCCATGAGTATTCTAATTGATGTCATCCACTGTACTAAATGCTGCCTGGCCACTGGGTCGGGGGTGGAACGAGAAGCATGAGGACAAAATAGTTGATTTCTGCTGTGCCAGATGCACCGAATATACTTGTGCTGTTTTCCTTTTTGCTGTAAATAATAATCACAGGAAGAAGAAATATGTCAGTCTTCCCCCTAGACAACACTTTTTTTATTCTTACTTTAAATACTGTTTTAATGCAGGTCGAAAACATGGTATTTATTCTTACTCCATGTATAGCATTAGTTCTACTTCATATTCGCATTTACGTTTAATTATATACATCAGCAAGATCTTATATGGTCACAAAATAGGTGCTTTTTATCAGTCAGGAAAACAGAGGAGAGGGCTGTGTGGAAGTAGATGTAGACTTGACATTCTCCTCAAAATATGTAAGTGCCAAACAATGTTTTTTGGGTCAGTGACTTTGTATTCTCAGTTAAATTTATTAAGTTCCTAGTGAAATTGGTGGGAGTGATGCATTTGTACATACAAAGTAAAATGGAACATTTTGCTCTTAGGTGAGATTTCACAATGTAACTCAGAGTTGCAAAGGCTGTAAATTAAAACCAAAAAAGATAAATATCTTCAACTAATGTAGCTTCTGATTCTCTGTTGTGTTATTAGAGAACTGTTGGTCCATTTGTACGTTACCTACAACTAACCAAATTGTCCAATCAAAAGAGTATTTAACTGCCTAACTATATCAAGGGCAGATAGTATACCAATTCAGTGGCAGGGCACAACAAGCTGACTCTTTTTTTCGTGTAGCATGTTTAAAACAATTGTTAGGCCTTTAACCCTTTGATAATTGACTCTTTTAGCAACAGGTGACAGTGTTTTAAACAGAACCTGGCTGTACAAGGTATTTTTCCTAGTTTCAAATTGGGAAATACTGTTTGGGTGTTTAGCTTTATGTCTGACTGTGAAAAGGCCAATGTACCCTGTTCTGATCCATTAAGTAGCGTGCAAAGCTCTTTGTTTCCTGCTTCCTTTCCAGAGTTTCTGTAATTTTATTGTTTATTATAGTCTAGGAGGACAACATCATAGTTAAACAACAGTTGAATAGCGTTTATTTTACATGTAAGAGGTTACTATCAAAACTTTTATTTTAAATGTTAAATTTGGCAGGGCTGGGTTGTCACTTTTGGCATCATGCTGAGCAGCAGTTGGAATGTATGCTATGTATGCTACACTGGTGTAGAATAAACAGCATCATACATATAATGCAACACCAAATTCCTCCCAGATAGCTCCTTGGCATGGTAACTGATGTCTGGAGCACAATACAGTATTACTTACCTTGTTCAGGTAAGTCCAGCTACTCCAGGCTACAAGAAGGAATAAAGCCATTTACTGATTACTGCTTTGCTCTATGAAGAAAGAAAGTAGGCAGACTGTTTCTTAGGTCCTGCACTTGAACGTTCAAGTACAGACTAAAGTGGAGTAGGTTCTGATAGTCTCATGGCAGAGAAGAAAGACAATTATAATCCGGTCCCTGATTGCAAGTCAGTTGTCTTCTTTTCTAATTCAACTTTAGTATGAAACAGGTGAATAATCTGAGAGAAATACTATCACTAAGGAGGTTGAATCTGTATCCTAATATCCTTATGTTACATGAAGTTGTTTTGTAAGTATGGTGCTTTCATTTCTTTCTTCTTTATTCCTATAATTGCATGATATCTAGTAACTTTTGGGTCTAGAGGCAACCTGTAGGCACTTAATCAGCTCTTCTTTCCAACAGAAAGAAAAAAAAAAACCAAACAACAAATATGTTAAACTCTGAAGTCCTTATGCCTTCTTTGTTAAGAAAATCTGATGTAGTGCTCACTTTCTCTGGCACTTTTGCAGAAGACCAAAAATATTTCAATCTCAATATTAAAATTACAGACTAGATATATTTTAAACATAGCTAAACTTCATATCATAATATGTAATAGTTGCTGGTGATTTCAACCCATGTCCTATATCCAATGAGTGCTCTAACTGCACAACATCATGTCTACTGGAGACAGTATCTTGGTTAGGCACACTCAGAGCATACCTGCTGGAATAGGCTCTGGTGTTTCAAAGATCCTGGTTTGACTTGTCAATTTGAACTAGGGATTGAGGCAGATTGGCAGTATTGCTTTGTAGCCAGCTTTGCAGATGCCCCTTTGCAAATAATAGAAGTTTAGAACTCTGAATTTGACAGCAGCTGAGCTATGAATTTGGGAAGAGATCAGCCAGTGACAAAGTTGGGTTCCTTAGCCTCATTAGGCACTTAAGTGTCTTCTGGGGACAGGTTCTGTCTCACAAAGAGATCGGATTTCATGACAGCATTTACTCCATTACTGTGTGTTACACTTCATCGTATTCCGCAGCAGCAGATATTTGCTTCATTACTGAAATACTTGACCCAAAACTTGTTGACTGCTCTAAAATATATTTTTCTTGCTCTTCAGGCTGTCTTACTCTTCTGCTCGAGGCTCTGGTACTGTACTGTTATTGACAGGCCCGTTTTCTCCAAATGCATGAAAAGCCAGTAATCGTGTTGGCGGCTTAGCTTTCTGGAATTCTCAGCTTCAGCTGCCGTGTTGTTAACTAAGTGTAACCCAGATGGCCAGCCAACTCCAGCTCCCCTAGCTCGTTCACACTGTCTGCAAACTAAATTGCAGCTTGTACGCTCCACCTTTTTTTGTCTGGGTTCATGGAACGTTGTAGAGGGGATGTGCTTTAGTACAATGATCTCCCAGTAAAGCCTGAAGACCTAAAGATGTCTGTCTGCCTCTGCAGGGCAGTGAAATGGAAAACAAAGTGTCAGATGTATTATCATATCATGATAATACTTAAAATTGCTGTTGTCAGCAAAACACAGATTCTAGTCAGGTACTCATCTCCAGGCAATAGAACGCTGGAAGTGACCTAACTAGGAAGTATATTCATATGTAACAGCTTTCCTGTCTTTTATTGTAAGATTGTATCAGTTAGTTTACTGGAAGTTTCTTGATACTGAACAGTGTGATATGCCTGGAAAAGATGCCTTCAAATAACTTGACAGGGTAAATCAGTTAACTTTTGCAATGGATGATTTGGATAGTGTAAACTAAAACTATGATACCTCAGACCCTATGCTGAAGAACTCTGAGAAAGTATTGATTAAAAATGAAAAAGTCCATTTTAATACTGGTTAAACTATGGCCTTTTTTCCTATGGTGTATACAAATCAACATGTAAATTCTATTTCTAGCTTAAAATCTTCTTATTTGTTTCTTCAGTGATAAAAAAGCTGGCTCCCTTTCACTGATAGATGAACTTACAGACATGAACATTCATGAGCTGATAAAAGGTATGTAGCATATGCTTAAGAAACACACAAACCCTCTTTGTGTAGAACACAAAGTGGAATTAATTATTTTTCACTTGGTTGTTCACCGTTACATATTATAAAAGTCATAGGGAAATTTTGCGCTGTACTGCTTTGCTCTCTGTTTCTTTCCAGTGCAATATACGCACTTGTTTAAGGCATGGATGCATGCAGGTGTCTAATGAGTCAGGTCCATGGCCATCTGTTTCTACAGTCAAACTAGCTGAAAGCAGGGAAACAACATTGACTGCAAAACACAAAAAAATTATTTTATGTAACAAAAAATACAACTTGAATGGGTTTTCCGTTATGTCAGGACTGTAGTGTTATAACAAGAAAATTATTCCTATTTGTTTCAAAACCTACTGAATCAATGAATAATTTTTTCCAATTTTTATATCTAGTAAAAATGCCCTCTACCAAGTTTTTGCTGTAAAATAACATTGTTCTCTGACACCTCCTATATTCAAAAATTCTGGAGCTGTTTGTTGGAGCAGGTTGGAGATTTTAAAGCTTAAGGAAGAGTTCCTACAAAGAACACTTAGAACAAAAGCTGATTTAAAACCAAATCTCTTATAGACACCAAAGGAACTGGATACAGCAAATCAAGGGGTACTTACTTAAAATTCAATAGTAAAAGAGGATTTGTGTTCTGAATAGTTAAAAATTGTAATATTTTAACAGTTGGGAGATTCATTTAAATAACTGAGCACGCAACTGCCATTCAGTGTAACAGAATAGGTAAAAGACTTGCTCCCAAACATTATGTTAGTGACACTGAGTATTCAGATCTCAAACATGAGGAATAACCCCTTTCCTGACCTATATAAAAAGTTGAGATTAAAATGCAGTTGTTTGCGGATCACTGAAGCAGACATTAGTATTTGCTGGCTTTAATAAAACATTTTATTTTTCTAGGATAAATTGATTACGTTGTAAAGTCAGAGTAAAAGCATATAGGCAGGAGTCCTCATTGATAGTTAGTCCAGTGCGTTAAAAACGATCCTGTATCTTCTCCTTCCAGGAAAAAGTTATGAAAACCCAGAATGTTTAGGTTTGTTCTTTAACTGCCTTCTCTCTTTTACCACAGAACATTTGCTTTCATTTGATTACATTTCTCAGTGTTTCTGTCATTCTTTTCACGTGAAAAAGCCTGCTATATTAAGCATTGTATACAGATGGAAATTTGCCTAATAGTTTCAGTATGTTCTGTGATGCTTCTTCTATTTTAAAATACAGTTTGTATCAAATTCAGGTTTTCCATGTAAAGATTGTTTTCCCACACTTAGTTTTAAAAACGTTTTCTATGGCATAGTGAATCAGTTCAAAATTAAATCTGCGTTCAATTGTAAGATGAAGTGCAAGTGCTGCAGTTAGGGGTTATCGGAACATTAATCTGGGTTTACCTGAACTTCTATAAGTTGCTGGTGGTTCTTTATGGTCTGGATTCTGTGCGTGGATTTAGTTTCCCATGATATAATGTCTTTTTTTCACCTTGTATAAGACGGTGGCACATGGGGTAGAGCTTGTTAAATCACAGAATAAAATGGGAAAATGAACAACAGATTCCTATGGAGAGTATAATACATTTTTTAAAGTATTCTGATATTTTGAAGTATTAGTATTTAATTTGTGTCAACTGTTTTGGATTTTTCAGAAATTAATTTTTGTGTTTCAAAGGAGATGTGTCAACACCACAATTTCCTATGGGGCAGAAATAGTTTTTATTTATTTTCTTCCCCAGCCAACTCTACTTGTAGCTTATTGCAAAGTCAAGAAATGTAACTTGTGGCAGTTATTTCAAACAATAAATATGGCAAAGATTCCAAGTATGTAATTAAATTGGAAAATTAATCTTAGTTCTGAGCCAGAACACTTACTGAGGATATCCAGATAACAATGGCAAGTAGAAGGAGCTCCTTTTGAACTTTCAGCATTGTGATTTGAAGGACTGCATTACTGATTTGTAAAACAATTAAATTTTTCATTGGCACTGCTCTGTCACAAAACAGTTTTCAAAGTATACAAAAGTAGTTATATCTCGAATGATTTGGAGTCTTTTATAAATACCTACAGTGTATAGTAATGTGAATACTTCTCATTTCCCAGCTACTCTCTATCTGGCAAAATTAAGTTTAATATAAATGCAGAGCAATTTAAAAATGCTTTAGGTTGGAAAACAAGAGGGAAGCTTGTATAAAATTTTGTAATGAATCAAAACTTGAAGCAGAGGTTGACTGAAAGTGAATTTCTAATTTAACAAGGTGTATAGAGACACTTCTGTAATTAGGAGAACAGTTCACAGGTCATTTAATAACTGAAAAATAGTCTTGCCTTTTCTTTAAGCAAGAACAATTTGGTCATTTAAAGCGATGAAAAAAGTATGTTTCAGAGAGGTGGGGAAGATACCTCAAGTGAAAACAGTTGTAGGCTCAGGTGCTGCTGTCTTATGATTTGCTTCATCATTACTTCCAAAAAAGGTTTTTCTAATGATAAATCTGGAAGTAGAAGAGCATCTGCCTCAGATTTTACTAGTGGCCTGTAATGAAAAAACAATTGAGCTTGACTTCTTTTTATGAAGGCCTGATTTCTTAAATTCTAATAAAATCCCAGTTGGTTTGAATAGCTGCATTTTTATAAAATCTTTTCTACAATAAATGGCAAAAATCCTGATGTTGAAATACCATTTACCTCTATTGGGGTAATAATACTACAATTCCCAATGTAAATGGTACTCTATGTCAAGTCCTTTCTTACCTAATCCTGCTCAGTGATTACGTGGCTGGCTGGAGGAGGGCTGTGATCAGTTAGGAGCACAAGTGCCGCTGGCCGCTAGGACTTGCAGCCTCCATGGGTTAGTGTCCTGATCATCTCCTTCCTCCTCCCCAGCCAATTACTCATACTACCGTCATCAGGCAGATCAGTACCTGCTTTGTTTTTCAAAAATGTCATCATTTCTGCCTCCCTTGATGACATTGCAGTGTTACATAAAGGCATTACAGCAAGATTAAAAGGCCTTTGGAGCCTATAAAAGAAAAAAGCTGAGTAGTTACTGAACAGCTCTGAAAAACAGATAAATTTTATAATAGTCGTTATTGCACAATGGCAATGGCAAGCTAAACTACATAGGTTAACCATTAATTTGCAAGTCAAATGTGAATCACAGTCATTTCAGTATTGCAGTAATTTGAGGTGATTGAAACGAATCTTGAACCTTAAGGACAGTTATGTTGTTTATAGAAGAAATTAGATGTTTAGAAGTGAAATATTGCAGTTCTGTTAGAACTTGGGAAACATACGGCAAGAAAGACATGCAGTAAAAGCTAAGGCAGATTACAGACTATTGAACTGACAGTTGTTAGCCGAGCTATTCTGGTGCATATTGAAATCTAAATTATGTCTGAAGTTGAGTGGAAAATGGATTAGAAAGCTAGCTATAAATGACAGAAATAGTATAATTGAGAAAGGTAATATCAATGCACTATTGGGAGCTGAAAAATCTTTTTTATTTTATTCTGTTGTTTGCTAAAAAAGACTTGTGAAACTTGAAATTTAGTCTAGGAAGAAGAAAGCCATTACCTGGGAGGGGGAAGAACTACATGTACCAGTTATGCACATTTCTTGATTACATACATAGGTAAGAGACATGGTTCAGCAACAGCTTTACAGTAAATGTATCATACATTTATTTCAGGGTCATCTCTAAGCAGAGACATACAATTGCCTGGGCAGCAGACTGCTGCAGGGAGAAAAAAGGTCACTGCCCAGATGCAGCTTTGCCTCTAGCAGAGCCCTGGAAGGCAGCAAGCAGGCAGCCCACGCCGCTGCCAGCACCCAGAGGAGCTGCAGTACTTGCTGCAGGAAGCTCTCCTGGGAGGGAATGGCCCTTGCAATCCTCTGGTCACCCTGGTGAAAGCAAAAGCAGAAAGCCTGGCCTCCC
The DNA here is from genome assembly GCA_035590215.1 of Microhierax caerulescens. Classification (NCBI taxonomy): domain Eukaryota; kingdom Metazoa; phylum Chordata; class Aves; order Falconiformes; family Falconidae; genus Microhierax; species Microhierax caerulescens. The sequence goes on from JAVJGJ010000060.1 coordinate 36,945,597, forward strand.
CTTCCTGAACTTTCCCTTTTCCAATACCTGTACCTGTTGTCTCACCATGGTGGCAAAACTCAGGTTTTTTACTATGCTGTTGATTAGTTTGAAGAAAGTGTTAGCTTCTTCAAGTATGTTTTTATGAGTAACTGAAAGCATAGATAATGTTTATCTTTTACTGAACTTTTCTCTCTGGTGTGTTTATAGTGGTACAGAAATGGGGTATTTCACAGAAATAGGAAAACAGAAAACATATTAATAAAGGTAATTAATTTTATGTGAGAATATTTAAAAGTGAAGTATATCAACTCTGAGAAGGTAATGCTTCTTCGTGAATAAAAGTACAGGTTTTAAAAAATATACAGACCTTTATCTCTGATACCACATTCCTGATCTAGAGGAGTGAGCAAGCAAATTTGTTACTGGCTAAAAGCTGAAATGAATCAGATGCATTACAGCCTGCATATGTTCGGTCCAATCTAAAAACCTGTTCTTTATCCTCTTAATACTTAATTTCCTCTCTGTGTTAACCTAGAAACAAGCAATGAGGGCCACTTCTGCAGCTCGCTCTTTCTGCATTCAGTTCCTGCATGTAGTGGATGTTAGTCCTACAAAAGAGCAGAAGGTACTAGCTTTCAGAAGGTGTCTTCATTGAAACCTATTCTCCTGACAGTTTCAGAATGTTATTTCCCTATTGTCTGAAAAGCAAGGATTTCAAAGTTTAGGTTATGAAATTTTATTTTCTGGAGATAATTTTTTCTTTTAAGTCTTAGAAGTGTACAGGAGAAGCCATTACAAAGAGAAGCCAAACCCAGTTATTATATCACTGCTAAACGCAAGAATGCTAAGAAAATAACTTCATCCAGATGCCCTACTTAGCGGTCTTCCCTTTAGTAGTAGTCCATACACTTTTCAATTAACTCTCAGGTCTGTCTTTCAATGATGTACAATATGATATTTGCACGTTATAGGACAGAGATATCTTGATGCTTGGAGCTACTTGTTATTTTAACACAGTTTTACTGCTGTAATACTACGCCTGGGATTTCTGAAAGTTTGTTCTTAAAGTAATCTGTGATTTATTTTATGATGACATTTCACACATTCAAGGAAAATCTTTGCTTGAATATTTCAGTGTTTTTAATTTGTCAAAATACTTTCTTTACTTTTGCAGTTAAGAGGTTTTGGACCTTGTAAGACTATCTATTCTAAGCGGGCACACATGGACTATGTCCCCACACGCTGGTATGGAGCACCTGGATGCTTACTTAGAAATGGCTATTACAGTTACAAGATTGCTATGTGGAGTACTGGCTGTGTTTTCTATGAAGTCACAAGGTACAGTGTTCAGTGGAGGATTTTGCTTATTATTCATCAAGAAAATCAAAGGTAAATAACTGAAATAAGGAGCATGTGGTATGGGTAATATGATCTGTTTCCATGGTTTTGTGGAAGCTGCTTCTGTGATTAGTTTGCAGGGTTCAAGAAGCAGTAATCCTGTCTGGTCTGGCACTCTCTTCACCCTATGGCAGGTTAGTTGTAAAGCAGTGGGATGTTCAAGAGTAAATAGTACCAACAAAGAATTATTTACAAGGTAAATAACATTCCTGTACAGTTGGTTGTTTTGTTGTTTGGTCTTCCCTCTGCCCCACCCCCCCCCATCCCCCTCAGTTTGCTTCACATTTTAATTTGGTTAAAAAATATTCTCTGATTTATCTCTGGATAGAGTATAGCTCGTTTTCTCTCAATGAGCTTTACTAATGATTCTCAGTCTTGTTAATGCACTCGATAGTAAATTTTTTTCTCTTTTTTTGACTTACTGTTCTGCAAAAACAGAGGAGATTAGAAAAAACACTCTCTGATTTACTACTTTGATTTATAATAGAGTGTGTTTAAGACCCTTGTGCCAGGACTTTATGGTGTCCTGGAATATTTAGAATTTGGATTCTGATGAAGGAAGACTTCAGGAAAACTCAGATTAAAGTCCTTTAAGCTTTTTTATGATGATGAAACTGTAACTCAAAAAATTTGTTACTGGTCTTCAAGAAAAAAGGAAAAATAACCACCATGAGTATTTCTCCAATATCTTCGTGCCCTAGCAACAGCAGCAGTTCTTCTTTATTCTCCTCCCACGCTGCTGTCTCTGATATGCAACCAGGAGTGATAACATTTGCTTTGCTGCTTTCCTCCTCCTCCACATGGCAAGTGCAGCTGCTGCCGTCACCATCACATTAAATGACAACCCTTATGCTTTGCCTGCTAACTTGTAGAAACAGTTCTGCTTCGGTCAGAAAACTGTTAACAGAAAAATCCCAAATGTGGCAGTTCTCTTGCAAAGTAAATTGTGACCAAAAGCTTTAAAAATGCCATGTTTTTCCATCTCAATTTGAATCAGGTGGGCTTTGAAGTTTTGCAAGAAAATTACATGTTGCAGACTTAAGTTTTCTTAGGGCAAAACCCCCTTAAAGATATGTCCACATAATTTTAGCTTAATATAACGAATTTCATTCTTTTAACCATTACGCATTTTCAGACACCTGATAGATGTGTTCAGAGAGAAATGAGGGATGTTTATTGGAAATTACCAAATTAAAAAAGGTACAGTCTTGCCAAGCTAAAGGAAGTTACGGACAAGTTTGTTTCTTTTTTAAGTACATCTTGCCATTTCTGCTGTTGCATGTTTGTGTAAGCCTTTATGCTTTAACACCATAGTGCGTAAGAATTTTTAAGTCTTTTACTCAGCTGTCCTTATCCTTCAAATCTTGGTCTTCCTTTTTCTGTTCGTTACAAATTATTGTTCTTGGATTACATTTTTTGTGGATTGCACAGTTGTTCTTCACTATGTTAGAGTTTTACATTTAGAGACAGCACGTTTTTGTAGTTCACACACAAACTATTCCCAACTGCTTGTCTTGATATAACTGCACATCAATCAGATCTCTTTTCTCTCCTTCCTCTATTCAGAGCTTTATGAAGGCATAAGAGAAGTGTGCAGGCAGCTGTTTGATTGAATTTGGGAACAGTTAAAAGAAGTTTCCCCTGTCCACAAAGAGGGCTGAGTGTTTTGCTTTCAAGAATCATATGGTGCTATTGAAATGTTTCTTAAATTACAAGCTCAAGGAAATGTTTTGCTAATATGGAAAAAGAACAACACATGCAAGGAACAAATGTTTGTGGACTTAATTTGTTAAGTTAAATTGCTCAGTTGTGATAACAGTATTTTCAAGGACTTCAGGCAAGTTTTATATTAGCTGAGGATCAAGCTCAGGAACGCAGTTCAAATTACCATCTTTCCAGTATTGCTGCTTGCAAAGAACCTGTGTGTTAGGAATGGAATGATTTTTGTATATTTCTATGTGCATACACAACAAGAGAGACTGCTTGACTCTGGTGTCTTAAAATGAGAAAAACACATTGTCTTCTGGGATTTGCCACTTCACTAGAAGAAAACACAGTCCCATATCCATTGCCTTTCATCACAGGGGATGTTCTTGTTACATATTTTATCCCAAACCTGTGAGGAAAGGGTAACTACAGGTTTCTATTTAATAACCCAAGCTACTCTTTCCATCCAAACATGCAGCTGTATTGATCTGCTGCTCACATGTTATCCTTCAGTTGTTGGTTAGTATTAAACTGTCCACAAATGAGTAATTCTAAAATGTATCTTCCTTGTAACTGAAATTTTGTTAACTGAAGTGGCAGCTATACCACTTAAAACTAGTTTAAATGTGTCTTCTCTAGTGCTAATTGCATCTCTTACCTTGCGGTTTTCAGCCTCTCTTTCCTGGACCTGAAGCTGGACCAAATTTCCAAAATCCATGATGTTATAGGCGCTCCTGCTAACAAAACTCTTAACAGGTTCAAGTAGTAAGTATGAACTCCCACAGTTATTAATCTCACTGTTTAAAATATCCACAGTATAACTGTACAACTGTGTGCAATTTCTGATTGGGGAACCATGACATAAATCTCATTCTGTTGTGACATCTGCTGACCAAAGAACAGTGTCTTCTATCCTCACCCAGAGACAGTCATGCATTCATGATCCTTGTAGGCAGACCAGAGGAAATCTGAACCCGTATCAGTCTTATTTAGCCTTTAGGGCTGATGACATAACTTGTTAGGAAAGAAAACATTTTTTTCCAAGTATTACTTACTTATCCCTAATAAATGTTTACCTAAACCAGATGAAAATAACTTCTTTTCCGTAAATTGTAATTCTCTCAGAATATGCATGAATAACTGTTTGTTCTCAACTTGCTTAACGCAGGTCAAGGATTATGAGTTTTTATTTCCCCTTTTAAAAAAAGGAATAGGAATACCTCCTCTTGAGCACAGTTTGTCTCCCAAAGGCTTCTCTGTGCTGTATGCAATGATACAATATGATCCTGAAGAGAGAATTGCTGCCCGCACCCTTATTTTCAAGAACTCTGGCAAGTGACTTCAAATCACTTTATCCTTGAAGACTAAAATCAAAAAGGTGGGGGGAGCACTGTGTGCTTATTACTTAAAGTGGACTGAAATTAAGTTTGCTTACAGTGCTAGTACTTAGCTTGCAATACAATGAACCTAATTCAGTCAACATAATTCTTTGCATTGAGTCCAAGCCTGACCTAAAGCACAACTGATGTTTTTCTTTTATTCTCCACCCCCACCTCCCCACCCCCAAACTTTTTAGGGCAGCTGATAAACAAACTTTGGCCATGCACAGTAAATTAAGATTACTAGGGAATACATCAGGGCAAGTACCTCTGCATTCCTGGCAAACTTCAAAGACAGGTAATACTTAAGTGTAAGAATGGTCAGCACATTTAGAGAAAGTAATTTGTGTCACTGAGCTTGTTAGCTAGAAACAAATGTTTTACTTAAGCTGATTACTTGGATTTATTCAGTCTGCCTGAATACTGATCTTTACTTGGGCTGATGCAGTCCCCCCACCTACTCCTAAAGCCCTGAAACACATGAGTTTGAGTTTAGAAGCCATGATACCACATCATCCCTTCAGTAGACTCTTGTCATAGTTCCTGTTACTTAAAGGGTCAGTTCCACGTTTTTCTTCAAATATGGTCATCCTCTTTTTGCTGCCTTTAAGTTGAACTATTACAGATGAAGTTGTGGCAGAGACAGAAAAAGTGCTTTTGTCTTTTCAGGCCTTCAGTCTACGTTTTGAGCAAGTAAGTTTATTTTTTTAAATGTAGTTATCCTGTATTTAGATGGTATCTGGGAAATTCCTGAACTTGTATTTGACACTGGAAATCAAAAAATTGAAATCTGATTAAAAATTCTAGCAAACTAAAACTTTGTTTATGTTAAAGCTACGTGAAAAATACTCAGTGTGTTCACTCTTAAGGGTTTGCTATACTGGCAGGGTAAGGCAGAACTACATGAGGTTAGTACTACATGAAAAACTCTCAAGTACGTTTTTTTTCTCAAAAAAAAACCAAATTAATGGAAAAAAAATCTAAATTATTTTCTGCTGTGCATTTAACCTTGAAAACATGAACTCTCCTTCCGCAGGAGCAGCTGCTTTTTCCACCAGTTTAGTTCTGGAGTTCATCAGTGTAGGTTTTGTAAAAAGTTCCTTGAGGAAAAAAATCCAAGAAACATCAAGTGAGGCAGTAATTTTAAACAAAAATTAGCTGAAGTAGTATTTGGCTGAGTTGTTCTTTTTTTTTCTTGATTATTTGGATTTTCTCTTTTAATTTTATTCCTTAAGGTGTTCTGAGAAAGTGAATCTTGTTTATTTCAAAATCATTCTCTTAGGGAAGTCCAGAAAAAGCCAAAACAAACCAATGGGTGTCCTTGGAGAATCACCAGAATTAAATCTTTCTGCGGTAGCCAAATTGACTTCCTGTCCCATTCCTACATTGCGTTCAGTTTTCTGGGCACCTCAGGAAAGTGGTGAAAGCCCTGTGTAACAGTCCGTTAGATTTGTTAGATCAAATATCAAGGTATAGACTTTGACTTGCTCATTAAAGTGCAATAGCAAAATGTGTTTTACAGAGTGTATTTCAAACCTTTGTTGTCTCCTGAACAGTCTGAGAAACAGAAGGCACTTAAGTCTTCCTGAAACATCCACTCACATGCTATAGAACCAAGAGGAGGAGATTACTGACCACCTTGTAAAGTATTTGGAGTGCAAGGAAAAGCACAACTAGATCTAACGAACAGAAGTGACTTATTTTGTGTTTCTCTGACAATTTGTAGGAAAACCCCACAAGGTTATGAGGGCTGCTTACCTACCATTTTGGTATTCTGTTCCTGAAGGGTATCAATATTGAATTAAAGTGTTGTTCTGGCAGGGTGTAGGGAATACTCTGTATTGAACTTTCTAAGTATTTTTATCTTTTTAGAACCTGATGGAGGAGGAGGTTGGTGAAAAATGACATGAAAGGATTCTTTCAGCTTCAGTATTAGGAATAGAATGTTACCTACAAAAGACAAGTTTTCATTTTATATTATAAATGACAGCTAACTTTCGTATATTTTTTAGATGTAAAAAATTTTTATTTGTCAGTCCACTCTGGAAAGTATTCATCTCCTGTATTCAATAACTTCACCTCAGGTTTTATCAAGAATGTGCAGATTATGCAGTCATATGAGATAGCTTGATTTCGATGCAGTTTCTGTAACTGCTAAATGGTTTTATATAACTATAATCTAGTTAAATGCTAAAGCAACTTTTTATCTAATTGAAAAGCAAATAAAATTTAGTCATAGTTTTCTTCAAGCCATTGATCTTAACATTAATCAAAACTTTCAAGTGACTGATATTGCAGCTTGTTGCTTACAAGAGCAGTAAAGGCACATATCTTACCATGTTTCAGAAATTTACACAGGGATAAGCAGCAGCAATTTAATATAATGTTACTGTTTCCTAGTGCTATACAAGGTAAGGATAAAAATGCCTTGTACTTTTCTTTGAATTTGCAATTTGATACCACTGATTTTAAAACTCGAGATTTCCTAAAAATTTTCAGTAACTAATTTGCAATACTTAAATTTGGTCGTGTGTTACAAAACAGTTTTGCTATTTAAAAAAACAAACAAGTTTCTGCAAGTCATTCTTAGCTGGGGGTTTTAAAGTCTTACGCCTACCAAGTACACATGCAAGACAAGTTTTGCAAATAACTTTTTTTTGTTTGGTTATTTTTTTAAATAGTTCTAAAGGTTATTCTGCTCATAACTGGGAGGTGATCAACTTTTTTTCCAGTAATGAAACACCTCTGGGACTGCTGCTGTTCAAAATTTTCTGTGCAACAAAAAAGTGAAAAACAAGCAATGTGAAGGCAGGCAAGGGGCATGGTGTACTGGAGGTCACTGCTGCACATAAGGCACTACAAAAAAACACACTGAGAAGCAGATCATGGTAAAGTTACTTAGCCACCCCTTAAGCATCAATTTGAGATTGATGCTCTAAATCCAGACAGACATTTTATTCTAATCAGTTAAGATACAGCTCAAACAATGCAGTAAAATATGTGTTAACATAAAGATTTTACAAAAATACTAGTAATTTAGAATAAAAGTTAGGCCCTTTATGCTCTCAGCTCTTCTTCTGAGATGTTATTAGGCTATGCATTTGTGAAAATAATGATGCTTCTCATTCAAATAGAACTTTTCCAGTTGGTGGCTTTTTTGTTGTGGTTTTTTTTGGTTTGTTGGTGGTTGGTTTTAAGAACTGGCATCTCAACACTTATGGGATCCAGTTGTGATTGCATTAGGCCCTCTTCCTTGTTCTGCCATTCAGCTTCTGAGTAACTTCGAGCGTGCCCAAATTCTACACTGTAGCTTTTCAATGAGGGGAAGCTCACGAGACTCAAGTTCTCCATGAGTCCTTTTGAGATCTACTGTTTCAAAGCACCTATCTTATGTTTGTCTTCATGTTTTGAAGAAAGTGTTATTTTCATATACTGTACGGAGGACCAACGTGACATTTACTAGCAGATTTTTTTAAAATATGAAAACGTTAGCAGGCTAAATATTTGTGGTGCATACCATGGGACTAATTTTTCAGAATGGATTCAAATTTTACTATCCAAGTTGAATTGCACCTGCATTATGGCCTACTGTATCTTTGCCCATTTTATTCTGTTTCTTTCTAGCAAAATTCCAGAATCTCAATAGCAAGAATGGGAAAACATCCCAGCCCTGGCAAGAGTTCTTGTAAAATAAGGCCACGAACAAGGCTCTGCAGGGAAACCAGTATTGCTGCCGCTTACCCTAGCTGCGGCAGAGGAACAGCAGATTTCTCTTGCTAGGAATGAACAAATACATAAGCAGAATTTTAGTGGAGGAAGTGTTCTACACCAGCAGAGCAAGTACATCATAATAAAGGGAGAATTAAACAGCGGAACGCAATGGTATGGCTAACTGCTCTTTCTCATTTCGTTGAAACCCATACTGGAGGGATGCCATCTTTCCTCCAGTTCGGAGCAGACAATATGCTCCTGACCACGGTACCTCAAAGCGCTCTGTGTGTGTGTGTGTACGTAAAGACAGAGTGAGTGGCTGAGCTTTACTGCTGTTACAGTTAATCATCTCTCCACTTCATCATGCTTCCTTGTTACCAGCTCGTACTGATAGAACAGATAGAGAACTCCAACAACAAAGCAATCCAGTATTTGTTTGAATACCCAGCAAGAGATTTTTAAATATAGATATACACAAAATAAGTATGTATATAAACCTAGCATAGGTTTATACATATGTGTGTGTGTGTATATATATATATCTATCTATATAAAAGAAAGGTGTGATGCTAAGCTTAGGAAATGGAATTAAGGATGGCAGGTGCACAGGCAACACAGTGTAACAGTAACCTCCAGCTTCTTACCTTTGGAACTCCAAGCACAAGGTGCCATTTGCTTCTCCAGCATTTTTTGCAGAGGAAGATGGTGAGTTGCTCAGTGCTAATATATTTGGACTTGAGCATGGCGTGCAGCAGTAAAAATGATGGTCTAAAAATAAGTAACTTTATCTGAGGGATCTTGCTTTCTGCAGTTATTAATCTCTTACAAGATTTAAAAAAAGGACAAATCTTACCACCCCAATTTGACTGATCATTCAGACGCTGAGCTCTCTTACTTAGCCTATGCAGTAGGTCAAGGCACATACTATCAAGAGTAAGTTTGTGATGGAGATAAATTAATTGTATCGGTACCCTCCCATCATCTTTTTCTGGAAACCTCAAACCTCAGATGGTGAAGTTTATGTATTTGAACATTTCAACTAAAAAAAAAAAAATAATTCCCTCAGATTGTGTCTGAAGAAGCTACTTTTCTGTTTCCAAAAGTGTTACTGCAGCTGTTTGCTTCTATAATTAATATATCAGGTAGGCAATTATTCTTACACCAGGGAAGTAGTTGTTTCTTTGAAAAAGATTAAGTCAGAGGTTTTGGTAAGTTTTAACTTGGAGAGAAAAGGCTATCGGAGTAGTATCTTGTATGTTGCCAGCAATTCAGACTGTTATAATGAGAAAGGCAATTTCACATTCAGCAGATTGTTCTTGCTATGAAAATAGGAAATTTGAAGTGAAGGACCACGTTGGAATTTTTCTTCATTTATTTTACGCTTTCAGGTGGATCTTACACAGTTCAGCATGTATGGTGCTTCACGGGTATTTATTTCATAACAAGTTCATTGCCATTATACCTCTGGAGACAAGCTGCACTTCTCTGGCTCTTGGATTAGTAGGCAAGCTTGAGTTTTGCCACCTGCTTCATAGTTGAAATACAGTCAACTTCAAACTACAAACTGGCAAGTGTTGTTTCTACCCTCATTCTTCCAACTAAAATTCCATATTGAGATGACCTGTGTGGCACTCGCTTTTAATTTTTATTTTTTTTTAACACGGTAGGAAAACCTTATTTATTTAAGAGCTGTAGCTATAGCAGAACTCTTACGTTCTTCCCAGGTAAGTTATTAGTATCCCTTTTCTTCCTAAAATATCTTTTTTTCCATATGGAATAAAGGGTGGGATGGGCAGTTCAAGCTTCTAGATGATTGCCTAACGGTAAAGAAGAGGCTGAAAAAAAGAAAAGCCACGTACGTTCCTCGTACGCTGTTGAACTGTGTGTGATTGTAGTAGGGCCGTTCCGCAGACGTGTGTGCAAGCAGCTGCTGTTCGTGCCCTAGTGCTGGACACTGCAGTCCTTCCTGTACTGGTTTTTTGTTTCTCCTGCTGAAGGAAGTAAGTCTTTTAAAGTTACTACATATTTTCTGAACCGTTTCATTTTGACCTAGACCGTATGAAGCATTTAATAAAAGTCTACAGGGAGATAACTACACTAGATTTCAGTGACAAGGTTTATCTGTATTTTAACAGTTAAACCCCACTATGTTAATAAAACTTCTGAACAATAATCCTGCTCAGTTTCAGTATTTTCCCCATTCCTTATATTTTAGAATGTAAGTAGGTAAGAATAATAACGATAGAGCTGTATTTTTTACAAAAGTAGACAATCTAATTGCCAGCTTGTAAATGTATCTGGCAGCTTTCTACATGCTAGCTGCATTACAAGAATAAGACTTAGTTATGAGAAACTGCTGCAGTTATTTCTCCCCAAATTTTCCCTCATTTCCAGAAAAAAAAAACCCAACTTTTTATGCTGGAAAACATCTTAAGTTTACTCACAATTTAAAAAATTCTATCCGCTTTATTGCTGGAGAGCATTAATGTGTGCACCCAGGCAAGTTCCATATTCCCAGGCTAGCAGCCTCCATTCCACTCTGCCTGCAAGATTCAGCAAAAGCCTATTTTATATAAATATGAAATATATTTTATATAAGTTTTATTTTATATAAATATAAAATGTAAATATTGCTATATAGGATAAAGGGAAAAGCAGAGTGGATACTTCTATCTTCTGTCATTTTGGGGCTTGACACAGAGCAACATCTCCAGGGGGGCAGTTAATCACTGCAAGAACTGCTGAAAACAATGTGTGTTCTGTTGCTGACTGATGAAAAATAACGCGTGTTCAGACAAGCAGCATTAAGCTATACAAACATGGGGGTATGTCTATCTCCGTAACACTTGGCTGTTTAAGTGCGCTGGATTATAAATGAGATGCCTGATGTAAGACAAACGAGTTGTCTCAGAAACACATCTATTTCAATATATTGACCTAATTTTAGATTGCCGAGTCAGAAAGTGTGTACGTCTACCACTGCTGGGTCTTTCATTTCACAACTCCCAAGACAATTATACGGGACTATGTGATTACAAAATCCTTATCCCACAACGTTGTCTTGTCCGCAAGATTTCTGCTGCGTAATGTATTTAAAGACAAACCCTTAACAATGAGAACAGAACAATGTTATTTCACTTCCCTAATTGAAACTCAGCTATATTAAATATGAAGCATTGTTCTAGATGAGAAATTTTTGAAAGGAATTTGTTCTACAAAGTTTAGATGGTATTTCTGTACCAAACATTTAATTCAACAAAGGATTAGATTACATCAAAAGTGATCGAATCTGAACAGAAAGTAAACAAAAATGCATATTCAAGATAGTTTAATATGTATTTTCTGAATTAGAAATATCACTTTCTTAAATGAATGAGAATTTCTAGTGTCCTGACCCATTACTACCCTCCCCCATCACTGAATTACATTATTTATACATATAATACAGAGCTGATTGCAGTTGGAAACAACAATATTAAAATAAATGTTTAATAGATACAAAGGATCTTTTTTTCCACAACATAGTTTTTCTGGTGTCTGGACACCAATTTTAAAGTAATTCTCTATTAGCATTAAACTATTCAAGTGCAAAACAATTCTGTTTTAAAAATCTATGATTGCAGCATCCATCTTCCTGAATAACATTTTGAAGCCAGAAAGTAATCACTTTCATTTTCCATGAGTGCATTCCAGGCTGTCTTCTAGTCATCTCTGGTTAAAAAAATCAGTGCAAAATAAACAATGGTGAAGTACTAGTTTAACCATTGAACTTACTTGAATTTAAGAAACATACTTTATTTTACACTATATATATATATATCTTCTATTTATATTATTTATATAGAGAGATTAAATTACACTGAACTTGAAAAGTATAAAGAAACCCAAAAATGTTACTATTTTTTCCTGCAGCACCAAAGGAAGCTTTTTTTTTTTTTTTGAAATGAAAACTCTTCCTTGGGTGAGCAGCCTAGCAGTATTAACTGTAGTAAGAACTCATTACATTATTCCTTTGCAAATTACTATGTGATTCACATAATTCCATGTTTACACTCTGCCACATTATAATTTGTGATGCTCTTTGCCTGAAGAACAGCTCCTGGTTCCACTGTCATTACTTCTTGTCCTGCGTTCAGAGATTTGCTAGCAGTAGTGTGATGGCTATACTACAGTTCCACTTGGAGAATTGGCCTGGTTTTGGGATGACAATAAACCCTGCAAACAAAGCAGTTTACATTAATCCAGCAAGAGAACCTGACATTAATTTTATAAAGTTCTTAGCCTGAAGCTCAAATGAGTACAATTTATTTTTACCACCACTTGCTTACTTTAGGCATCAGCACCTTCTTTCCTACAAAAGAATCTAAGCTGCTATTGTGTCGGTCCAGCAGCACACAAAAGAGCTTTCACTAAGTAAGAAAGCGTGTGCATTTATGACACATGATGAATCTGATCCCAGCACGATTTGATTTCTGCCTTGTATTTTTGAGTCATTGTGAACTGCGAAACTTTAAAAATCATACACCAAAAAAGTGATCAGCATTTTATTAGGGTAAAAACAACCAAACCTATTGCAGTATCAACAAGTTGGACACCTAACCTGATACAAGGAGACGCTCAATCTCTTAGATGCTTAGATACAAGCTTTGAATAGAAAAATAGATTATTTAACAAAGTAGTTATTTTGGTAGTTTTAAGAGAGAATGAAACACTGAGCAAGAGATCAGTAAAGATTTCCCATTACAATTTAAGCTTGCATTCAGGAAAACTTTTTTACCAGCTCGTTTAACTACATCACCATTCAACTAAAATGAGACTGACTTCATTTCAGACAAAACCCCGCAACAGCGCAGCCCCCCCCTTGCCAGACGGAGGCTCCTGTTCCGGATTAAGGCATCCATACCTTATGGATAGATATCGATGGATAAATTCCATTTCAGATTTATGTATAGCATCCCCTTTTTAATCATCCACGTAAAAGTAACTGTATAGCAGACTTATTTAGGAAAAGTTTAGTATGAAAAAGACCAATTTACTCTTCTTGCAAGGTCATTAGTTATAAAATTAAATGCCAGCAGGCTGAGGAGCACAATGGCAGCTAAGCTGGAAGCACACCAGTGAGTACCACTGTGCAACTCCTTACTACAGAGGCACAATAAACGCCCTTTTAGCAGTTTCTCTACGTGGCTACCAGCTTAGGTTCTTACCTCAAAGTTAAGGTCCTGTGACTCAGATCCATCAAACTCGACAAGCTCAGGCAGCAAATAGCATACAACACAGAATTAGGTCACATCTTCAGAATCTATAGGAGCTCTTTCTTGCTTGGATCCAAGAACTAAAGGTCACGACAGAAGAAAACCCTGACCGTAGAGAGAAGAGTTGGAAGGCAGGCTGGGCTGGCTGGATTCGTCATCAAGTTTCTACTAAAACCACAACCCTTCCTTCTAAAAAACATCTAGTCTACCACTTCAGACACATTATGAATCTGGATATATTTGTAGGATTGATAGCAGGATCTGTGTCTGCATGTGCACTCCATTTTACGTTACATTTATAAATAGTAAAGTATGTGGTACTTAATTTCTTGCCCTCCATAGATCACAGCTGCAGGAACTAGAACGGTTTATTTTTACTGGTTTATGTAGAGGTAACTGATTCAAACCGTGCTGAGGTAGGCTGAGGTGGGTTGTTCTTTGAAATTGACCTTCAGGATGTGCAAAGATACAGCATGTTTCACGAGATGAGAACAAAAAGCTTCCTGGCAATTAGTTGAGGAATAGCTGGTGAAAAAAGGCAGAATTTTCAAGCAAACAAGCTACTGAAGCACTTCTGAAATTTTTTACCAAGAATGTTTTGTTTAAGTGTGATGAAGATGAATCAGAACTCTATAGTTCGTTACCAAAGCATTCTTCAGAAGGCTATTAAATCCAGCAGCAACTGGAAGGTCTTTCTTGCCAGAAGATTACATCCACTAAGCAACTTTCGAGTACCCTGGAAAAAGATGTCCAAATGTATTATTTCCAGTCTTTAATAAACCACTGATCCAAACTGTTCATATGCAAATATGTGCTTTATAAGCACGTAGGAAGTACTAGGGATGGCATAATATTAAGTCGTTTTCAGCAGGCTCACAACCATGCTATACAGATGAAGAGAAACAAGCACTATTTAGTATCAGATGTACATTGTAATGCAGCCACTTACAGGGAAACAAAAAGAGAAGTTACTCATTTTCCTGCAACTCCTATAGAAACAGGTGGCACAAACTGAAATTCAGTGTGGTGCCTTGTTCCCCATGAACTACCAGACACTCTGAAATCAAGTTCCAAGACTAGGAACAAGGAGTCACTTAGCCCTGGTTTCATCTCCCAGGCCATGAACACTCCCTGTTTCAAAAAGCACAAGTGCAGTGCGGGTGGCTCTGAGTAAGCAAATACTAGGAACTCCTTATACTTCAATCCTTGCTCTGAATTAATTCTGCAACTCTGAGCAGGAAAGCCAGAGGAACACCAAAGTGGAAAGGATCTCAAGATGAATATCCTTGTGCTACTGCAGAGACAGACGTCTCAAAAAATTTTGAAGTGCTGCCTTAAAACTTGGCCAGGCTGTA
>JAVJGJ010000060.1:36960483-36983583 GCA_035590215.1 Microhierax caerulescens
CTAGAGACAGACGTCTCAAAAAATTTTGAAGTGCCGCCTTAAAACTTGGCCAGGCTGTATACAATGGCCGTTCCACAACTTCACTTCTGTGGGAGAGAGCAGAAATTTTGTGAGTTATTCCACATACTTAACTTCACAAGACATCTTAGACCTTAGATGTTCATACAAGAAAAGCAAGAATAGGAATTTGGGGTTTAGGCACAGAAGTTTTACCGAAGTGGTGAGTGTTCTCAGTGGGTCCCAAGTAACAAAGATTTTATAGAATTTTGCCACTATATTGCAGCCTTTCAAGCAAGGCCACTTAAGAAGTTAGGTGTAACGCAGGAAACTTTAAAAAGCCTCATCAGAAAGCAAGTGACAGCTCAAAAAAAGTTACCCTGTAAGAGTCTGATCTGTAATACAAAGGGTGTGGGATTAGTAGCCAGTCTAGTTTGACTAATTGCATTCTCTGGGAGTAACACAATGGATAAGGTCATGGAAAAAATATAGAAAGCTCTTGCCTGTAAAGAAAGAATAAAGAAATCAGTGCAGTGCTTTCTGTCATGAAACCACCCAGTCTGGTCATCCAGGTGGAACAAGATGGAACAAAAGCTGCAGCAACTTATTAGTGCAACAGCAAAGCTGCACAGTTTAACAGCTGTGATGTGACAGAAAACACAAAAGAATCAAGATGCAACCACTGCAGCTGTGCTGTGCCCTACAGCGCACCAGCTTAAAGCTTAAAAACAAACGGATCATACTGAGCAAGCAGCAGAAACAGATTAAGAAACCGTTCCAAAAAGTTTTAAAAATAAATGCAGTCTTTTATTAATAGTCTTCTTTTGTCAGCATGCGAGTCTAGCAGGGGGTGGGAAGTGGAACAGTTATGAGACTCAAGTCAGGAACCTGATGAAACAATCTTCATCTCAACCTCCGAGAAGGTCCTCCAAGTAGGCGCTACCTCGTCTGCCATCTCAATGGAATATGGCCGAAACGTGCCTCTTCTGCAGAGGTCAGTGTCATTTGTCTTGCGTCAGTTAGCAATGCGAGAGCAGTGAAAAGCCCGTTTCAGCACGAGTTGCTAGGGCTATTCCATATTTATCTGTGTGTTCTCCGACTTCCCAAAACGCACAGGACTTTGCGTATTTGGTAAATACAGGCTCGCGTGGGAAGGAATGAAAAGCCGTAACACATACGATCAGTAAGGTCATTTCCACCCGAGGTTCATGGCACTCATGGCTGTGGTCTGGTCAGAAAGACCCACAACAGCGTTAAGACCAACCCTCCTCACAATTCATGAGATTGCAGGGGGGTCTGTTTTTTTAAGAATTTCAGACATGCTCCAGCCAAAAGTTTGTTTTTTTTCCAAAGATATGAAACACAAAGTTTCACAACACAAACTAATTCTATGAAGGATCAGCACATAATTGCTGTATTGAAAAAAAAAGCATAGGAAGGTGGTACTAAGTATGAAAAAAGCCCTCAGTAAGTACCAAGTTAGTTATTTTCTTCATGTAAATTAGAACAGGATTAATTGGAGCCAAAGATGCAATCATATGTAGTTTTACCGATCTAGACAATAAACTGCAAGTCTGGACACGTAAGCAGGGCCTGGAAGTTAATGTCTGGGTGCTGCTTCACAATGCTCTTGGCACACACCCAGCCTTCACTCCTTCTTCAGACAGCTCAGCTGTCTCCCTGTAACTCGCTGGACGTCAGAACTCCTCACGTCTCCCCTACCTTCTGTTTTGAAATGGAAAGGTAGAAAATACAAAGCAAAGGGTCCAATCTAACAACCAACAAATGCAGGGGGGGGAAAAAAAAGGTCTCATAATACACTTCACTAATGCAACTCGACCAATAAAAAAAAAAAGAGGCTGATTTAACAAATGCCCATACAAAAGTGGCACTGATTTGTTAAACCATTTCTGCTACTACCAGTATATGAAATAATGGGTATTTGTTATTTGCAGAATATTCCATGGGTACTTTATCCTTGTCCAGAACTGGGATATTCCTGGAGTAATCTGACGGAGTAATCTGGACTGAGCCCTTTGCCTGACAGAAGAGCCCACGGTCCAATACAGTATTTGAGCAATATTAATACACCAGAATGGAACGAGACTTTTCACATTTGTTTAAAATTCTGTAGTCAAATCAGCTGAATTGGTTTTAAGATTTGCATGAACAAAATTTCGAACAGTTTCTTATCCAAATGAATCTGCATTTATTAGCGTCAGTCTCTGAACAGCATATACTCACTAAATCAGATATTAATCTCTAATGCAATCAGAATTAATTGAGAATGTTCAAGGAAGCACATGCCGAACATTCATGTAACATATTACAGAGAGATATTCTGTATGGGATTTAGAGGGATAGTGAAGCTGATACCTATCTTTACACAGTCTATATGTTCACTAAACAGAATTTTAAATGTATTATTTGTCTTCCATTTGCCTTTTTTTTTATTTGTGCTAGTGTTACAGAAAAGTATAAATGCTTAAACCATTTGACACCAGATCACATAAACGCACATAGCAGCATCAAGGAGGTTTCACTTGCAACTTCTCTTCTGTGTACATAAAGGAGTTTTTCTCCTAACAGAAGTGTATCACTATTTTGCTCGTTGTCAACAACAACAAAAAAAGAAAAGCAAGGCCGCTAGAAAACCAGAAGACTAAAACTAACTAAAGATCTGCCTAGTGGTATTAGGCAAGATTACTTCAAGACTAGTATATGATTGGCAAATGGAAGATATGCACGTTCAAAAGAAAACAAACAAAAAATTTTAAGATGCAACTACCTGTGTGCTGGGAAAAGCAAACAAGGCTTTTGCCAGCAGAACCCCAATCTCACTCGAGCAATAGGAACTTAAGATCCATTTAGGTTGTAAGGGCTCACATCCTCAGGAACAGTTGTTTCTCTAGCTTCCTCAAGCTACAGAAGTTGGTAAGGTTTAAAATATTCAGATTAGAAAATAATGATACTGAATTAAAGCAGAGAAACCTCAGGGGAAAGCATATGACTTAAGGCAACCCCATTTGGGTAAATCTTAGCAGAAGAAGAAATGAGCCAAATGAATTTGAGAAGATTGATCAGCACCTACCTAAAGTCCAACTTCAAAAGCCAGAAAATAATGTAACAATACAAGTAATTTCCTTGAGAAGTGCGTGCAACATTATTAAAGACAAGCAAGATGACATTTTCATGTTCCAAGACACCTTTTGCCAAAGACTCCTATGACCACAGAACCTGTGGCAATTAGTTTTGTTTCATGCTTACACTGACTGCTGAGAAACTGGTTTTACCAACCAGTTCTCGCATCATTTGATGTAACTGGATGTTCCCAGAAGTGTTCAGGACGGGTTTCACTTTGTTCCTCCATTGGCACCTGTTCTTAAATATACGTATCTGGTTTATATAAATATATATACACACACATACACACACCCATCATAGTGGTCAGTCAATACCTTCTGAAGTACCAGAAAGTTTCCAAGTTCACATAAGAAAATTACTTCCTCAGCTTTAGTCTACACAGTATTTTTGCCTAAGAAACAGAGTCCTACCCTGGTTAGACTAACTTTTTCACTGAAATTTCTCAAAAGTGCCTTTGAAACACTTCAGTAAATATTGTCTGTCCTTGATTGTGTGTATGGATTGATTGTCCGTTGATGTATGTCCTTCATCAGTTAACACCCAGCCACTGCTGCAAGGGTGACACAATCCCTAACCACTCAGATGGAAGGGCAACGTCTTAAGTCTTCACCTAAACAGGTTCCAAGAAATTCTGCAGCCCAAGTTTCTTAGTCTCAGTTCAGGCAAGTTTAGTTCTAGACTAGCCACCGTTTTTCTAGACAGAAAGTGCCTGAATCGTCTGAGTAAGCCATATCCTCGGGGCTGTAAATTCAGCATTCATTAGGTAAATGCCATGATCTAAAGATGGAATAAAGAACATACCCTGCACCAGGGTCCATAGAGGAAAGAGCTCCTGTAGAGTCCTAGAAGGAATGACAAGGCTCTGCCTCAGCTCCTGTTGGACAGGTAGGCAGAGAAAATCTAGATACATTCGTGTCAGTGTTTTACTGAATCTGAGTTTAAATAAGTTTGGTAAGTAGTTTGATAAGTACGCTATTTCATATAACTCTAGTCCTAAAAAAAAATAAGTATAATGAGAAATGACCTTATCAGCAAGATTTAAACATCAAAACGTATGCATTGTCTTGAGATGAAGTGAAACATTTACTCAGAGCAGGTTACAGGAGGCAATCAACTTTCTTTAAAGTACGGCAGGTTAACAGCTTTCGTTGTGGCCCAGCACAGTACGATAGCATAAGACCACCTAAGGACTGCAAGATAAATTAAAACTCCAATGTGGAAAGGACTATTGAAAGTTATCTACATTTACAGTTCAATCACACATTTTTATTTAACATCAGTATACAGAGGACAACCCCAGCAAGTTATTTTGTAATGTCAAGTATTTAGTAAAGTTCTTCAGCTGTAACAGTGACAATAGAACAGCTAAAAATAAGCAGTATGAAACAAACATGGATCTTCTTAAAATTATAAATATACCAACAATACTTCTTAAAGCTTAATTATTGCAACAGTTAAATTAACAATAGGTCATGTTAGAAAGGCTCTATGAAATTTATTCAAGTTGTCAAGAAATTAGATGGAAGTGTAAAAAGGAAATACATATGAATTTTACTTTTGATTTTCACTAAAGGTAGTCAATACAATTTTGTACAGTATCACCTAACATGTCAATCTTTAACAAACTCCAGCATACAGAATTCATAAAATGCAGAAAAAATATTGTTTAATCTTTACATGTAAATTGACAGTAAATTAACTGACACAAAATTTATTATTGTAACATAAGCAGGACAGCATTTTAAATATTAATTTAGTAGCTTTATGTTGTTAAAGGGGCAGACATATACAGTCATTCCAAGTACATAATCAAATTTTAAGAGGTGATAATTCAGAACATGGGTTTTCTAAAAAGTTTTTAGTAAAAGTCATGTTATTTCCTAATCCAGACATCCTCATCATAAAGCCTTTACAGGGTTATGATCTCTCCTGGCTTTAGTGGAGACACTAGTCACACCTTCTCACACACGCACACGTGCAAACACACATACCTTGCTATAAATATCACACCAGTGTTGTCTAGGTTTAAATTCACCCTGATAACGCGGGTATGCTATGTGCAACTTTGCTATTATGCACACGACAGAAAGCTTCAACTTTTACCATGGTAACCTGAAGTCATACAGCTGTGTTTCAGTTTTACTCTAATCATCCCTGAAGTTTATACAGATACCGTATCACGTTGAAAGAAATCTATTTGATAGTACTTAAATACCAGCAATTGAACTTCAATTGTAATGATGAAATGCTCCTTTCCACTGAGGAAGAATTAGTATGTATAGCTGCTCATCTCACTCAAATATAGTACATAAATGTTTAAGTACTTTCACTAAAACAGAACTCATACTAAAACATGATACTGTACTACAACTGTAGTTAACTAGAAAATTCAAGGATGTTATAATTTAAATCTAAGTTTTCCTGTACAGTAAGTCAAATAAATAAATTCCATGTGCATTTGTTTTACAAAATGGTAGCATGTTTATCTTGCTAGGTTATACACTGCCATTCCACCTGTTCATACCTGTGGCCAATCTTACCTTGAGCTTTCTTACAAGGGAAACTACTCAGCAACTTTCATTTAGGCATGATGGAGTCTCTGCACAAGACGGTGAACGGGTCATTCTACAGTCAGACACAGAAGCCACAGAGATGGCTCCTCTGACCGCTAAGTTCAGAGAAAACTTGTTTTGCATATCCAGGTACCACTTTGGGTTTTTTTGGGTTTTGTGGGCTGGTTTTGGGTTTTTTTTAAATTGCTTCTGCAGGTCTCGTAATTCAGTTTGAAGTAGCTATAAAGACAGAACGTGAAATTTACCTTGCTTCCTTTTCTTCTCTGTTTTCAGGCTAATACAACAGCTGTATAACCCCATTTAGGTTTCCCATCAGGGCCTGGGAAAGATGGGGGAGAAGCGACAGCTAATTGTCACCACGGTGAGAAGAAAGTTCATACTCCTGTTAAGGCAACCTATTTTTCTCACCACCCTGAATCTTCTTCTGCAGAAACAGGCTAACAAAAAATGAAGCAAAAAATTAAAACCTATGAACCCTGAGCCTCAGTCAATTTGTTTTTAACTGAATTTTTCCATTCACTTCACCTCACACCGATCGGGAGTCAGTACAACAGTTCTGGAAGTGTAATGCAAGCACAGTATATCCAGTGAGGAAGCTCAAGGTATGATCATGTATACACTGAATTAGTAATTTGAAAAGTTTATAAACAGTCAGGACACTCTGTAAGCACTGCACGGCCTATCAACTATCCTAAGGATCACAGCTGAAGAGACAATTCTGGATTTGTTTTGTTGGGGTGGGCTTTTTTTCCATTAAGGACAGCACCAGCCCAACCAGAAAAAGGAAGAAAACCTGTCATACTGTCCAATTATCCATTGTGTCTTTTGATGGCTATTAAAAATGCGAGGGCAAGGTACCACTGGCTCAATGGAAATCATGTTAAGACACTGCAAGCCTGCTTCAGTTTTCCATCCAATTCTTTCTTTAGGCTGGCAGTGAATTTAACAAAGGCCTTTTGAGGCAATAATGGAAGCAGCAGCAACATTCAGAGGCTTTCACTCTAGAGTTGGCAGACAAAAAAGTGACGGAGTTTTAAGATCACTTGGGGACCCATACTTCAAAAGGAAGACTAGAAATAGCAGCTTTAAACCCCAGAGTAATGGGACAGCCTAGGATAAAAGAGCTGGCGAAACAGAAATGAATGGTATATAACCCAGTAAGAAAGACATTACCATGAGTGTT
Organism: Microhierax caerulescens; assembly: GCA_035590215.1. Taxonomy (NCBI): domain Eukaryota; kingdom Metazoa; phylum Chordata; class Aves; order Falconiformes; family Falconidae; genus Microhierax; species Microhierax caerulescens. The sequence continues at coordinate 36,967,381 of JAVJGJ010000060.1, forward strand.
TTATAATTTGACAATTTTTCATTAAATAAAATTATTAAGTGCTTTCCTATAAACAAAAAGGATGCTCATAACGTCCTTCTGGCACAAATATTTTCCTATCAAAGCCCTGTAAACATGCCACCAAAATTCAGTTTTTTACCAGCAGAGTGAGCTCACTAGAAATGCAAGTGAAATCAGAAAAACAAATTCATTTGAAAACCTCTAAGTAAATACTTCCTAAACAATATGGCATTTACATCAGTGTGCAATATATTAATTTTGAAAGTGATTAACTTCAGCATGAAAATTACTTACCTGTAATTAAAGTTTTCCATATTGGCCAATACATAAATCCTGATTTTTGGTACTGCATACTTTATCTCTGAAATATTTGAAATGTCATATTCCAAATCAAAGTCAATACACAAAAATATTTACGTTATACCCAGTCTAACAAAACCCACCTCAGCCACTGAAAATAAATTCAACAGTGTAGTGTTTAGTAGTACGCAAAGGAGTACTTTTAAAACAAAAAGAAAACATAGGTCACAATAGAAATCTGAGGCACTGCTGTACACATATAAAGTTAATTTATAAGACGAGAATTGCACTGAGTGACAGAAGTGATAACTGCTTTAGTATTTTCATTTAGGACAAACATTTTACATAGTTTAGTGTCTTAGGGGAGGGCTTTTTTTTTTTTTTAATGCTGGATCTGTAGTTCTTAAAAAAAATACTTTTAGGTAACACCCTCCTCCCTTCTCCCAAGAAAAGGGTTTACATTTTTTTAGTTTTAGATTCAACCTGTAAATCCGCATTAAGATGCAGAGTGGACATAGCTCTCTATGCATACCTACGTTGTGACAAATCTTACAGCATCTCAAAGAAAATTATAAACAGTTTTAAGAAATATTAATTTTTACTTCAAAGTTTATAGCAATGAAGACGTGGTATATAAATATATGCAGTACCTCCACTTTGGAAGTCAGATTTACGAACCAAACTGTTAAAACCTAATGAACATCAGACTCTCATTTAGGTTGCCCAATGTGGCAATATTCAGGTATTGCCAGATTATTTCTTTTTCTTCAGGTAATAACCTACATACCCTTTCAGAAATTTTTCACAAAAATAATGGTTCTTTTTTACTAGATCGATTCTGGTAATGTTTTCATAGCTGTGTTCCTTTAAAACGTTGCTGACAAACAAAGCTATTGTAGCACAAAGTACTTTTTAATGAAATAATCACCATGTTCAGCTTCATTCAAAATTTAGCTTGCTATACACTGGACGGAAGAAAAGTAAAGTTCTAGCTGTGTTCAAGTGCATTAACAACAAGAGTTAAAACTACTAATTTATTTTAATGAAGTTTCAACTGATAGAACAGGTGCCATCCAAAAGCATGAGCTTGTCAATGATCGAGTTGCCTAACAAAACTGACAGCGATATAGCACTGAAACTACTTAAGAGAAAGCTTGCATGATTTTCCCTAACTTAAGAAATACATAAATCAAGACCTAGCTAAAATTAAGAGTTCCTTGATAATACAATTTCAAGAGCACAAACTGCAGTCAGTAAAGGGCTCACAATTCTGTGCATAAAATGGCTAGTATTTTAGTAAGAAGTGGTTTTACATTAATAGTAGGCAACCACAGGAAAGTATGGAGGAATAAAACACTTTGGTTTTAATTTTTTCAGAGGCTCACATTTCACATTAGATTTAAAAGCAGCAGCTTTTCACAAGCTACTCATTGGGAGTGCTGTATTTTCTAGAAAACATTATAGAAGGATTATAATTATTTTAGTGATTGACAGGTTTTACTTCAATTTTTACATAAATAGCTTTCACCATATTGTGGTTATGTTTAAGTATAAGAACACTGATCAATAGTTTAGATGCACAGTATTTATTTCTTCTGCTGGAAGGCAACTATACTTAATAATTGTATCCAAGACACTTCAAATCATTCAGAAATATGGCATGCAGTATCCAAAAGTATGGCTCTGAGGATTATTTTTTTTTTTACATTAAGCATAAAGAAATTTTATATTCAACATTCATTTATATTTCAAGAAAACTACCTATTCAGAGTTCTAGTTCTTTGATGCAGCATTAAGGATTAAAACTTACCACTTTACCCGGCCTTGCCCATGTGCAAATAAATCCCTCCTGACAAGCAGTGACTATACAGTCTTCAAGAAAAATTAACACAGTCAGTCTTTCATGTGCTATCTTTTTACAGATAAGAGGCTCTAACAAGGGAACATCTTCCATTCGGGGACAGAGAGGTGTTCCCAAAGTTTTAGCTGGGTCCGTTTTGGTTTTAGTAACTAGGTTCAGTTTGTCACTGCTCTTGCTAGATATATGTCCCATGCTATGATTTCTCTTGTGATCTTTTTCATGGTGTCTTTCCTTCCGATCGTGTAGTGACAAGGTTGCAAATTTACTAACGCCAGAAGCAATGGCACCATCCATGACACTGCTTTTACTGCCAGCATTTGAGACTGCAGAGTGTGGAAGGCTGTTTGACCGTGGAAGAGGAGGGGGTACAGAGTTTCCAGGTGTTGTGATACTGTTTCCATTACTTCCTGGGTTAGTTCCACCACTTCCAGCAGGTGGACTTGTGGCATTCATGACATTTGTATGTGTCCTTGCTCTTGAGAGAGGTTGGTGGGGAAAGAGGATATCTTCTGTAAGATCCCACAAACAGAGCTGTGTGTCCTGGCCTACTGAACCAAATCTGTATGTAACACTTACTGGACGACTGTCTGTAGAGTTCCTTTTGGACAGCCTAGATTGCGTACTATTTGCTCGATCTCTGCCAAAATGAAGGTCTTGGAAATCCTCATCACTTCCGCTAAATTCCATCGGGTCACTCTCTTCTACACTAGTGGTATACGGATCAAATGCAACAACACTGACCCACGATTTATGTCCATGGCCTCTGGCTATTACTCGACAGTCCACGAAAGACCAAACTGTTACCAAGTCATCCTCTCCACCTGTCACTATGTATTTCCCATCAGGACTCCAACACACACACAGCAGTCCTCCAAAGTAACTTTTCATTGTACCATGCAATTCCACTGAATCAAAGTTAAACACACGAAGAAAACCATCCTGGCTCACACATGCCAAGAACTTCCCATCTGGGGAAAAGGCAAATTCATTCAGGGCACCCTCACCTACTGTCCATTTAAGCAGAGGGTTTCTTGTGGATTTACTCTTGCAAGTGTGAACTGCAAAACTTTCTCCTTGTTTAAGTAGCTGGTAGTGCGGGGCTGTGGTACCACAAGTGTGCTCCACGTTATACAAGTACATATTGCCACTGGAATGAGCTACTAGGAAAAGGCTTTCCGAACCCGGTACCCATTTTACACAGGTTACTCTGGACTTGTCTATTAGTCTCTGTGAAAAACAAAGAAGATACACATCAGAAAGTCTGAAAATTAAAGTTTTAATGATTAACTATAAATCTGGTCTTTCTAGGGGGATGGAGAACAATACTTAAGCAAAGTGAACTCAGCTTTCTAGAAAGGAGCTATGTTACTGCATTTGCAAAAACTTCTCTTGTCAGGCAGTGAAGATGAAATTATTTTTAGACAAAGTGCTACCAAGGGTTATTATTATGGTCCAATCACATTCTACAATGAATGTACTTCAATCAAGCCAATCTGCTGTTATGAATCTAAAGGTAGTGTTCTTAGGTTTATTTTTCACCATGAAGAGTATGATAAGGAAACAATCAAGAAAACACAGAATGAGCTAAAGGGAAAAAAGGTAGTTACTCATCTGTACTACGCAGCAAACACATTACAAAGCAACAGTAAATTTAGATCCTGGTTTTATCTGAATTCACAAACAAAATCCATTCTCTGGAAGAAAAATAAAAAAAGAAAAAACAGAAACAAAGAGGCTTCAGGAGCCTTTACCAGCTTTCACTGACTGAGGGAGCAAAAGCTATATACACAGTGACCCTGTTACCATGAGGCTGGAAAGTTAGTAGTTAATGCATGTGGTTCAGTGAATTCTGAAGGTACAATGTACTTTTCACCTTGGAATCCCCACACTCCAATTGCTTTCCATTTATTAGCCAAAACCTGTCAATACTCTCAATTACCACCTGATTAAGAAGATTCCTTTAAAGAAAAACACATTAATAGCAATCACGGCAAAAGAATGAACACACACATTGAAAGAACACTGATCATAATGTCTTCAATGCTGTAAGAATTGAGAGATAAAGTTTCACTCCTTGAGTTTGCTAGTGTAGTTTTGGTAGACGTCTAAAACTTACCAAGTCACCCATGGCATCACGCAGCTGCAACTTGGAGGTAAGTAATTCTTTACATGCACATTCAAGATTTGTATTTGGCATAGATCAATCATAGGCTGAAAGAAGAGCTGAGCTACACAAAAGGCTAGAATTCAAGTACAAAGGGCCTAAGGAAATACCAGTGTTGAAAAAAAATTAAAACACAAAGAAGAAAAAAAATCCCTCCCCAAAACCTTGCTATGCTGTTGATCACAAACAAAAAAACTCGAGCTAATGCATAATACAGTGACTGTTACCCATTCTGGGCCTGTAACTACTGGAAAGCAGTACCTGGTCATTTTAGATTATAGTTTTTGCTGCTGTCAGCCTCAGTGTAAGATCAGGAAGCCTCTCTCCTGTCATTTCTTTTGCACCTGGGAGCAGAGAGATGTAACAATCTGGGAAATTTTCCTCAAATGCAGTAGCTTTGAAGTAAGGTATTCTTAGGTTCTGTTGTGATATTTTAAATAGTTTGTTTAAATAGTTTGTCATGTGTTCATTGATACTTATCATTCACATCTCAGTAATGATGATACCAGAAATATTCAACAGAAAGTTACCTGGTACTCTCCAAAAGAATATGGACAGGGAACATCAGCCCCGCTGGCCTGCTGTAGGCAAGAGTCTTCCCATTACAAAACTACCGCTGTTCTCCTCTACTTCAGCAACTCAACCTGACATACAACCTCTACTCCTATGAGCAGCTGCTCAACTTTTATATTAGAAATGACATTTTAAGTCCATAATCATGTTGGGCTACAGAGTCTTAAATACCATACAGAAACTTGGTCTTTACTTCAAGGAGGCTATGAACAAAACGTAAGATTGTAATCTGCAATGATTAGCTCAAGGAGACAAGATGCAGAGACTTTAAGCTGGTAAGTAGCAAGTGACTACAACTCATCCCATCCTCAACCTCAGAGCTTTAAATTCAGCAGGAAGATAAACACTCTGAAACAGCTTTCTGAAGTTTTAAGAGCTTTCCACTGGGCTCACATGCTTCTGCACCACAACAAAACAAGACTTGAAGTTGGTATGACTGGCAGATGTGTTACAAGAATAGACTGAATGAAGTATCAAGGAAACAAGCGAGGTAGCTGGGATAAGGAGCTTATGTTCAGTTTGGTGAAAGAATAAATAGTAAGTGAAGGAACTTCAGTCACCAGTCAGAAAGACAAGCCAAGATTATCTTGGTACCCATATTTTGAATAAGTTTGAAGGGACAAAATTATAGGCATAGGCCACCAAGGAGTGAAAAAACTGAGGCAATGAAGGGATATGCATTAAGGTCTGACAAAAAGCTTCAGCAATTACAGATACAGGAAAAGCTTATCAGGAAAAAAAGAGCAGCTTAAGGCTTTAGTTTAAAGAAAAAAGGAATAAAAAAAATAAGATGAAAGAAACAATTTATTGGCTAGCTTGAGAATAACCGACTACCACCTGGAAACAACTGAATCTGTTGATGTAGTATACTTGGTTGGTTTTGGGAATAAGCAAATATCACTAATTTAATTCTGACACAGCTAGAAGGAATACCATTGTTGATACAGATTGATTTAGGTAGGCAGCCACGAGCTGCATGGCAACGCTCCCCTCAGCCTTTCAAATCCCTATTGTCTTCTACATCAACAGAATTAAAGAAAAAAAAAAAAAAGAAGAGTAACAAGTTAGACTGCATTAAGGCTACTGCATTTTAAGTTCAACATAACCTTCTGTGTTATAACAGGTTAAGGTACCTCACATATCACATGTAAAGATGTTAACACTCATTTAGATCATCTTCTGCCTACAAAGACAAGTTTATTCTCAAACACCACATAAACTATAAACATATTCAAACCCCAACAGGCACCTTTATCTTGAAGCCAACAAACTGGCTCGAACACCAGTGCTCACTAATGCTTCAATGAAATGGCTTTTAGATACAAGCCAGAACTTCCAAACATGTCCAGGACAAACTTAAATACTGTAACTGAATTTTTAAAAAAAAAATACCCCAAAAAAACCCCTAATATATATATATAAAAAAATATGTACGTTTGGGGATTGGTTCTAACTGCAGGTAAGACCAGCATAGGAAACAAGTATTTGCCATTTAACTCTAGCCTACTGAGCACATAGTTTTGGTAGCACTGAGCAAATCCTTACGTCAGCTTTGTAGAAAATAGATAATCTCATCTCATTTCTACCAAACTGCCAAAGGATGTATTCCCCACCACAGTGAAGTAATGCTGGTTGACAGCAGAGAGAAAACACGATACTGTCAAATGGAAGTGCCTTCGGTGCTTCCATCCTTTGTGGACTACCACAAGAACTATTCAAGCCTGCAATGCAGATTTACACTGTAGACGCTAGACAGTAAACAATATCAAGGCATGTACACATGCACTGGATCTTTATGTAAGTATTTCAGCCAAAGTCTTTCTCAAAGCAACTATAGTTCAGCTACAAGAGTGGGAACTGCTCTGAGATATGAAACTCCTGCTGTTTACAGTACCTCTACTACTGCTCTTTGTAATACACTATTATCAAACAAGATTAAACCACAGCTGAACACACACAACTAACTTGTTCACATCTAGACTAGCGTTCCCAGTGGTGAAGTTGCACCAGTGACAAAGTTTGGGGTTTTTTTTTGGGTTTGGGGGTAGTAGTACAGGGAGAGGTGTGTTAGGACAATGCTAAAATGAACATTTCAATTACTTACACATAGGCTTCTACCAGAATACTCTGTGCAACGTTAGGAGATTCTCCAGCACTGTTGCCCACTCAGCACAAGCAGAGAGACAGAGCAGGTGGGAAAAGGCTAGGTAAGAAGAAAAATGCCCCTCTTCTGATTGAGATGTAGCTACTTTTAGAAAGCAGAGGAGGAATTAGTTCTAATTATAAAACATCCCCACTGAGAACAATACTTCAATCTTCTTTGCACAAAGACAGAGAAAGCCAACACATCTCTGAGGTGGGAAAGATACGCCTGCTCAGTTTGGGGGCTTCATCTGCAAAGCTCTTACAGAGATATGAAATATCTTATAAAAAAACAAAAACAAAGAACAACAAGACACCCGCAAAGCTTTTTGCTATTACCCCTCCAGAATTCACCTGCTGCTGGATTAAAACACAAAAAGGATAAAAAAATCCAACAACCCCCCCCCCCCAAAAAAACATTCACCTCCCACAAACCACCCAAATTCCCACAGCTTATCCTCTGCAGAACAATCACAAGCTGTACCAGTTACCAGATTTCTTTCCTTGTTAGCATCTAGACACTTTAAGAATGCCAATACTACCAGATGACTGGAGCCAGTGGTCTTGTAACTTCCATTAATCACCCCCACAGTATTCCCTTCTATCTCTTCTTATTGCACAGCAGCAGAAAAAGCAGGAGGAGAGTTCCTTTCAGGAATATCACATGGCCAAGACCTCATAAGCCTTCAGCTTTTCCTATGCAGCATTCAGCTTGATCTTCTAGTCTTCCCCAAGCAAGCTTCTAGCAACCCTTGATATAGACAGCTTCTGATGTAACATCCTGACCACAACTATTGGTATTTTTACCTTTTTCAATATTTTGACCACAATATATTAAATAGGGGCTTAAATGTTTTCTTCCTCATTTGGAACCAGAAGTCTCAAACAACTGACTGTAGAGCATATGCAGCAAGATCTAGATTTGTAGACCTTTCTTCTATCAGTTAACTGTCATTAACACTTGTTACAGTATTACCCAAACCACAAAGCCCTAATTTTTAACCTTAAACACCAAATTATTCCTTCATAAATAACATTTTTTGTAGGTATTCCAGGCCAATGAAACAGCTGAAAAATGAAGGTAGTGACTGAGTGATAAGCTACAGGCAAACGGAGCTATCTACAGAACTTTTGAGTATCTAGGATCTTTAATATCACAAATACGTTGCATGCAATAATGTTAAGATTTCTACTTACTTCCTCATTAAATAATTTGCTAGTTTCTTTTTTAATAGGGTCTATAAGTTGGACCTGGCCTGCAGAGAAGCCCACTAGAAGAGACACGCTTTCTGCTGTGGCTGTTAAGTGATTGAAGTCATGGCATGTAGGTTGTGTTCCTTTGTATATCCTTTTGTCTATTGGTTTACTCAAGTCCGCAGCCTGCAAAGAGAGCAAACAGAATTAAGATAGTTTATCACAATGTGTGCATATAACCAGTCCTATTTGCAAATCATGTGTATACTAAGCAACAATTTTACGGCAGTCACAAAGCCCTACTTTAAAAAGCAGCTTTGTATTTATCAAAGACAACCAAGATGCTGTCAAAAGGTTTATCTTTTCATATAATACAATACTCATGCTTTTTAATTTTGCTAAACACTGCACCTACCCTAGCCTTTGCAACTACATCATGTGACAAATCAATGACAACCATTCAGTAACACAAAGGCTCCAGTGAGTCAAGATCAACCTATTCCCATAAGGCTTCTACCAGAAGAGGCATTCCACCTCAGAGACAAGACACCTTCTGCTTTCCTAGCAGCCGTTTTCTCAGGATTTAATACAACCAATCTGGATTAAAAATAGCATATTCTCAATCACCTAATTCTTGTACGTCTATTCTTTTATAACAGGCAAATGTACGGTATTGGTCTCAATTAAAAAAGAAAATGATCAACTGGATCCTAGAAGAGCATTTTCTAGGAACACTGACTCAAGATACTGATATCGTCGTTATAAAAAATGCATTTTAAGCCATTAAGCTACAAAGTAACTGTGCTTCTGACACTAAACACAGAATTCAAATATAGCTCAAACAAAGTAAGTGCTAAAAAAACTGAGGAACTTCAATATAAACAACTGAAGATCTGGCACTGATGTGTCAGAAGAACCAAAAGGAACAGAAAAGCAATTTAAAATGCTCTCTCAGTTGTGTAACCCGTGTTTATCCCCATATCACTTCTGAACAGACAACCTTATCTCTCATCCAGAGATGAAAACCCACACATTTAATATGCAAGATCATACATCAGGTCCAACCTTTGAGGTTTTTTGTTGGTTTTGTTTAGGTTGGATTTTTTATAAAACTCCCTATTTACTAGGTTCAGAGTCTGTAAATAGAAAGATACAGATACTCAACAATATTACAGACCTGAGATGTAGCTGTGATTTTGGACTCTGATACTGAAAAGGTATATATCATACCCAGAATTTTTAGTCAGTTGGGCCAGCAATACAAAAAATAAAACTCTGAAGAAGAGGGCAAGCTACACAAAAGAAAATTGCTCCAGTGTATTAAACCTTTGAGAATGAGGTCTAAAGAGCTGCAAATCCTTGGTGTACATGGAGCTGCACAGACAGAAACTAGAACTGTCAGCAAGGAAAAAAATCGTAACTAGCTACACAGTGAATCATGTCAGGTGAGCCATTTCCAAGGCAAATTTAACTACAAGATACACATGATAAGCATATATACATAAGAGTATTAAAGTTGCACTTATGTTTTGCAGCATCAATATAAACCAGTTTAATCAGGTATGCGGCCTCCTGGCTGAAAACTCCAAAATAAGATTATGTATTTCAATTTCTAAAGTCAGCAGATTAAAAAGTTATTCTCCAGAGCCCAGAGATCCATTATAAGCTAAAAAGAGAGTATTAGCAATACCTCTTAAAGGAGAACTTAAATAGAATACTAGCTCTACTGGGAGATCATAGGGTAAGGCGCATGCCTACCAAGGAACATTCACAGATAGATGTAAATCTGTAATTCAAAGCTGAAAGATCAAATCCCAGAGGCCATGAAGTTATCTCTTACATTGTGCAAGTTTCCCTTGTCCTGTATCACTATAAAATAAGCAATAGCAAGAGATAATAAGTCGCAAAATTGAGACAGCATTCCTATCCAGAAGACCGTTCTACAGAAACATACAGATGCATCCTTCCACACCTGAAAGAAATGCAGAGTTAACAAGGTTCAGCTATGAGACCCAAGGTTGTGTCCTCTGGACAAAAGTTCCAGCAGGACCCAATGCCTAAGACAACAGATCCCTTTTAAAGTCAATAGAACTCAGCCTGAATCATAGTGAATGATTAGAGTACCACAGACACCCCCATCCAGCAGAAAACACAGGTAGTCCCAGGTTCTTGGTCTTCTGAATCATCACTACCCTTTAAAGCAGCAAAGAATCAATAGGTAGCTATTTTCAGATTGGAACTATACCTTGCTCTTTTGTCTGGTTTAGGTTTTGTATCACTAGCTTTTGGTTTTGTTGTCCAACAAATTTGGTATGACTGAAGTTCCCCATCTTCTGAAATTATGTGATAACAAAGCTAGCAAGACAGAAAATTTTGATAAATCTAAGCACAGACTTCACTGTGCTTGTTCTAGCTGTTCTCTGGGAACCAGATGGCAGTGACAATCTGTCTGAATTTAAATGGAGTAAAATAAACTAATTCAACCCACAATTAACCATGCTTCTACTGACAGGGATGCCCTGCCTGTTATTTACATGCAGCTAGTGTCTTCAGTTACAATATAGGTGTCTCAAGGAGATGTCAAATCTACAAGCACAAAAGTACTCTTTTGGTCTTGATCTCTCTCTTAATTGAAAGACAAGAGTAGAATAAGTGACCGTAAGAACTAGGAGACATTTTCCTTATTTCTGCACAACTGAAGGTTGCTATTGGATTTTGGTAAGAACAACAAAAGCACTTAATCATAAAATTAAAACATGCCTGGGACTCAGCATTTCATTAGCTTATGACTGAGTCCATTTGCTATAGCCATTTTGCGGAAAATCTGATTCTCAGAAAAAAGCTTTTACATGAGATCTGAGCCCATAACTGTCAAATCCTAGGATATGACACTTCACTGAACAAGGTGATGTGAACTGTCTCCCTCTCAGAAGAATGGTGATGTACTTTGAAAGAAAACAGAAAGATCTTGGGATTATGTGTTACCAAACATGGAGGTTAAAAGCACAGCATCAGGCACCTTCAAGTTCTGCTTGAGCTGGTGGCAAGCTATTTGCAAGCTTTCTGTCTTACTTCCTTTAAGATTTTTTTCTGAAAAACATTCAGCACTATTCCACTCTGTCTACTTTGAGAAGCTTACTCTGTTATGGGTGATTCATGATGAGAGCAACACTTCTTAATCACAACTGAAAGAAGGTTGGGGCATCTAATGCAAGGTGAAGATCAGTACCACCCTCCCTTCAAATAAAAATCTGTGCAATCCATTGAAGTACATCTCAGCTAACCAAGACTCCGGTATTAACACTTTGGCTAACTGATAACCTGCATCAGAAGTCTGTTCCTTTCAACCTACAGTGGTATTTCAAGTACCCCTTGGGCAAAGGAACAAGGAATAATGGTTATCAGGCGACAAGAACAAGAAGAATCTCACACACCACCTGTCTGAAGTCAGTGATACAACTGAACAAAACTGGTGTACCTTGGGCATCAACAGCTTCCAAGTCCTTTCTTAACAAATTAAAACTCCTCTAGAGAACTTACAGAAGAAAAATTTACCAACTTTGCCATTTAGTTCTTCGTGATGAATTCATACTCCAGAAACAAAATGTGAATCATGTAACTGTTCTGGGGGACCTCCTAGTCTCATTTGGTTAACTCTCACAGCACGCTTTAGAAAAAATAATGTAGCAGTCCAGCACTTGCCCATTCACCCTGAATTCATCACTGCAGAAAGGCAGTCAAATGGCACATCTTAACCACAGCTTTAAGTACCTAAATACTTTGATAAAAAGGGGGAGGGGGGGACAGGACAGGACACATGAATGACACAACACACACACTGACCAGTTACCTCAGTCTGAAGCAAATATTTACATTTTCAGATTCTGATGTTTGAAATGTCTAATTAGGATGGGTATCAATAACCTTGGGTTTGTAGCTGCATGTAAATCTAAGGTCAACGCCAGATTAGCATCTGTCCAAGATTCATTCTTTTATGTACTATTGATCTGGGATTTAGAGCTTTCATGCTAAAGATTTCCCTAACAGTGAATCACATTATTTCAAGTCAGCATTTAATCATGCTCCTTGACAGATGTGACTTCTTCCTGTATTTTTGCTTAATCTTATTCTAACTTAATTTGCAGCTTTCTACAAATTTTAGTTGAATGAAATGTATCATAGATGCTACATTTCTTTCCAAGCTAAAAATAACCACCTATGAGATCACAAAGGAAAGAAGTAATTTCTTATCTCAGATAATTTCAACTGCTGCCATCAAAATGCTTCCTTTAGATACTTAAAGAGTATTTAGTATCACATTTGCCGAGAGACTGGCTTTCAATGGGTCACAGCTATAAGTGAGCTCAAGACAGAATATCAGGTCTTTAAGCCTGGAAGTGAGGGCAAACATTTAATAAAAATTTTATTTCCAAAAATCCTCTTAAGAAAATCTCTCATCCAGAGAATTAATTGATCTTGAACAGCTGATTACAGACTGGCTATGTATGTAGAGCTGTACCGCAAAATAAAAGAGAAGACACAGAGAACCAAGATATTACACCTTTGAAAGCAATTTCCTCAGCATTTCTGGAGCTTGGAATTCACAACTTACAACCTGTAGCTTGGTATCTCTCCAATACCTTATTGTCCATTAATTTAATGGTCCCCGGTCCATGAGAACAGAACAATTTGAGAAAGCTGTGCTTGTTTTAATGCTATACAAGTAACATGAGAAATTGGCTCTTAAAATTATTATTAGGTGAACTTTATTGAACTTCACAGATGTTCTTTAAAACCTAGCTGATAAAAAGATGCAAGGTAACCCTTGCTGCAGCACTTTGCCTTACAGTATCCCCTAGTGAACAGGGTTAGGGTCTTCCAGGACAGACTTGCTCACTGTATGAGCAAGGACAAGGAATACTAAACCAGAAGACCCCTTACAGCTTGTTTATTCTTCCTCCGTGTCTGTGCTGGTCTCCCTCTCCTTCCATCAGAGCTAGCTGAAAGACAGAAAAAGTTGAGGAACGTGGCAAGAAAACTGAGTTATCCTAGTCACTATTGTAGAATTTTCTGACAAACTGTTCACTGCTTCTATACACAAGTGTTTCTGCCAGAAATACTAGCTTCAATATTTCACACTGGAAGTCCCTCTAGTTATTATCAAAGGAGTAGACTTCCAGGTATTTTTTTTAGAGCCCAAATAGAGCTCACAATATGAGCAACAGAATCATCTGTAGTTAACTTCACTGCTGCTTCAGGCTGGTCTGAAAGCTGACCCTGCTTTGGGCAGGAGGTTAGACTAGAGACTCTCAGAGGTCCCTTCCAGCTTGAATGAACCTGAGATACTAAACTTAGGATCAACCAAAGCAGCAGCAGCATGGGCCACTCCACTTAATAGGTCTGGTCTACGTCTTAAAGGAACTTCATGCAGGAAGAAAACTACAGGAACAAGTTAGTTGCTTGTCCCTATAAAGAATGCTGATGTAGAACAAAAGTTCTGCTTAATTTATGTGATACACAACAGAAAGTCCAGGCAACATTTCCTGCAACTCCAAAGCCCTAATAAAACACTCCTCAGTGCACCTGACAGTGCCATATGCAATCAGTAGTAAACTGGCTTCTACAACTGTAACCGCACGTAAGCTGCCAGACTGCTGACTAAGGACCTTACTTGGCTTTCTTGGGAGAAAGTTTACAGTCTGACAAGAACTCACATCAGTTGCAGGGTCTCTTCAGATCCAATAGCGTGAACCTTTCCAGTAGCGTTCAAGGGCACACACACTCAGGGCCACTTCAGAAACTCCCAGAAAACTTGAACACTAGTTTGAAAGCTTCTGTGAAAACTTATAAACTAAAAAAAGCAAACAACCAACAAAAACAAGGCATAAAGTCTCTTTAGCATTCTATAAAAAGCCAGCAGACAACCACCACTTGTAAAGTTGCCCTATTTATACATAGCTACAATAGGTTTTTAAAATATACGGACTGTTTCTTAAATAAGCAAGAGCTGTTTTTTCTATACCTGAGTGGTGTACTTAGCTTTAATGGTTGTGTCATAGGTGTTTTGTGAGTACACACGAACTAGTTTTAAGTGTCTCCAAAGCCTTGCAAAGCCATTATTGCTAGGGAAATTTTTAGGTCTTTATTTTGCAACATTGCATTACATGCACCTGCTTTACATTAAACTCACATTAGTAAACCTCAGAAAAACTGTATTTCATTTTTAGTTTTGTTTTTAAAGTTTGGCTGATCTTTCAACTCTCTGAATTGAAGCGCCAATAGCTTAACACGCAACACCACAACTGGAGCTGGATTTGCTGCCAATTGACATAGGGACAAGTATGAACTTAGACTAAAAATGAGCACAGATGTTCACTTTCCCTTATTCCTCTCTGACTGAAGGCAAGAGAACCTATGAGAAAAGGATGAAAGTTGCAATGGACAACATGAATTTTGAAAATTAAAAACTAAACTAAGAAATTGGGACAGAAACAATCAAGAGAAACAATCAGGAGAAAAGAATCTGCTACTTTCAACATACTGACTCAAAGACTTTCCATTAAGTTAAAGCTTCCTTTCTCAAGAAAGTCTCCAGAAAGCAGAGCTGCCAATTCGTGCCACTATACTTTCATAAGTCTTAAGATCCTGATCATCAAGACACAATCATTATTAATTTGGCTTCAGTGGTGTATCTTCTGATGTACTTTTTCTAATACATAAATACTCTGAATGATCTCACAAAGTTTAAAATAATCTGCATTTATACCTGCTCCCAACAAAAGAATTTCAAGATTTATTTCCACTCAACAGAACATTTACTCTCCTGAATAACACCGTTCCTCATAAATGGGTTCCTGTATCTTTGCAGTAGGCTTTTTATAAGTTACAAAGCACTTGAATAAATGCTGAACAGGAACACTTAAGGCATGTGACAGAGTTTCTAGGATACTGTGTAAGACCAGCTCTGTTAGTAAAACAGGGACACCAAGTAATTTTATTTAACCTCATTTTTTCAAGTGTCCCACACAATTCATCCACAACAAAGTCTTGAAGATCAATTTTGTACAGAGCTGCTTGTAGATTTGGGAAGCTACTTGATACTCTTCTCCCTTCTAGATTTAACTTCCACTAGGGGCCATACAAGGCATACATGGCTTTTGAAAGGAGAAAAGCATTACTTAACAAGATTTCAGCGTGTATTCCTAAAGCAGACAACTATGACCACACCAAGATAAAAGCTCTAGTCCAGACAACTGGACATAAATTCATATTTAGGCAAAGATCAGTTTAGTTTTCTGAAGCATCTGATAAAATAATCATATTCTGTTTCCAGATGAATTATTCTAAGCACTCAAACAGAGCAAAGAGCACACACTGGTTTGAAGTAAACCTACACGATACTAACTCAACCAATAGTTATGTAATTGGCAAGAACAAGAAAGTGGATGTGAACACCATAAAGAACACACATAAGGGACTTTGATTTACAACTTACCATAACAACATTAACTCCATTTCAGTAAGGTTATAAACCAAAATATTTATCTGGTTACAGTATAGATCAGCACATCCTATAGGTAGTAATCTAAGGTGAGTCATTAGTCTACCAGTAACCCTACGAAAAGTGGACATTTTTATTTGAAGAGTTCCAAATCCCAAAACAGCAGACTCCCCAAAAAAAGAAAAATCTTTTTTATTTGCAAATCCCCATTCACTTCACAGGTGCACACAGAATCAAGTTACCCTTTGTTTCTCCAAGACTGGGCAAAGGGCATTAAAGTAGGACGGGAATGTTAACACGTTTGAACTACTGTAGGCCAGGGAGGTTGAGGGAAATGGAAACAAGGTTTTGAACACACACATCTGAAAAAATACCTCCTCTGTCTTCTGAGCAGAGAACACTGCTGCTGCCTCCATCTGTCACAACCCAACAGAGGTCTCCAGTTACTAAAATTGTTCCTTTAGAAAC
>JAVJGJ010000060.1:37014006-37027512 GCA_035590215.1 Microhierax caerulescens
TAAGAACAAATTATGATAAAAGCTCTTTCAAAGTGCAGGATCAGGATCATAGTTTCTAAACAACAAAGGAGGAGGCTGCTTGCCTCTAATATATGGGTTAGCAAACCCAGACAGCCTTTGATACACGCTAGGTCAGAATAATACACTCTCAGCACCTGTCTTGACTTGCTGTTTGCCTAAGGAGTCTTGTTCAGTTTCTCTCTATTCTTCTTCTGCTGCATGTCTAAACCAAGTGATGGACTGATGTTTTAAAAAGTGTGTTTGAAGGTTACCTACATAGAGTAAATCCTGCAGAAAGATGAGTGATGACTGATTCTTTTACTGCCAGACTTAGCTTATGAAGATTAGTTGCTCTAAGGTAAGCTGAAATGTGGCTACAGTGTGTTTCTTGCCATCCCTTCCCATTGGGAAATTCCAACATAATCTTGTCATAATCTTTCTAGTTAAATTATAATTTATTCTGTTTCTCGTCTTCTTTGCCTCCCACAGCTGTGACAGGAGAGAACTGTGGGCAAAATAAAAACAGCTCATAGCAAGAGACAAGGCTCCCGTAGTCTTGTCATAGTCAAAACAGGTGAATAAAGGGGGCTGTTTAAGCATAACTTAAATAGGAGCATATCTTAAATAGGCACTCTACATCTTCAGGTGGTTTCAGATTTGGTTTACTATTAAATGATCAACAGGAGGAGGGACTTTACACTACATGTCCCTTCTATAAAATGTGTTTTCTTGCAAGATATTCTGACTTGAATGGAGCATGTGCAAGTCTGTAGTAGTCTCAACATTATACCAACTAAGCTAGTATCTCTCGCTCTCCCAGAGAAATGTCAAGCTTATTCTTAAAATTAAATAATTACCTCAGAGCGTTCCTATGCAGGTAGCTGTTGCAGTTAAAGAAGGGTGAGAATCTCCAGTCTTTGTTATTTTGTGATTAACTGCAAAACTGTTATTTTGTCATTAACTGCAAAATTCAATGGGATGTTCCAGAATATAAATGTGAAATTAATTAGTGATAACAAAACAAATCTTTGATGACTTTCCTTGTTTTGTAATACAATCTAACATGAGTACATTAAAAAGCCTACTAATTTCCTCTTTATTAAACCATTATTCATCCTACGCTGTCTTCGTCTTAAGCAAGATATTAGAAATCAGAGAGAAGTCATCAACAGAATTTTTTGTTCTCTGTCTTGTGGCTGGCTAATGCCAAGTGAACACACTGCAGAATAGGTGCGCAATCTGATATAATGGTGTCTCTAACTTTACCAGCAAATTTGCCCTGGCTGAGTAATAACCATTGACTGAATTTTGTATAGCAAGAGAATGAAGATGAAGTCACACAATGCAGCACTGCTGCTGAATTTAATTTTTAGTATGTGTAACATTTAAAGAAAAAGGTCAAACCATTAATTTCTGCATTATGAACTCCCTCTTGCAGTTCATATGTTGCTATGTACTGCTGTGCTTCATTAAGGTTTTGAAAGTTGGGGGAAATAGACATTGAAATGGTACAGTTGCTATAGTTTTCACATTTGTTGGAGCACAGAATAGGTATAAAACAACAGTTCCTTGTTATCAGCTAATCAGTGATGATAAACAATTTCTTATTTCAATTATATTAACTCTTAATTTCAGGAAAAGATTGCTATTTGGCCATTTGTGCTGCCACTAAAACTCTCAGATTTCTTTCAAGGGTAATCCCATGACAGTAGAACAAAGATCATCCTAAATCTGAAGGAAGACCAAAGAAAGTATTTGGATAAAAGACAAATCAAGGAAATTGTGAAGAAGCATTCTCAATTCATCAGCTATCCAATTACACTCTTTTAATGCCTTGTTTAAGATGCTAATAGTACATGTTTGAAACACTAGTTGCATACCTAATGTCCTTGTATCATTGCCAGATGCTACTAGTACCACATTAACTAGCTGGTTTTGTACTTCTAGCATTAACATTTACAAGAAGGACTGTACATTATATTGTGTGACAATTTCTCCGTTTTCCTAGTGATCTGTTTAAGGTCGAGTTATATCAGTCAAATCTAGATGCTGAGCTTCTCATTGACCCATCCAGAGGATGTCTTACAAAGCTAATGTTTATGTTAGTGAATATAGTAAGACACAGTTCATGCTTTTGTTAAAAATCTAGACTACTTGACAATGAAAATATGTATTTGTAGCTTAAGATACTAATTACGCAGGTGAGACAATACACTGAATGCGTATTTTATACTGATACATCCTAAAGTTGTACTTTTGGGGCCAGAGAAATCTCCTGATGTATTTAGATATGCTTCTGAAAGGTCTGGCTGGCACTGACTAATGACTATGGCTCTAATTCCAAAACTGAGAACAGATGAGTAGAAGGCAATTTAGAAAGGACCTTTGAATGCCAGGTGTATCAGTATTATCTCATGAATGAATTCTACAAAACCGCAAAGCTGAGTTGGAAATACTTCTCGTATGACCTACAATGACATTTACTCTTAAAACAGCAGTGACATGCAGGGAAGTCAATCAAGATGGAAATAGCACACAAATTAAATATAATAGGAATGTGAATGCAGAGGTTCATAGAAAAAAGAATGGCTCACTGTAATTTTCTGTCTCAGACAACTAAGGAGAAGGAAGCCAAGTCATCATAGTTATATTTGGTCTAAGTTCAGAACTGTATTTCTGTGAGATGAAACAGACTTGGAACAGTTCTACAGACCTACAAGTAAGAGATATTTGATTTTGAATAAATTGTCTGAGGAAAACACAACCTTACATAAATCATTGGAAAAAGCATCTATGCCCTGAGGAAGAAAAGCTGAAAAATCCCTTCTTTTACTGTCCCAATCCTTTACTGCTCCTTCCTGCAACTTAGCTTTGTAGTTCTACTGCAAAGACAGCAAGAACAAGACACAAAATACGTGTCCTGTCATCAGGTTTTTATAGTTTTATTTATAATAAAGATCTTTTCTGGTTAGAGTGAACTTGCCACTTTTAAACACTAGACATTTAAAAAATAACTAGTATTTGACAAAATAAAGTACTTTCACTATTCCAGACGTATCTCATCCAAATAAATGCGTATTACTTATGCATATTATCTGTAAGGCATATATATTGTATATGCATATAAATGCATATACAATATATTCTGCAATAGATGCAGAAACGCTGGGCTCTCAGCATCTGACATAGTTTTAAGCTTATCAATCATGGGAGTCAATGTGACTCGCACCCATCTGAAAGAGCCAGTTTGGAGGGTTTTTCCTCTCTTATTTCATTCTGTCAAGAGAAAAAAGGCAGAAATACCTCCTGGCAAGTATTAACCAGCATCACTGATTAAGAAGCAACCTGGTGACTTCTAGTACCTCTAGTCTGTCCTACTTTCATAATGTAGAGCAGCTGCATTATACTGACATCCATATTAGCTGGCTGAGAATACCCTCAGCTCAGCTGACTGCAAAGCAGGATTTCAGTATAAACAGCCAAGTTACTTCAGATTTGCCTCAGTATGGGAGGAAGCACCTCTTCGAAAGAGATGAAAACCGACTTTCCTTCTAATTCACTATGCCTGGTTACTGTAGCCTACACACAGAATTGTATACAATTAATCAAGGATTTATACAGCTCTTGATTACTCCAAGTCAGCTTCAATCAGAATTACCTTACTGCTACTACTTTTTTTCAGCATTCCTTTGAGGAGCGGAAGCTGGGATTTAGAGCTGTCCCTTTTTTTCACAGGAAATAAATCTATTGATCTGTCTGACACAGCAGGAAAATGACTTTAAACTGTGCCTAAGAAGAGTGTTCATCACGGATAGTTGTAAAGTTATCTGAAAGTACTCCATAATTTTAGTACCTTGTTTTTTCCTTAACAGCATCTCTCTAATAAAATGAAAGTACCATCTGAAATATGAAATAAAATAAAAATAAAAGTCTATCAGCCATGTACTAAAGAGTCTACTCAGAACATATGGACAGATTTAAATTAATTTCTTGCCGTTTTCTTACAAGTACAGAGTGCCAAAGTAAAGACTATATCCTGTGTTTGAAATGCTAGAAAAAATCAACTTCATGGACATCTATTTTAAACGCTAATAATCTGTCTTCCTGAAAAATGTGGAACCTGAACTTGCAGATTTTTTAAATTCCTGTGACTTCTAAAATCCTTGCTGAAACATGCCTCATGATGAAATGTGAAACTTCCAGGCATGTAGCAGACTCAGCTGTCGCGCTGAGTCTCACAAGTGGCTGTGGGAGTGGGGGGACAGCCCTCCAGCTGGGTCATGAGGTTTGCAAAGGATCCCTTTGCTCTCCAGACTCCTTCTCAGAGAGGTGTCTAGGTGCAGCTAGATCTCATCCTAGTCTCAAACTTGGTCAATGGCTTTAAATCTAAAGGATTATATGTACAGCCACTCGTCAGAGTTAATGTTTGCCTGCCAGAGCCCAGTTTAAGGACTTTCACTGAGAGTCAACATTTGCCTGTTTCACTGAAAGTTTCACAGAGTTGAAAAATGAGATGATTTATTAAGGCAACAGATACAAGAAGTTTGGAATTGCCATTGATAAATATGCTTAATGCAAAAACTGAGTAAAGAGTACAGCACTTTTGTTAGTAATGCCCTGGGCTAACATCCGATACAGTCAGAGGAGCACATCTTACCAAAGAGGTGTCCCTGCTTGGGGAGGAGAGAGGTCCAGGTCCGTCAACCCATCCCATAGTTAGAGTTTGCATCCTCAGAGGAGACAAAAAAAAAGATTCTAAAATGCCAGATTTTATACTTGTGGTGAGGTGGGACTAAGTCAATAATTGTGTGCCAGTTAGCCCTTAACGAGGTGCCAATTCAGGAAGGTCAGCTTGGCCCGATGGATCAGTGCAGAGCAAGGAGGATTCAGTACAGATCCAGATGTATAGTTACAGATCTGTGGGGGTTTTCCTGGCCTTCACTGAAGCGACACCAGGCTGTGAGGCCCCGGCGCCACCCTGAGTGACACTCGGTTGGTTTGCTTGTTAGACTGCATCCGTTACCTGTTTTGTGAGATAGACACGCTGCTCAAGTCAAACTCCCACCTCCCCTTTGAGCTGAACACAGTCGTTCATTGTCAGGGCAGGATGGCGGCCGGGGGGAGCACCGCACCACACTAGTATAGTCCAGTGTCTATTGACTTCTGAATAGCTGACTTGAATTTATTTTTTTTTTTCACAGATACTCCAGCAGAGAATTACAAAGGCGACCAGAAAAAGTGTAACAATAAAATTCTTCAAAGTTTTCCTTGACCATCAGAAGGAAAGAGGACAACAAGTTTTGTAAGCAATATTCCAGAATATGAGGTGTTCTATCTGGACACCTTTTTCAAGGACAGAGTGGACCACCAGGGTGTAAGAGCGCAGGCTGCTCCACAAGGGGGTGTGAGCGGGGAGCCAAGGGTAAAAACAAGGCAGGCAGGGGACAGTGAGCATACCGGCAAGGGTAATAAGCCCACAGTGCCAGAACAAGAAGGGGAGAAAGGTCTGGTGATGTTTCACCCAAAAGCTCAATGGTTGCCACACAAATCTGTAATAATGAGGTAGGGCCAAGGACAAGCCAAGGAGTCAGGTCAGCGAGGCAAGGCTGGGCTCAGCAAAGCACAAGGCTGAACTCGCAGCACAGCTCCGGCAAGGATCAGAGCCAAGGGGCCAGGCTTAGCTAGGATGGGAAACCTCCGCCCAAGGCTTCTTCCAGCTCTTTCTCACACTGCTCCTTTTGTACTGCTCAGTTCCAAGGTAAATCAGAGCTAGTTCTGAGCTGTAATTCAAGCTTAATAATTAACTAGAAGTCCTCACTGCAAATGTTTTCTTGTTTATCAGAGTCTTTTCTGCACCAATTCAAGCAGAAGTTACAAAAGATTCTTCAATTCCTCCCATTTCTGTGCCCTCTTAGAAGTGGGATGGTTGAGGTTATTGCATGCTCAGTATCCTCACTAAAAATGTGTAACTGATTTTTTTAACTTAGTTTACCCTGATTCCAGCTTAGTAAACCTACTTTCTCAACTCTTTAAACAACTACAATTCCATTCACAACTAAATCTGAAAGTGTAAGTGATCTCCACATCAGGTTGTTCTCACTCTTTCCCTAAATCCTCTGATTTCTAAGGCAAACCTTTATTTGAAGGTTTTTTCTTTACCTCTAGGAACTGCTTATTAAGAAGTAGATGCTTTGGAAATGTCCCTGAAGTATGAAGGCCTTTCCAACAATTTCTCTTCTTACTTTTGCTGAAGGCACAAGAACAATTTGATCCCAAAGATGTCATCTTTATATAAAGTAATATCTTATCTATATAAAATCGTCTTTATCCAAAAATATGTGATCTTTTCAGTACAGATGACTGCATGAACTGCTTCCCTCGGTATCTGCTTACCTGCTTAAAATTCAGGACTAGAACTTATATTTCGTGTGTCTATTTAAAATTAATCCAAAATTTATTACTTCTATCAACTTTTCTGTTGTGTCCTAATTATTGAACTCAACTCTAAAGTGGCATCTGTGTTCAGCAATTTGAAAAACAAATAATACTGCATCAAGAATGTTAGTGAAGTATAGAATACATGCTTTGTGACATAATTTCCAATAGTATATACCTTCCTAGATTTAATTAATTTATGTTTAATTTAGGAATCTTCAGTTCTACTCTTTTGGAGATGGCTTGAAGGATTGTTTTGTCACCAAAGCTAACACACACACAAAAGAAGGTTTGTAGATGCTCTACACATACCCATACCTGCTAGTAAATACACAACAGCATTTAGCTGTTACATGTACTAAACTTGCAACCTTCACTGTTATACTGAATCCAATTCTTATAACTTGAACATATACAGGGAGAAAAGTATCAGGTTTATTTCCACACTCGTTGATGCTGAGGCTTTATTAAGTTATTTTTCCAGTGATGCAACTTTACCATCTATATTTTTAATAGTCTAGGATTTTGTTTGCCTTGAAACTTTTTAGTTGAACCTCCTGCTCTCTGGAAAAGCTTTTTCTCCAGTTTTCTTCTCCTTCTGAGTTAGAATCTATTGAAACTTATGCCTATGAATGGAAAAAAGCTCTTACCTATGGATAATAAAAGTTACAGCTGCCACCATACCTATTATTGTTCCTCCAAAGCTAATGTTTTTATGTAACTATTTCTGATTTAAAGGGCTTCTGATGGGCATGACATGCACCGTCATTCTCCAAACCAAATAACTGTGTGTACCATTTTTTTGGTCCTGTGCTAGACAAAGACAGCACACATTTCAGCAAACAGGTACTGCCGTCCTCTTGCAATGTTATCATGGTTTAACCCCAGCCAGTAACTGCTGGGGTGGCAACTACCATGTAGCTGCTCACCCACTCCCCTCCCACCCAGAGAGATGGGGAAGAGAATCAGAAAGGAATGTAAACCTCAAGGTTTGAGATAAGAACAATTTAATAATTGAAATAAAATAAAAACAAAAGAACAACAGTAATGATAACACTATCAGTTATAATGAAAAGGAGGGGGAAGGGGAGAGGAATGAAATCCAAAAGAAAGTGAGAAGAGAAAACTAGTGACACACAATACAACTGCTCACCGCCAACTGACCGATGCCCAGCCAGTCCCTGAGCAATGATCAGCTGGTCCCAGCCAACCCCCCCAATTTATATATTCAGCATGATGTCCCATGGTATGGAATATCCCCTTGGCTAGTTCTGGTCAGCTGTCCTGGCTGTGTGTCCCCCAGTTTCCTGTGCCCCTCCAGCCCTCCTGCTGGCAGAGCCTGAGAAACCAGAAAGTCCCTGACCCAGTACGAACACCACCCAGCAACCACCAAAACCATCCCAAAACCATCCCAAAACCATCAGTGTGCCATCAACATAGTTTTTACACCAAATCTAAAACACAGCCCTGCACTACCTGTTAAGAAGAAAATTAACTTTATCCCAGCTGAAACCAGGACAAATGCTCTCAAAGCAAACAGCAGAACCAGATACTGGAAAGAAACACTAGTAACTCTGTGGAAGGTGAAGTGTCCTGTGTCGCTAAGTTTGCATAGATATAATTCTTGCATTGTACATATAATTTCAGATAAGAAGTGCATAATTATGCATTTATTCTGGGAAAGTGTCAATCATGATATAAAGTATAAAACTATAAAGACAGTATTCCTTGTAGCAGTCACAAGGGAATATAAGATGAGGATCAATTTAAAATACCAGATTATAGTTACAAACTTAACTGAGTCCATTAACTTTGTAACAAACAGCATATAAAGAAATTTATGATAAGATTAAAAAATTATTCTGGGGCCTTGCTAACATTCCACGAATCCAGGCCTTTCTGTGCTCATTCTCTCAGCCTTCCTATGCAGCTGAGCTTTTATTATAAATTATAACTAACATTTGTTAGTACTGGAATTGTTGAGTTTTCCTGTAGCAAATATAATCTTGTTCAACGGTTTAAGTCCCTTCAGAATTCCTTTTGAGAGCGATGACTGGCAGTTACCTCACTCCCTAACGCATATTTCAAGAACCACACGCTTTTATAAAAACTGCAAACGCGCTGCCCTTGGGCCATACAATTATTGCTGCCACCTACAGTTCAGAAGTAGAACTACATTTTATGGGATTAGTTTCTCTGCCTCTGAAGTACCTTTTCACCGCAAAAATACTCCCTTCTAAGTGACTATCGATCCTATTTCTAGCATAAATCACTTTTTTCGTGACCTAAAGATCTTATGATCACTTTGTCTTCCAGTAAGACATGAGAAAGTAGGCAACAAGACAGCCCGAGGAACAGTTTTAAGAAAGCACGAAGCTAGCCAGCTTTACATTTCATTATGATCACAGATTTTGCATGCATAATTACATGTGTTAAAGAAAACTAGACACATACCACCACATCTTTCTGCTTATGTTAGTATCAACTGTCTAGGTAATTTCAGTTGCTGCTGTTTGTTTCCCTTAAGTAAACCCTGAAGCACTAAGATAACAACATGACAAAACTGTGTCAGAACTCAAACAGAATTAATTTGAAAGCAACGTTGTAAAAGCGTTAAGGCTACAACACCAAGCACTCAAAAAGTTATTTAAATGCTGGAACTAGAATTCTCTATGCAAATGTCATTTAATTTCTTCGCGGCTTATAAAAATAATAAAAAAAAAGGCTTATTCAGCACTACAGAAGCAGCCTTTTTTGGAAATGAGAATAAACCCCAGTTTTCCTGGATGTTATTTCAATGCTTTGAACATGAATAACTTTCTTCCAGCCAACTTTTACTTTGTTCTTTTTTAATTTTGTAACTTTCATATAGCAAGGAGTTCTATGAAATTGTGTAATTAAAGACTATTATGATGCAAGTATAAATGAGGAACAGTATGGGACTAACCCTTAGGAAATCAACAAATGCAAGACTGAGGCCCACGCAGTTAGTGCAGCAATGTATGTAGCTTCCTAGCTTGTGTTGTTGGTATGGAATAGTTTCTGGTTAAAGACCAGGTTCTTCAACATTCGATTAAAATCTGAATTTCCTGAAAGCAAAAGTTGCTCAGATTCTGACAAGAAAATGACAAATCGACTGCCTGGCTGGGTGTTGTGATTTAATCCCGGCTGGCAACTAAGCACCACACAGACGCTCACTCACTCCCCAACCTGCCTCACAGCAGATTGGGGAGGAGAATCAGGGAAAAAGGTAAGACTTGAGGGATGAGATAGAAACAATTTAATAATTGCAATAAAATAAACAATAATGAAAAGGAAAGAGAAGGGGAAAGGAATAAAACCCAAAGGAAAGGGAAAAAAAAAGTGATGCACAATGCTCACCCCCTACTGACTGATGCCCAGCCAGTCCCTGACCCCCAGTTTCCCGTGCCCCTCCAGCCCTCTCGCTGGCAGGGCCTAAGAAACCAAAAAGTCCGTGAGCCAGTATAAACATTACTTCGCAACAACTAAAAACATCAGTGTGTTATCAACATTGTTCTCATACTAAATCCAAAACACAGCCTTGTACCAGCTACTGAGAAGAAAAAATAACTATATCCCAGCCAAAACCAGGACACCGGGTTTTGAATTTTGAATTAGAGTTGAATATTGTGGTTGTTGGGGTTTTTTACCTTTGCATTTACAGTAATGTTTGAAGTCGTAAATCTTACTGAATAACCAGCAGTTGCCCCATGTAATTTACTTTAATGCCGTATAATCAGAAAAAATGAAATCCCATGTAACCAGCCTTCAGACATTGGCTACAAGATGAAAGACTGGTTTTAGTCTAGTTTCCTAAGGAAATGAAGCACAAGCAATAACACAGTTGTTGTCCATCAGCCCCTCCCTTAATAATTTTGACTAGTTAACCAATTCAATCTAAGGTAACAAAAGAACAGATCACAGAGATAATAAGGTCTGCAAAAACCCACGGGTGGGCGGCAGAGACATGTGTTTTTGTTGCCTCTTGTGAAGGAACAGGCAGGGAGAATTCAGCTTTATCCTCCCCGTCTGGCTGGCCTAGAAGCTAGGAGGCAATGGCAAGCTCTTCCCTGAGCACAGCCGTGAGCACCAGCCGTAGTACATGCTGCTTCTCGCCCAGGCAGAGCATTAAAGGAAGGCAGATGCAGGACACATGGGCTTGGGACGGTGAGAAGACCAGTCAGGGACTTCTAGGAGACATGGGAGGGAAGAAGTGTGTGCATATGTGAGACTTGAAAATAACAGGTTTCTGCATTTCCCCCATTAATAGAACTATCTGATAAAACATGAAAGTATGTTAAACTCTTGGTTGAAAAACAGAACTGTTTTGCTCAGATTTCTCCCCACTATTAGCTCTGACAGAAACCACGTCTGGAAGCAGTCTTTTTAAGCTAAAACTGAAGGAACACAAAACAAAGGGATCAGTTAAAATAGAGTAACCATAGGAACACAGTGCCTATCTTCATTAGCCCTCACTGCAGAACAGAACAAAAAGAGTATCGATTATTCACAAGTCATGAAGCAAATACTTGTTTCACCCGGGCACACGGGAACTTGGGTTAAACAGAGCTGAGAAAACTTCAGATGGTTTGGTATGAGAATACTTTCTCCTAGTGTACTTGTCAAATAATCTTGACAAAAGAAATCAGTCGGCTTTTGAAGACTGCTTTTCAAAGCTGAGTAACATGATCACAAAAGAGAAACAGGATCATATGACTGCTACATTAGACAGTAAAAAGGTGCATGATCCTGCAGACATATGCAAAACCTTTCATAGGTCTTCACATGGTTAAAGTTACATATATCCCGAAGTCTGAATGACTGAATCCATATTAATCAAGAGATTACAAAGGAAAAGATTTTTTTAAAAACAACTTATTGAGTATTTCAATGCAAGTGGCACTCTTAAAATTCTGGAAATATCAAAAGGAGAGCATATGAATAATTTTAGTAGGATGTTATGAGAAAAAATGCTTGAACCGATTTCCATATATTGTAATAGATTAGCAGTTCTTTAAAATACAGAAATTATTTTGACTCAAATGTTAGAAAACATTTCAGTTAATGGAATCGAGGGGTTCAGCCTGAAATGCATGTCCTATAGAATTTATACTATATACTAGGACTATTTTTAATCTAAGAAAAACATGAAAGTTACATTGTTGTGCTTGGGTATAACTGCCACACTCTACTAGAATAGTGATAAAAAGCCATTAAGCTGCTCTATGGAAGCAGACAACCAAAGCAGCTGTCAGACAACAGCAATCATAGTCACTATGCAAAGAAAGTGTCATACTCAAGAAAGGATTTTAGTGCACATTATTTTATAGAAGCATATGTGTTTTTTTCAAAAAGGAAAAGCATTGAGAAGCACCACAAAACCAGACTCAAGGTACAGAAAACAACCAGCCAGAGCAAGCCCCCAAAAGGTGACCCAGACATAAACGTGGAACTTTCTAGGCTGAGCGTTGGCTGAAATCCAGCTTTTTAAGTGGCTTGGAACAGATAGCAAATAATCTTGCTCTTACAGTTTGGATTTCTCCTGTGTGCTAAGCAGCAGCTCATCTATACACCCTCTTATGTTATTGTTGACATCACAATTAATTTTTCCTTCTAATTAAAATAACCCGCAGGACCCTGTATTTTAGCCAGCTGCTTGGGTCAGAGCTGTAGCATCACTATTTAGAAGGGCAGAGTCCTATAAATCATTGCACCAATGCAGATACTGATCCAGATACTGCAGAAACGGCAATGAAACAAGCTATAATTTTAATTCCTTCATGTGTCCTACATGGTGTCTTACACGCATACTTAATGTATCTCCTTGTGAGATAATAAGTACTGGAAAACTCCCTGAAGACATAATGCTGCAACAAAATCAAGCCTGTAGACCCCAATTCAATCACATTCGCTTGTCTAGGTCGAACTGCAGGATAACAGATGCCAAGAACGTTATATTCAGCATCAAGATGTTTGGTTAAATTAATTAATGGATCAAAGTATTGTAATATCCAATTCATGGGGCACGCTACCCGGTGTAATTTAAGGATGCTTAACTGGGAAATGGGCAGGTTAGGCATATAAAAATTAAATTCCCAAAAGCCAGTTGAATGCTGAACTAGACAGCAGTCTAGGGTATATGCATCTAAGAGCCAACAGAAAATGCCAAGAAGTTGCATCTGGGATGAATTTTTGCCACAGAAACAACATCCTTTTTGTTCCTCAAATAAATAAATAGCTATTCTTTAGAGCAGGGAGATTGTCTAGATTCATGCTTGTATCAGTGTACATTTGTAACATATAGCTTCACTTGGTATTTATATCCCAGAAGTGGAGCAGGTCCAAGAGAAAGTTTTAGAAGCCTGCTCTGGAACACATGTGATGCAGATCATCCTCCGGAGATATGAAGGAAGACCTGCCCTTAACTCCCTGCTCCCAATCACGTCGTTCAGGATATAAAAATAACCTCCCTGCTAAATGCTGTAATCACAGAGCTACTGGATGTAATGAGATGAGCACTTATAAAAGCCTTTATGCAAAATGTGTAAATGTATGTATAAAGACGTCTGTAGCTGTGCCCTTTGGACATCTACTGAGGTTTCCCACAGCACAGGCCACGTCCAGGCCGAGCATCCCAGTGGGTGTCAGGCTGCTAACAAACTCAACAGCAGTGGCATCTATCTCATGCCTACTATTAGCACGTAAGATCCTTCAAATTGCTTAATTCAAAACCTTAACATTGCTCTTTGGGTCTTCCGAGCTTCTCGGATTTGAACCCTTGATTCTACGGGCTCGGCAGCACGGTTTGTTCAGCTTGCAGACCGACACTCGCCGTGTGAGAAGCGATTTTGTGTGTGTGTGTGTCCCCATTAAGCAAAACGCTTTAGCACAGCATCCCCGAGCCGTGATTCACCCTGCTCCGCCCGGCAGAGCAGACGGGCCCTGCCCGGCCAGCTGGGCAAGGACGCGGCGCCCAGCCCTCCGCAGCCGCGGCCTGAGGGGGAAGCGGCGCCGTAGGCACCCGCGCAGCCGCCCGGGGGGACCCGCGCC
>JAVJGJ010000060.1:37028714-37084044 GCA_035590215.1 Microhierax caerulescens
TTCTTTTTTTTCCCTGTGATTAATCCTTTTCCTTTGTTTTCATTTGCGGCCCAAGGGCAGCCCGGCCCCGGCGCCACGTGACCCCCCTTTGTGGCCGCGGGCGCGGGCCCGGCCGCGCAGGGACCGCGCAGGGACCGCGCAGGGGCCGGGTCGGCCACTCGTGTCCCCAGCCCGCGGGGTTCCACCCCGGAGGGGGGGGGCAGGCGTGAATCCCGCCGTCTG
Organism: Microhierax caerulescens; assembly: GCA_035590215.1. Classification (NCBI taxonomy): domain Eukaryota; kingdom Metazoa; phylum Chordata; class Aves; order Falconiformes; family Falconidae; genus Microhierax; species Microhierax caerulescens. The sequence goes on from JAVJGJ010000060.1 coordinate 37,028,937, forward strand.
GACTCGGCAGCATTTCCAGTGGCCCCTTTCCTGCCTTCTCATCTCTATTTTTCCATACACGTCCTTCATTTTTTCCTTTAAATCCGACGGATAGGACAAGATAAAATTGATAACAGAAAGTTTATTCAAGAATCGTTCAACAGACAACCCTTAAGCAAGGAAATAAAATAACTACTATAAGAACAAAGAAAGATCTCCAAAGAGGAGGGGTGAGGTGGGAGGGAGGGATTCGCTATAGTTCTCCTAATTCAGGACTATACAATTACAGTCTGGTTCTGCTCTCATGCCTCCAGTAGAACTAATTACATTATTCATAAGTACGAAGGTAACATAAAACTACTGGTCTTTCTAAATTACAATAACTAAAATAAGCTTGTTGTACAATGACAAGGAAACACAATGTCCTTTATAACAAGTAAATACTAAAAAAGTACAATTTGATTCTTTTTTTCCTCATATAAATACATAATATTGGGGATAAATAATACAAAAAAAGGAAAATATTTTAAACTGGCTATAACCAATAAATATATATGAATGTTCACCAGAACACACACCCATTGAAGGACGTCTCAACTGACTTGGACGAAAGCCCTTCAAAGTTGTTTTTATACCCATTATATGTAAACTCTAAGTGCAACAAAGATGTCCAGACAAGAAAGCATTAGCAAATACTAGAGATCCATTCACTTCTGCTTCGATTGGAGGACATTCCATTTGTTCAAATATACCCTGTTTTCACATAAGGTCAAGAGAAGAGGAGGAAAGAAGCGTAGGACTTCTAAGTCTTAAGATTGCTTTTCTGTTAATGAACCCTAAGAAAAATAGCCCCAAACCCAGCAAAAAAAAAGCCCCGGCGTTGTTGAGTGGAGACTTCATGTCATCAGAGGCAAAGGTGGGAAAATATTCAGACCTGTCAACTATTTCTTCCTCTCTTTGGATTGCTGTTATTGTTGATAGGGGCGTTCAGGCATTTCAAAACCTTTTTTCCCAAACCTTTTGCAATTCTTAGACCTCTTGTATTCTAATTTTTAAAATTATTATTATTTTTGAGAGGGAAGGCAGGGACCAGAGGGGAAGAGTGTGAATCCCACGTGTTGGCAGGTATGTATATTTGTAGTTTATGTGGGGACTGGCATGAAGTAACTTGGCGAAAAAGGGTGCCCTTCCTCGGAAGGCTGGAAAGGAAAGCGCAAGGTTCCTCTTGAGAAGGAGTTGGAGAGGAGGGTAGTTTTCTTGCAAATCTCTTTTGATTGCATATGTATACACCTGTGCATGTTTACGTAGACACAGAGACACCGACTGTAAAGACTTGGCTGGCTGACTATTCTCCTTTCCAGTGTCCAAGAACTATCAGTGATGAACTGTACTTAGTTTGGAAATTAAGGATGTTGCTGCTTAGAATCTGCTAGATTCCCACAAAACTACCCCACACCCATTTCAGAAGCATTTGTGTTGAAACACAGGAGGTATACTGAAATGGTTGGAAATTGTGCTTAATAAAACCCAGAAATAATAATAGCAAGCACAACAACCTGGCAGAAATTGCCCTGTCAAAGAAAAAAAGAAAAGAGGTCAACACAAATGTTCCTGAAGCTGATCCTGCCCTCTTCCCCTCTCCCATGCCCTGTGGCGGGATCCCATCCACTTTGCCTGAGCCAGTCCCTGCTCCCTATCACAGATGGGTCAGCTTGGGCGCCTCTTGGATTCTGCCCTGAGAAGAAGCGTGGTGCGTGGAAAGGTCTGTGTAGGTGGGGTGGGTCTCACATGGTCCATGGTGCTGGCTCGGGGGCATCTGTGGAGGCCCATTGTAGTCCATGTTGGCAGCCTGGTGATGTGGCAGGTGATTGAGGCCATAAAGGGATGGGCCAGAGGTGGGCATAGAATCCACATAGTTACCTCCAACATAGACGGGGCTTCCCTGCATACTGGGAGTCCCATAGGCCACCCCGTTCCCTTGTAAGACGTGGGGGTCGTATTCGGGGGCTGTGTTGGCATATTTCTGTTGAGAGGGGCAGCCTTTGATGGGGTTTTGGTAGTTAGTTGACATGGCATAGGCATTTTGGTGGGGTTTATTGAAGGAAGGCGGCGAGGGGGCATCATAGTTACTGCTCATGGTGTGCAAGGCGTTCATAAATCCAGCGGAGGATTGCATGGGCTGGGGTGGGCTGCCGGTGGGGGAAGGCCCTCCAGAGGAAGATCCCATGCCTTTCGACTTCTGATCTTTCTTATACTTCATCCTCCTGTTCTGGAACCAGATCTTGATCTGCCTCTCGCTGAGGTTCAGCAGGTTGGCCATCTCCACGCGCCGGGGCCTGCACAGGTAGCGGTTGAAGTGGAATTCCTTCTCCAGCTCCACCAGCTGAGCACTGGTGTAGGCTGTGCGGGCTCTCTTGGAGGCCGAGGAGCCTGGAGGGCTTTTCTCGCCGCTGCAGGTTTCTAGTGGCCACGAAATGAAATAAAAGATAATTACTTACATGCAGAAATTGAATGCATCGTTTCTTAATAAATCCTGGAACAGGCACAAGAGTTCAACCCCCCCTTTCTCTCACCCCTTTGCATTAGCCTGCACTCCATAATCATGTCATTTATTAAGAGTTCTGTTCTCCAAAGCTGCCCCTGGTTTATGAAAATTTGATCATGTCATGTAGAAAAGGATTCCAGGACCATTTATTTAGGAGTCGATTATTTCCAACAGATAATGTTGAGAAAATAATATTTGGCAGGGGGGCAGTCACTGCAAAGTCAATTAATACCAACACAGGTCAGTGTTAGGAGGCATGAATGCACACACACGCACACATCTTGTATGTGTCTTGTATTTGTGAGGCACAAATATTTGCATGTACATTGTTAAACACCAAATCGCATTTGCTACCTTTTTGTGATGTAAACATGTCCATAACAGATAAATTACATTAATGTAGTGAAGTGTGTGCCACAAAGTTTAGATGGCATATTTGTCAAAACAGTGATATTTCCATACTGATTTTTTCTCTTGAGTGTGCTAGAGAAGTGTGTGCACACATGCAAGAATAGGCATGTGTTTATGCATATGCTCTCTATATGCAGACATAGACTGAGAGCACCACATTTACTGCTGTGTCTGGAGGCAGGAAGGTGAGGAAAGAACAAGCACTCTGCTTTAGCATCGCTAGGTTGAGCAGCGGGTGTACATTTTCATGTATCTGTATCTACACAGTCAGACATCGGCTGTGTACAACCACCTGGTTGTATTTCCCTGTGGTGCTTTGGATATGTTTAAAATAAACCAAGTGTGCGCAGCCAGTGTTGCAGGATGGGCCAAGGCTCGCTCAGCCTGGCTGGGGCATGTGGCTGGCAGTCTTGGGTTCGTGTCTGGCACCAGGATCCTCACTAGATCCTTGTTGGATCCTCTCCCACTCTCCCCTCCCTCCAAACAAGACCACTCTGGCTGGTGGCTTCGTTACCTTGCTGTTTAGGAAAGCGGAGGGTTACAAAAGCAGAGCAGTGTACCTGTGCTAGGGGAGCTGTTTTTCTGTTTGGAGTTTTGCCTCGATTCTTTCATCCAGGGAAAAATCTGCTTGGTGAGACTGGCGTTTGCACTGAGGTTGGCTTTGCTGGGGGCCGTTTTACTGCTCCCCGACTGGTTATTGCTGTTGCTACTGGTGCTGTTGGTGGCAGGGTTTGGGGGTGGTGAGACAGGGGGAGGCGGGTGGTGCTCCTGGGGCAAACTTGGACGCATGCAGCTCCCGTTCAGGTCTTTACTTTTTGCGTGCGGGGTTGTGTTGCCAAGAGACTGGAGGGAGCAGGCAGACCTCTGGTAGTCGTTCTCCATGTGAGAGGCCGGCTGGAAGGACTGCTGGGGACCCTCGTAGCCGAACCCATTGGCACTCCCATAGGAGTAACCCCCAAAGAGCGTGGAGCTGTCGTAGTACGTTGTCTTCTGCATCTCTGGGACTCCCGAAAATGATTTTTCTGGCTACCAGGGTCTTGACACCCCTATGGAAGAACATTGGCACCCCAAGGCCACGTGACAGGCCGTTTCCAGCTGTCTATTGGAAGCTGACCTGAAAGGTTAGGAGAAAACACACAATAATAGTACCCGGCCTATGAATCCATCTTGGGGCCTGAAAGGCCCATGACATGAATAGGGTCCCGCAGAACAGGGCGAACAGATGCTTTGAGCAGATTTTGTCCTGTGTGCAGCCCAAGGAGGCTCAACAAATGTTACAGTGCAAAAGCGTTGAGCTGATTTTGGGGGATAGTTTTCCTGGTTGGTTGGTGGTTTGCACCCTTTTTTTCCCCTTAGTGGGTAGTGCCCAGGATGTATAACTACGCACATGCTCCATATGTACACGTGGTTTCATCTGTATACATCTATTTACTTCTAAATTTATCTGTATAGATATATACAAACACCCATGCATACACATATACTCCCATATAAGTGTGTGTGTGTACGCATGTAGATGTGTGTCACGTGCACGTATACACATCCGTGTCCAGACAGCACACACATTAATGTAAATATAAGAATACAGAGTGGGCAATTGCTAGCTACAAGCATGAAAGGAATGAAAGTCTCGCTTTCTTACCCCTGACCTATTCAAATCAGCCATTCACAGACTTAAACCCAGCAAGATGCTCTACCATCAGAAATTAAAAGTCTTGTTAAGTTTATTGTAAGGCCTCTGTCTGCTATATTTGTTTTTAAACTGGAAATAGCAAATGATCAGTATGTTTTATCCAGGTAACAGTGTCTAGACACAGTTGGCTTAATTTGCTGTTTACACAGGGACTCACAATGTCTTTGGAATTCCGTGCAAATATTTTAAGCAGATTTAAGTAGGGGCATGAATTCAAGAATGTGCTTCCTCTAGCCTGTTTGCTGGTCTCTTTCCCTCTGGTAGTACAGGTTGTATTTAGAAAACATACCCCTTCACTGCCTGCATGGCTTTGTACTCATCAGTCCTGAATCTGGAACTATCATTGGCAAGATGTGATTCCAAAACCAGTTTAATTGCTGTTGTTTTTTCCCTTGGAAAACAAATGCGTCACCAGGCCATTTGCTCTTAACTTTCTACCCCTTTGATTTTTCATTGTTCCTGCCTCCTTGATCAAAGCTCAAAAAGTCTAAAAACCCAGTCCAAAGCCTCAAATTACAAAATGAAACCTTCCTTTTTTCTTTTTCTCTCTGAGTTTTTTATTTTTCTTTCTCTCTCTTTTCCTTTTCTCAAAGCATAAACTTTCTCTACCACAGAGTAGAAATACCCTGAGAAATATGAAAACTATCTTGACCTGAAAATAATCTGATGTGTGAGGATCAATCAAGCAGCACATGTATTTTAAAAAGGCAGAGACTTCTCTCTGCAGCTCAGAGTTTGCAAAGAGCCACTGTGCATTTTGTTTTGAAATTGATATCCATTGTATATTTAATTGTATCTCTTGTATGTTCAATTTTATCTAGGTTCTTTCATTCTCTAAAATAAAATAAAATAAACTCTGTGGAGATAAAGTCTAATGCGATATTTCTAAGTACCAGGCTTTAACAGAAGCCACAGCTCAACAATAAATAACATCTTTTTTTCTCTTCCCTGACTGCTGTGTTCTTATGTCATGTCATATGAAGCCTCTGTACACTCCTAACACAGCCTCAGACAACGTGTCCACGAAGGGACTGCTTCGCTTTTTTACACTGATTAAATCCTTTATGCATTCCCAAATCTGTATTGTATCTTCCACGGAGATGTATTATTGTCTACAGAGAGGATGATATCCTTGCTGGGAGTTACTCTCATTTGGTTTCCTCACTATGATAAATATGTCTTATTAAAAAGTAGACTCCAATACCGGAGCCGAGAAGCTGTGAATTAATTAACAAACAGCAGCGCCTTTATTATGAATAGGTTTGCTGAAAATATCTACGAGGGCAGAGGTGGGAATTTCTCCAAGGCCTTCCTGTCTGGCATAGGTTTCTTTAAAAAAAAAAAACAAACCAAAAAAACAAAACCAAACCCAAACCAGAACCCAGCAGAGAGGCTGAGCTAAAGCAGCTAAAAATAACAGCGATGATTTTTTTTTTTAAATGTCCATAAAATAAATTTACAATCCCCTTCGCCCAAAAGCTTGCTCGCTTGTGGCTTCCACAGAAGATTTGCTTTGTACCTCATCTCTCAGCGCCTCACAAATGCCGCTCATTTATCTTCACCAAGGACGGCCACAATCCTAATTATTTACTCCAAGGAATTGCTTAAAAAAAAAAAAATCTCAGGCAGAATAATAAATATTCGATTATCTCCCATTCCAATTAAACCCAGGCAGGATCCACGGTGGCTGTTTCATCATGCTCCAAGTTTCACTTTGCGAGCAGTAACATTTAACCACAAACTCTTTGCCTGCAACTTTTGAGTGCGAGGATTTAGGGGCATTTCGGAAAAAAGATAATAAAAAAATAAAAATCAGGGGAAGGTGCGAGAGGAAAAGGAGGATCCTGGGCGGGGGGGTGGGGGTGGGGGGGAATCAGGCTGTCGCGGGAAAAAGATAAAAGAAAGCTAAGGGAGAGGTATTCTGCTGTAAAGCCATCCCCTCCATGTTGGAAATCCTAAATTCACAACCTGACTGTGTTTATGAAGAAGAGCAGCGCCTTTCCCCTCCCCCCGCCCCCTCCGAAGGTATATTTCCCAGAGCCAGCGAAACCAGGCATAGCCCCGCTTTTAATTTAAATTATTATTAATAATAAATATTCTAAACCTGCCCTTAACAATAGGTCGGCTGCTCAGAAAGAGCTCAAATCCCAGCGACTGCCTGGCGGCGGATATGCCTGCAAAATAGAGACATATTCCTAAAATTTCCCTTTTCCCTCCCCCACAACCGAGCTTCACCCCAACCAGAACTCCCCAGTTGTAAAGCAGGGGGGAAAAAAGGGCCCTGGATGAGGGCTGCAAAAGAGCCTCTGCGTGGAAGGAAGCTTAAAGCTTGTGAACTCTTCTTGAACCGAGATTGGAGTCATATGGTCATAAATCATTGGGACATATACTCCGCCATTCACAAAGTGATAGCCTATTTGAGTCCGGCTTACCTTAGTCTCTGACGAGCAAAGCACAGGCAGACATAATATATTTTCACATCCAGCATCCACGCAATCAATAAGCAACGAATGACCCCCTTCCTTTAAAAACGTTAAAGGAATATACGAGAGAGAGGCAAAAAATCCAGCATATGCATGTATATATGTATAAAAAAAAAAGCCAAAACAGAGGGGGAGGGGGCTCAGCCAATGGAGCTTTCGGTTACGGCAGCTCAAATTGTCTCTCTGTCTCCGTTTGGGAAGAGAAAAGGAGGAAAAAAAAAATCAAGATGCTTTCCAGCTTCCAAGATGTGCAGAAAAGCTGAGGGCTTTGAATGGACAAACCCTGAGATTCTAGTTGCCCTATAGACTGGTACGCGCTGCTCACTGATAACAATGGCCTCTGCTTTACCACAGCAAAGGGGAAGAAGGGAAAGGAGAAGGGAAAAAAAAAAGAAAGAAAGAAAAGCTGAACACAACACACACACACACACCACCACCACCCCCCTTTTAACTATGCAATGCTTGGCTGGGATTAAAATAATAACGAAAAGAATCCAGGCTACGGGAGGGGGGGTGGGCGAAGGGGGGAAATAAAGCAAAGGGGATATTTAAAAATAAAGATTTGGTCTGGATAGCCGGGCAAAGCCAACGAGCCTCCCAAACAGCGTCACTAGTGAAAAATTATGCTAATTGCAGACGTGGTGGACAGAGGCCTAGGCAGAAAGATAGCAAAGCTTGCCTTTGATTCACGTGTTTAACAATTAGGTGTCAATTTATGCTAATAAACCGTTTCAACATAGTCATAGTCTCCCCCCTCCCCTCCGCGGCGGCGATCGCGGCTCTTTCAATAGCCGCTGCTCTTCCCCGGCCCTTGGGCTGCCTGTGGCTCCTCGCGGAGCCCCCTCCCCATATGAAACCCACTTTTCTGGAAAAGGGGGGGACACTGGGGCTCGGGAGTCTGCGGCCCCGGTGTTTGCAGGGTGGAGGAATCGCCTGCGTGGATGCAACTCCGCAGCCCTCGTAACTTCGGCGTTAAGTTTGTGCGTCCCAATGTCTGGGGGCTCAGCTCGCCCCTCGGGGGGGGGGTTGGGGGGGGTGCGGGGGGTGCGGGGGTGCGGTTCAAGGCGCAAATCACCCCAGGGGGAGACCAAGGCAGCGAGGTGTTGAACAATAAAGATGATTATTATTGCTATTATTAATAACGTCGTTATGGCTATGCAAGGCGCTGCTGCTGTCGCCACGGGAGATTTATGCCTTTCCCCTCTCCCACACGGCTGCCGAAAGCAGAAACTGGCCAGGATGCGTTTTGGGGAAAGTCCGTGCGAGGAGGGGCTGGCGAGTGGGAGGAAGGCAGGGCAAAGAATTTAGGTGTCTGCACTTTTTTTTTTTTTTTTTAAGTGCTACTTTCGTTTCACATCGCAATTATCTTCCCTCCTTTAATTCTGGCGCTCACTCCTTTGGGTTAAGTGCTGACGGGGGAGGAATTTACGTTTAGCAAAGCAAGAAAAAGAGGAACCACAAAGGCTCTTTGGACTTCGCTGGGAAGGTATGACCCGTCGGGGGGGGTTGCATCGGTCCTTTTTTTTTTTTTTTTTTTTTTGGGTGTGTGTGCACCTTTAGGCTGATAACTCTGGAAAGAAAAAGAAGGGTGTCTGAGTAAACACTGCACTCTTGAGAGGATTTACTCTGGGTTGGACAGCCAAGGTTTTCTAGGTGATGGATAAAGTCTTATCCCAAGGACTACGGTGTTTCCAGCTATTGTTCTGGCCGCAGCATTCAGATCCCAGATGTGAGGTTTTCGACAAGGGGACACCATTATTGCTATTTTTTCCCCCCCACTTCATCTGACTTTTTATGAACTGCTCCAGCATAAATCTTCTGCTACAAAATAGTCCCTATTTTGGAGCCCCAGCGCTGAAAATCCAGGGAAGGAAAGAGGAAAAAAAACAGCAGTGGACTATTCTTTTAAAGACTTCCCTGTAAGTGAAGTACTCTATAGATTTCTGAATATGGATATCCACTGGCTGACTTGGAGTACCTAGGAGATCAGAAGTACCTCGGATTCTGCAAATAACTTCTCTGAAGTGCAAAATTTTGTTTTAACCTTAACTGGCAGCCGAAAAAAAAATATTGTTAAGAAGGTCGTTGCACGTTTATATGTTGAGCGCGTGTAAGTAGTTTTTTTAGGCTCCCTGTGTATTGCCATCTCTGCTTTGGTTGCAGCTTATTTTTCTTTAAAATGTAACTCCCTCGCACTCGTCACGAAATCAGCAGCAAATGTTGCAATCTGACTGGATTTCCCTTCAAAGGGAGTACAGGAAATATCTTCCATTTAAAACACTCTCTCAAAGTTACGGCCATAAATCACAAAGTTTAAAGACAAGCCAGTAGCAAAATGAAAATACTCAGTTGAAATCCAGGGCAGCCGTGCTTATACTGGGGTTGGTGGAGGAGAGGGAAAAAAAGAAGGAAGAAAAAAAAAGAAAAGTCACGTTGGATGACTTTAGAGAAGGAATGGCTTCCAAGCCTGATGCAGAGGGAGGTACGGCGACACACACGGACAGGGGACCAGGTAGGATATTCAGGAAAACTCACCAGTTCTCGGATGTCTGGTCCAGCAAATACGAGGCAGCGGTGGACTTTGAGAAAGGAGAAGAACTGGGGGGGCAAAAAGGAGAAAACAAAAACAATAAAAAAGTATAAAACTGCGGTCAGAAAAGCGTGGACAAGGGAATGCATCAGAGAGAAATCTTTGGGTGGAAATGGGGAGAAGACAGGCTCTAATGAACAAAAGCCCCAGCATTTCCTCGGAGACTATCCCCATCCAAGTAACCACCACACTTCCAGGAGCTGCACCGGGCTCCATCCATGGATAACCCAATATTCCACCGGAAGCCGTGGCCACCGGGTTTATCTCTGTAAACCTGATGCCATCCCCCGTCTCCCCCGTGTTTCCTTCCACCTTCGCCCGTGGAAAGCCCCTGGCGAGGGAAGCGCTTCCCCGGTCTGGGCTTCGCGTTAGTGATGGGAACGGTTTGGCGTGAACGTGGGCGGTTTGTCCACGGCTGGTGGTGAACCCTGAATGTCCAATGTGAAATATATATATGTCGGGAAGAGTTTGTGTTAGATTCTGGTGGTATTTTCAGAGTTAGATGCCTTTAAGAGATTAAATACATGCAGTTAATTAGCTCTGAGTTCAACAACAGTATAACTGTAGGGAAAATAACGAGGCCGTTTTCCTGAAAGGCAGGAAAGCCTTAAGGATTCAGGAGATGCTTGTTCGTGTTTCTCCAGTGTGGTCGGAGGATCACCACAAAGCGAGGGGAGGACGGAGATGCTTTATGGTATACGAGGATACCATTCAAACAGCAGTGATTTGGTATCAGAATTAACGGTTTCGAGCCATAAACATTTTTAAAGCCACGCCGAGATTTATCACCGGAACTTTGGCACGAAGGACTCGGAAAGGGAGAAAGAAGGGGTGAGAGAAAAAGCAATCTCATTTAAAAATATTTTCGTTTTGGGAAACATTCAGTCGCTTTAATAATCCTGTTTCCGTTCTGTATGTTGATGTTATTAATCTCAAATAAAAATGTTCCCCTCACACCCCTACTCTGCTTGTGACAACATCCCCGAGTCCATAAATCACCCGCGGATGCTTCGTGACCTTCTCTAGTCGGCGGCCTATAGCTGTATTTTTTATTAGTATTATTATTACATGCGCACACTTTAATACACAGCTTTGGCAATATTCCACTTACATCACAGCCTTCCCCGGTTGACTGGGGCTTTTCAGTTCCCTCTGTAGAGTACACACAGAGATTTGTAAAGAGAGAAGGAAAAAAAAAAAAGAAGAAGAAGAAGAAGAAAGGCAAGCACCCTTTCTGCGCTGGGAAGGCAGCAAAGCCAAGCGGAGCCTCGGCAAGTTCCTCCCACGCCGGGCCGGGGAGGCCGGGGAGAAGTGGGCAGCCCGAGGGAGGTGGAGGAAAGAGGGAGAACCGCGTTTATTCGCAGTAGATGCAAGAGGGAGGAGGGGGAAAGAGAAACAAACAATCAAAAAGAAGCTGGCATAAATAACGGCCCCAGCAAGGAAGGCGAGGGGGGTGTTTGTTTTTCTTTGTTTCTAATTTATTCCCTCGCAGTATAGGCACAAGAGGGATAGAGCGAGGTCCGTCGTCGTCGTCGTCGTCATCCCTTCCCCCGCCCCGGTGTTCTTTGTTTTGATTTGGGGGTTTTTGCTTTATGTGGTTTGCATTAATTTCTTAGAGGTGGTGCCGATCCAGCCCGGCCCCTGCTCGTCCCGCAGCCGTCGAGGGGCTCAGCCCCCGGGCAGGGCGGGCAGCCGCGCAGCACCCACCGCCCCGTCCCGCGGGGCTGCTCACCATCTTTTTTTTGTCTAAAGGGAAGGTGTTTGGGTTTTCCTACACTCCGCAAACAGGGAACCCGAGGGAGCGGAGAGCTCCGAGGAGGAGGGGAGAGTTATGGAGGGTCCAGGACCTCCTGAAACCCCAAACAGAAGCCAGCCCGGATAAGAAATCAAAATGAAACTGAGTGAGCAGTGGGTTTGCCTTGACAGATTAGACCTTTTTCTCTCCCTGACCTTTGCTTAGAAGAGCAATAACTCACCAGGTTAATGATCAATCAGCGGAAGTGCTTTGGAATTGTCTCAAAAAAGGGGGGAAAAAAACCCGCAAAACAACAAACCCAAACCCAAATCGAAAACAACAACCGGGCAGACACCCAAGTCCCAGGCTCCTGCCGGGGCTGGGTGCTGCCGGCCCCCACAGCACCCCTCTCCCATGGGTCCGCAGTGGCAAAAATCCTCTCGTCGCCCCAACGGGGGGGGAGGGGGGCGTAGGTGGCGTGTAGGGAGGGCAGTTTTTTGTGGAACAGTAGCCCTTTCTCTTTCGCAGGGGTGCAAGAGGGGGGTGACCCGAGCCCGCCTCGCTACAGAGGGGCAGCCGCGGGGGGGCGGGCGGCGAGGGAGCCGTGCTCGGGGTGAGGGGGCGGGCGGCCGGTGGAGCGCAAGATGGAGGGGCCGCGGCTGAGGCGGGAGTGGGGGAAGGGGCTGCGCGCCACTGCGCTCTGCCCGCGGCTGGGGGTGCGCGCAGCGCGTGGCTGGTGTTGACAGGGAGTGGGTGGAGGGGGGGGCGGTCGGGGAAGGCTCTGGCAGTTTCTAGAATCTTTCATGGTTTCGGCGGCAGCCTGCAGGGGGCGCTGCGCGGCGGCGCGCGGCGGGCTGCTCGCGCTGGGAGGCTCTTGGGGATCGGATCGTTCGCCGGGCCGCGGCTGGTGGCCGGTTGGCTTCTTTGGTGATTTTTTTTTTTTTCCCTTTGTTAGCTTCGTAGTTAAGCGCTGCAGCGTTGCACTTGGTCTCCGTTAATTATGTAGCGATTAAAGTGGGCTCGTGGAGGGGTTTCCCTTCCGAGTCGAATCTGTAGTGCCTGAGCCCTGGCGCGGGCAGAGGAGATCCTGCGCAGCAGGTGGCCACTCGGATAACCTGCGTAGGACAGAGTGACGGGCTCGGCTGGACCGTATTGGTACATAAGTTACAGTTGTGGATAGTGGCTGCATCTCCGAATACTAGTTCTGTGAGCAAAAAGAAAGGTGGATGCGAGAATAGGAAAGTAGGTCAGGTGGGCACACCGTTGTGAGAATCTCTTTGTCCTGCAGCCAACCTCACAAATGCAAGGCTGAGTTCTCAGTCTAATTTTCCTTTTTCATAATGTGTGCTTAGTTTGTGAGGAGGGGGAAGTTAAGCCAAACTTAAATGATAGATAGGTGGAGGAGAGAGCAAAAGTTACGTCACCCTACATTGTGCAAACCAAAGCAAATGTAAAGCAGGCCTTGTAGTTAAAATGTTATATATAAAAAATTTTTGAATTGTTGCTGGTAGGAAATGAGATTTGGGGGCAGTTTCTTTGTGTTCCTGTGGTGTAGTTAGTGTATTGGAAGCCGCATAGAGTGCCATTGTCACAAAGGATATGTGCACCAAGCTGTTCTTGATGGGTATCACCTCCCTCTCTTTACAGATGCCAGAAGCTGTGCAAACTCAAGACCAACCAATGGAGGAGGAGGTGGAGACCTTTGCCTTCCAGGCTGAGATTGCTCAGTTGATGTCCTTGATCATCAACACTTTCTATTCCAACAAGGAAATCTTTCTGAGGGAGCTGATTTCCAACTCATCAGATGTACGTACCTTAACTCATACCCTGGTTTGTGTCCATTAGGACTATGGAATTTTTTACAAATAGCAGGGGAATGTTAAAAGTCTGCCTCTTCTCTTACAGGCTCTGGACAAGATAAGATACGAGAGCTTGACTGACCCAAGCAAGCTGGATTCTGGCAAAGAGCTGAAAATTAACCTAATTCCAAACAAGCATGATCGCACTCTGACTATTGTGGATACAGGCATAGGGATGACCAAAGCTGACCTGGTCAACAACCTTGGTACTATCGCCAAGTCTGGTACCAAGGCTTTTATGGAAGCACTGCAGGCAGGGGCTGATATATCCATGATTGGTCAGTTCGGTGTTGGCTTTTATTCTGCCTACCTAGTTGCAGAAAAAGTGACCGTGATCACCAAACACAATGATGATGAGCAGTATGCTTGGGAGTCATCAGCTGGAGGATCTTTCACTGTTAGACTTGATAATGGTGAGTATTAAATGTTTATGCTCAGGTACGCTTTGTAAAGATTACTGGTGTACAGGTGCCTAGTCTGTGCATTGAAAAAACCAAAAAACGACAGATGGATGGGTTCTACTAGAAATGCGTTGGATCAAGCACAAGCACAGCTGTTCTCTTAGTGTTCTAGTTTGATAACTAGTTTGATAACTTGATAACATAAAGGAATGCCCCGAGTAAATGGTGCATTATAATTAAGACTAAACTTGCAAAGCTTATACATGCAAATACTTCTGTAGACTCCTTCAATTACTGTGTAGAGAAACTTGAAAGAGAACATACCAATAGGCTAATGAGTCAAAATTTCATTAAGTTTAACTGAAATATGTGCTGGGTAGATGGAGCTTGTTGAAATGTGTGGATGAGGCTATTTCTGCACATAGAAGCTTACATTTTCCATGTGGTTAAAAATATTTTCTGATGGGAGTGCCTTTTTAAAGGAGTGTTAGAGAATTGGTCAAAGTGTAGTCTGCTGCTGTGCAAGTAAAACGTGCAAACTCTGTTCTAGGTGAACCTTTGGGCCGTGGAACAAAAGTCATCCTGCATCTCAAAGAAGATCAAACTGAATACCTTGAAGAACGGAGAATTAAGGAGATTGTGAAGAAGCATTCTCAGTTCATTGGCTATCCTATTACACTCTTTGTACGTACCTTGCTTGAAATACTAAGCACTGCCACCTTAACTGAATTTTTGAAATTTTAAGAAAGAGCAGTCGGTGTATTTTGCTAGTTAAAATTGTTATGAATGTTTTGTAGGTATAGCTGTTGTATTCAATAGAGCTATGTTTCCAACTTCATTTTTTAAGATGCTGAGAAATCTATTTCACGAGATGAAGGGGAAAAAAAGTTTTACCAAGCTAGTAGTATCAGTCTCCAAACCATTGAGAAAATTAACTATGATCCATTCTTAGTGGTAGTTCAGTGTAATGAAACTAAATAGCATGAACAGCTACCACATCAGCACATGGGAACAAAAGGCTTGCATTAGTTCAGCCTAGAAGGCATACTTGATGTTATGTTAATGTAGTTTCTAGCTTGTTGAGACCAAAGGAATGTAAAACTTGCAGGCTTCTCAAATCAACTAATGATCTCTTTTTGTAGGTGGAGAAGGAACGTGATAAGGAGGTGAGCGATGATGAGGCTGAGGAAAAGGAAGAGGAAAAAGAAGAGAAGGAGGAGAAGACAGAAGATAAACCAGAGATTGAGGATGTTGGTTCTGATGAAGAAGAAGAAAAGAAGGATGGAGATAAGAAGAAGAAGAAGAAGATCAAGGAGAAGTACATTGATCAGGAAGAGCTCAATAAGACCAAGCCCATTTGGACCAGGAATCCAGATGACATAACCAATGAGGAGTATGGGGAATTCTACAAGAGTCTAACCAATGACTGGGAGGATCACTTGGCTGTCAAAGTAAGTTCTTGTGTCTCCGCAGGCACAATCACACATGGTACTGAAGCTGGAAGGTTGCTAAACATGCTGCTGATCTCTGATCCATTGTCCTGGATCGTAATATTCTGAAGTTCTTACTACTTTTTGGGTGTTACCGTTTCATCAACACCTCACTATTGAGAGGGTGACACTTGTGCTACAGTTACTCTGACTACTATTAAGGCTGTGTTCAGTGCATGAAAGGGCATGCAGATACTTTCCTAATTCTTGTAGCTTAGTTGTTCTCAAAGATTTCAGCTAAATGCAAATTGAGTTACTTGAGTTTGTAGATTAGTCTTGAAAAGGCCTAGGCTAGAGATAAAGGGGATGGCGAAATAAATGCACTTGTTCTCTTGTGTCACACTGGGAAGTGCTGCAAATGGACTTGCTTCCTGAAGCTCAGCATATAGTGTTGAGAACTCTTCAAGTTTTCTGAACTGGCCTACTTGAGTGGTAACAGCTGAATAGAACTTTGCTACATCTGGCAGGAGAAAGCCTTGTTCCTTACTAGTGACTTGGCTACTGTGTTTTTCCTGAAATCTCAAGTTGTTTACTGTTTGCCTTAGGCATTTCAAAAACTGTTAACAGTACTGAAGTGAGAGTTGTCCCAATTGACAAACACTATTCTGTTGCTTTCTCACAGCATTTCTCTGTGGAAGGGCAGTTGGAATTCAGAGCTCTCCTGTTTGTCCCACGGCGTGCACCCTTTGATCTGTTTGAAAACAGGAAGAAGAAAAATAACATCAAGCTCTATGTACGCAGAGTTTTCATCATGGACAACTGTGAGGAACTGATCCCTGAATATCTGAGTAAGTATATTTATGAGGAAAATGTTAAACAGAATGTTGTAACTTTGTTTTCCCTGCATAGTTAAATACATTGGGTGGTTGGGGGGGAAGAATTGAATCTAAAACGGAGCTGATCAGGAAGTATCTGAGCAGTTCAAAGTACTGCTTAGTTTGTGTGGTCTAGAACTCTGTAGAAACAAATTCATTATTTTAAAAGGACTAAGTTACTTGGGTGGTGACGGGTAATGGTTTCCTTTGAGATGTGCAAAGCTAATTCTTGCCCTGTACCATTTTCTAGATTTCATGAGAGGTGTGGTGGACTCTGAGGACTTGCCTCTGAATATTTCTCGTGAAATGCTGCAGCAAAGCAAAATCCTGAAAGTGATCCGGAAGAACTTGGTGAAGAAGTGCTTAGAACTTTTCACTGAGTTGGCTGAAGACAAGGAGAACTACAAAAAGTTCTATGAGCAGTTCTCCAAGAACATCAAGGTTTGTAGTATTTCTAGTTTAATTTTTGTCTTGAAATACCAAACTACCACAATTTCAGATGTAAAGGAATCACATAGTTTCTATTTGTCCTCTTGTAGCTTGGTATTCATGAAGACTCGCAGAACCGCAAGAAGCTCTCAGAATTGCTGAGATACTACACATCTGCATCTGGTGATGAGATGGTTTCTCTGAAGGACTACTGTACTCGAATGAAGGAAAACCAGAAACATGTCTACTACATTACTGGTGAGTTGGTAACAGAAATTTTCGTGTAAAAGCAGGTATATCTGTAGGGTTATCTTTTTGGGGTTAGAAAATGGAAAATAATAATAGTTTTCCTGGTGAATTCAGGAAGAACTGCATTGAGGGAACCACATTGTGTAGGTTGGTACCTTGTTAGGCTTGCTATGGTTCCTTACTGAGGGACTACGTTCCATGAGGACGGCAAAACCAGCTGCAGGCAATGGTGCCCCTTGTTGCAGCCAGCTTACCCACCATTTCTTTTCCCTGTGAGCCCAGAAATCATGCTTCGGTCTTGGAGGTGTCTGTGTTCAGGCTTTAGCTGATAAATTTGACCAGGAGTATCTGAATTGAAGAGCTAATGCTCAAACTATTTTACTATTTGGGCATCAGATACTGAGGCTTTTTTTCGAAAGGGCTTCCCTGGTTTCTTCCTTGGCAGGAACAATGGTAAACATCTCTTGCCTGGCATTCCAGGAAATATAAATTGACTTTGAAACCGCTGAAGTGTATTAGACAAGCTGTGGTGTCAGTTTGAAAGTAGTAGAGTCTTTGGCCAGCCTGAGCTTTGCAGTAGCCTGTCACACCTGTTGAGTGCGCCTCTCTTTTTCACTGGAAGTTCTGCATAGGCTTTTCAGAAAATGAGTAAGCTGCCATACTGGAGCTCTGAGGCTCAAACAACTGTGGCATTCTTGCTTCTTCCAGGTGAAACAAAAGATCAAGTGGCCAACTCTGCTTTTGTGGAGCGTCTTCGCAAACATGGCCTGGAAGTGATCTACATGATTGAGCCCATCGATGAGTACTGTGTGCAGCAGCTGAAGGAATTTGAAGGCAAGACCCTGGTTTCTGTAACAAAAGAGGGTTTGGAGCTTCCAGAAGATGAGGAAGAGAAGAAGAAACAGGAGGAGAAGAAAGCGAAGTTTGAAAACCTTTGCAAAATAATGAAAGACATCCTTGAAAAGAAAGTAGAAAAGGTAATAATAGTATACTCTCTATGTATAGCAGGCTTAATGATCTGAAAGTTGCTGCAGAGAAGGGTCAGATAGCAGTATCTGTAACGGTTACCTTTTCTGAAAGAGAGCAATTATCTGCAAGATAGGGCTTTATAGATGGAAGGTGTGATTTTGGTTTTTAGTCACGTTGGTATTGTGGATTCTTCAGCTCTATTTAACAAGTCTCAGGTCTTGTATGCCACACAGCATTTCGAAGTTGAACCTTGGTTAAATCACTGGGGATTGTAAATCAAATGGCAAACTTGGGCTCTGTATTTGGTTTTCTAGGTTGTTGTGTCCAATCGTTTAGTTACTTCTCCATGCTGTATTGTAACAAGCACATATGGCTGGACTGCCAATATGGAGAGGATCATGAAAGCACAGGCTTTAAGAGACAACTCCACGATGGGATACATGGCAGCAAAGAAACACCTGGAGATTAATCCTGATCATTCCATCATTGAAACACTGAGGCAGAAAGCAGAGGCTGATAAGAATGACAAGTCTGTGAAGGATCTTGTCATCTTGCTGTATGAGACGGCACTTCTGTCCTCTGGCTTCAGTTTAGAAGATCCTCAGACACATGCCAACCGCATTTACAGAATGATCAAACTTGGCCTGGGTAAGTCAGAAATCTGTCCTGTCTCCACTAAAAGCCTGGGTGTGGTTCCATGCCCTCGCAGGGTGCGATCTCTGCTGCTTTATACTTGTGGAAAGAGGTTCCCTTACATCAGTCAAAGGGCTAGAGGGGATAAAGTTTTTGAGTTCAGATACGAGGGTTAACAGTGCACATGTTTCCTGTACAGGCATTGATGAAGATGATGCTGCTGCAGAAGAAGGTAGTCCAGCAGTCACTGAAGAGATGCCACCTCTTGAGGGAGATGATGACACATCACGCATGGAGGAGGTGGATTAAAACAGTTTACAGGAACTCATGAATGTTTCCTTGGCTAATATGAATAAGTTATATTTTGTATATTATGAATGTTACCTGCCAAAAAAAAAATCTGACACTTTGTCTGCATTCCCTCTTTATATTTATTTTCAAAGATGTTATACCTTTATTTTTGTTACATTGCTTTTTCAGCTGATGTGAGATACAAATGCCATTGAGGGAATACTTTCTTTAACACTGTACAACCCTAAACAGGCAAGTAAGGAGTAGTTATTTTTGTCTGTATTAGCTGGTTGCAGGTGGCAGGGTTTTTGACTTATTCTTAATTGCCAGAAATGTGGGAAAGAAGTAACAAAGATGGTATGACATCAGGATGTTCAAGTTTGTTTAGTGTTACACAGCTCTTCAACTCTAAATATATCTTTAACATACAGTACCTAGTAACTAGGTATCTAGGAGAGCTGAAATACTTGGGGAAGCTTTAACCCTTTTGCTCCTAACAAGGTCTTGATGTTTAAAGTTGTTTTTTATACTGTTTAAGGATTCTGGATTGCACTCTACCATAGAATAGAATCCACTGTAAATCTCTATTGTGACTTATGCAACTCTGCATGTACAGTTCAAACCTAGAACTGTAAGAATAAAAGTGTTAAGAATGAGTTGTGCTGCTGACTTGTCTGTTAACGCTGGGAACAAAACCTGCTGTCCTCTTTGTATCAGTTGCCACTTTGGATCCCGAGTACTAGCTGCTGTCCTAGTAAATCTGCAGCACTGTGTGCTTTGCCATGGTGCTCCAAACTAGTACCACGTAAAAGCAGAAAAGACAACTTCAGTCTGTTTCCCTCGAGGTAGATTCAATGTGTGTTGGTATTCCAGCACCTTCTGTGAAGCAAGTGGAGCTGGGCTCCGATGCATTGTGCTGTACTGAGGTGATGAGTTGCATGTGAGGTTAGTTAGGTGGTCAGCACCACCTCACCGGGCGTTCAGGGAGCTACTAGGCTGTGCTGTGTTCAGTGTTCCTTGGCCTTTGTCTTCAAAGGACTGTAGTAAAGGGAGAGTTAATAGCCAAGGTCAGCAACTTGCACTGCTTGTGGAGTGCCTGGTGCTAATTAGATGGCCTGTGGTGACTTAGGGACAGTTGAACACCTGCCTGGTATTCACAGCAAGCCTGAGTTTAATGAACACTGGGAGGAGTGAGGAGGTAAAGTCAAGTTGAGCATCTGGTGCTGTGCTCTTGTCAAGTCTTAATTTTCTTCCCGTGACACAATTTGAGCTGTTTTCCAAGGTAAAGTAACTTGCATATGTTAATTGAACAACTACTTGCACAAAGTGTGTGTAATTCACCATGTGTTCGAGGTGTACTAGCTCTGGGATTGTAGCACCCACCTCAGGCATGTGGTAAATAACACTTCTGCTCTGTGTGATATGGGGCAACATTCCTGTGAGCCAACGCTGCTAACCAGGGTTGTGTTAATTGGGTTACCCAGCTTCAGTAGGGACATAGAGCAGTAACAGAAAACGGATGCTACTTGTCCTTGGTCAGCTGGCATCTAAGTAAGGGGAAAGGTGCTGTTCAACCTCCTACAGCTCCCAGTGCTATACATGTGCTGTTACGTGCCTGGAGTTTGTCACAAAACTTGTTCTGGCTCCTGGTGACAGAGCAATTGTCCCATGGCACCTACAAAATAGCTTGGAGTCCTGGGTCACCACATGTGGGGCACTTGTCTTTCACACCTGCCACTCCATGTCCTTAAATGTCTAAAAGCAGTTCAAATTAAGCATCCGAAAAGGATGGCAGAAGAGATGGGTGCTTACCATGCTAGTAAAAGCTGGGAGCGAGGTGTAAAACAATGGCAAAACATGGTAATAATTCACTTGGGCAGTGAGGGAAGAGATTGTTTCCCCCTGCACCACAGCCCAGGGGCTGGGCATGATGGACTTGAACTCCAGCATTGCTCTCATTCCGTTCCCAGCAGCAGGACTAGGGTGCGATGTCTTCCTGTTCCATTGCCCTGTACTATAGCAATGAATGTTGCTACGGTAGTGAGCGTGATGTCAAAAGCGTCCCTGCAGGCTTCCAGCTTGCGAGGGGAGTTGCACAGTTCAAACATGTCAGTACTGACGGGCAGTTTGGTGCGTGGATGATGGAAGCAGTCACCAGGAGGTAAATGGTCTTGTCTTAGGTCGGTGATGCTCAGATGCTGAAAGCTATCAGGATGGCAGATTTCAGTCTGCTTTAGGTAATTTTCCAAGGCCTCGCTGGCAGAAATTACTTAGTATTGTAGCAAAACTAAGGACTTAAAGTAAGGTGGAATTTAACTTGTGTGCGTTGTGACTAAAATCTATTACAAGATCATTTATGTTTAAAAAAATTGTGAAAATGTCTTCCAGTTAGTGCACTGAGATCTAAAATTTACAGTGACAAAACCCGCCAAAGACAAGACTTACAGTTGGTCAGTGAAGTGATGGCTAATCTCTTGACTCAAGCCTTTACCTCCTTGGAAAACCAATTTATCTGTTAGACAAGATGTCAGGTGAAATCTGCAGGTTATCTCCAGCATTTCTTGCCTTGAGAACACGCTTTGGTGTTTTGTTTGCTGCATTACACTGAGTAGTCAGGGCGTAGGTCTTGCACAAAAGACACAACAGCAGCGGGTTTTGCTTTGGCACAGCGTGGAGGAGCTCTGCTTGTGTGCTGGCTTTTGTTGAGGTAGTAAGGACACTGTTAACACAAGTTCTCTTGCTCAGCTACCTGTTGTAGCAGTTCAGTCTTTCAACAGTAGGTAAAAGTGTTGCAAAGCACCGCGGTGGCATTTGGGAAAGGCTGGGTGCACTAAGAACTTTTCAGGGCTCTGTGACCCTGCTGAGGTCCGTGGTACCATCCTGTTTGGGGCATACAAGGTCATTCTTCTAAGTAAGAAGCACACAACAAAGTTCAGCAAAGGGTTGGGAATTGATCCTAAAAGTAGTTTCTCCTTATTTGAGCTGTAGGCCAGTGGAGCTGACAGCTCGGAATTCCAAGTGATGACAACAACGCAGCACAGCTCGGTGCTACGCGCTCTCCTTGCCGCCTGGTTTAGAGCTTATGCTGATAATCAGAGGTTTCATTAAAGCTCATCAGAACATTTTCCTGTTGATGATCGCCTTTTACAATCAAACCAGGGTTAAGGCATTAGGATCTTGAATTTGGAAGTACTTGATTCTACTGCTTTCTCTGGAAGGAAGCCTACTCCGTGTTTGGTTTGGATTTTTGAAACTTAGGAGATAACGTGCTGGTGCCCCCGTTGCTCTAATGAAAGGCTCCCACCATTGTGTGCTGCACAGTCGACATTTTGGATGGCAGCAGAAAGGGAAGAATAGTTTTCATTGTCCTAGAAATGGCAACAGTCAATTGAACCTGGATGGATTTCCAAATGTGGCAAGGAAAGGAGCAGAAAAAAAATACATGGGTAATGTCTGTGCTGTGATGAAGGGGGGGACGACACGGGGACGACTGTATTTGTTTGTGAAACAAAAATGCATCTAGAATGTGCTACTCTTAGCCCCCGTACATAAACGCTATAGCATTCGTGGCCAAGGATGTGTCTTGCCCATGAAGAGTTTTTTCATGCATTTTGCATTCATTTATAGCTATGAAATGTCCGTTCATTCATGTTTAGTTTGTTTCTGGAGGTCTTAATTTGGCAGTAGAAGCCTTGACAAATAGATGAGATGGTTCTGCCTGTGCATTAATTAAACTTTAATCAGTATTTGTTTAATAGTGAGGGCACCCTAAAGAGAGAGTAACTTGAATTTCAAATCTGTATATTTGTGGTGCGTCATTATGTAGTGATCTTGCTTAATTGTTCCTTACTTTCAACAAAACAAACTTTACCTAAGAAACATCTGAGTAAGTCACACTGGACAATTAGAAGTGATTTCAGACAAAGTTATGGTTTTGTTCTAGGAAAATGTATAAAACACTGTATTTTAGAAAAATTAAGGCTAAAAAAAGAACTGGTGAGTAACACTCCATCCGAAATGTGGCTGGTGGAAGGAGGAGCAGATGTATCCGAGGAGCATTCAGTATCCTTAGCAGCAGCAGTGGGAAGAGGGCATGGAGACACGCGTTTTTTCGTATCAAGGTGCTGTTTCACAGGGTGAGGAGGAGGAGGGTGCAGGGCAAGAGGGTGTTTGGCTTTACACTGCACAGTGTTCTCCTGATTCGAACCATTAACCAAGCATTTAATTATTAGTGCTTTAAAATACACTTGTTTCCAAGTATATTTAACTATGTCATTTTTTTCTTATCTATATGACTGATTGTAAATGATACTGTTGAGTTGCTCATCTGTACCAGAAAAAAATCATAGTCCATAATAGTTCCTAAAGCAAAAAAACTCATTTTTTCCCTGAGGAGAGGCCTTTTCAGGTACTGTTCCACTAGTTTTTCCTGAAGCAGTACTTCAAAAGCTGTTAACAGGCTTCTGTTGCAAAGTAGAAGTTACATCAAAAGATGCATAGAGATTTCTGAAATGCTAACTGTGATAGTCTCTCCTGCAAAGTGCTACTGGGGCTTGCGCTCTTGCTTGCTAAAATGCCATCCAGCATTCCTGCTTTGCTTTTGCTGGCCCCTGTGGGAGGCAGTTTTGAACGCTGGAAGTCTGGGAAACCTCCCACCCAGCTGCATCTCAGCAATTCCTTCGGTGGGAAATGGACCTGGCAGCACAGAACGTGCCTCGCTCATTTGGAGTAATTGTATTTTAGTGTTTATGTGCTTATAGTGGTTGCTCAGGAGATGCACCACGTCACGCAGACCGCGGTGTGAATTTCACTAGCAGTAAGCATCAGAAAGGAGTTGATCCTCTACTGATGCATGATGTGCTGGAAGCAGTAGAATTGGGAGATGTTTTCCATTTAGAAGTGCCACAACTTACTCTTACACCTGGAAACAGCCCTGCCAGTTACAGAGTCCCACAGTGATACTTACATGGAGCCAGAAAATGGTTTTCAAACACCAATGGAAATAACTGGAAAGGAGACAGCTGCTTTTCCATTAAAATTAGTGGAATCATATGAACTGTCTTGGAAATCTAGAACTACTGCAGAGTTTGAATGGCCCTGGATGCTTGAATGCCCTTCACCCATGAATATTGAGCCTTATAGATCTGTGGGATCTCTGGAGAACTCTTATTACAGCTGCTCTGCTACCAGAGTGGGATGGTGACATGTGTGAACAAGAAGCAAACATTTCCAATTCTAGAATGTGCTGGTGAAAAATTAAGGGAAATATCCCTTTGGGCGCCCTGAAGTAGGTATGGCTGCTGTTATACTAACACTAACACCAATAATAGTAACAATAGTAATAGTAGTAGTTGTAGTAATAGTAATGTCATCATCATCATCTACAATACTTGGTCTTGTCATTAATGTACTGCGAAATGTCTGAAGTTATTCTAAGGTTCCTTTGTGCAGTGGTTTAAGTTGTGTAGTAGAATTAAAACTTCAAAACTCTTGTTATGGATAGGGCTGGGTCTTGCTTGCTTCATGAAATCCCATCCGTGGTAGATCCATGCCGAATCTAGGCAACTGCAACTAAAGGCCTTATCAGTTTTAGATGATTGAGAAGGACAAAGTCCATCTCACTGTCACAATTATTGCTGTTTCTGTTAGGATCTTAAAAGAAGTGCTGGTTCATGGGGTTGGGGAGGCAAGGCTTGGGGGAAGAGCCACCCCCTCCTTTGGACTTCCTGGGTTTTTTCCAGGGAAACAAGAGCACAGGTTCAGCTAGATAGGGAAATACTGTGGGAGGTTTTCTTTTTTTTTTTAAATTAAGAGTAATGCAGTAGATGATACATTGAAGTATGACTGGGATGTTCTTGTTGCCTTCTCTCCCAGGTTGTTCCCGAGGCATTTGAGTGAGGCTGTACCTTTACAGTGTGCTCGCTTTCTTCAGGTTCTTCAGTGGATGAGCTGGAGAGTTTTCCATGCTCATCCCTTCTGGAGTCAATAACTAAAGTGCATTTGCTGTGTTTTATCAGTTTGGAACAATAGATGATTTTAGTCGTTTTCTGGAAGTGTAGATACTCATTTTGGTCAGAGCTTATGTATGCGAGGCAGATCTGAAAACGAAGCATTAAGGGATTAGGAATTACACCCTTTGGTCCCGTGGTGTGCTGTCCATGTGGTCATAAAAGGTGTCTGGCGTTTGCCAGTGCCCTGAGAAGGAGAGGCATTTTTTATTTTGCTACCGTAAGTTATGCAAATATGTCTGTATGCAGCATCTTCATTCCCAAGCCTGCAGAGCACGTTGAGAAGTCAGCCCAGCAGCCAGATGGCGGCTTATCGGGTAGGTGGGGTGGGGTGTGCCAGCCTTCAGTCCCGCTTCACGGGCTGCTTGCTTCAGGTGATGCAGTTCCTGGTGGAACTGAGCTAAGAGAAGGAATGTACAGAGGCCATTCAAAAGAAAAAAAAGAAGAAAAAAAATCATCATGGTAGTCACGTATAACTGGGGGTTTAGGAAAGGGAGCCTGCATATATTCACACTGATCACCTTCCTGGCCTCCTCTGTGTCCTAATTACAGGATCCCAGTCTTGTACCTAAAGAAGTGGCTGAGGGAGCAGAAGCAGCCAAAATGCCTTAATTTTACAGCCTCAAAAGTGGGGCTGTGGCTGCTCCAGGGACATGACTATAAAATACTTCATCTTCAGAACAGCATCAGCCTGTCAAAGAAATCTATGGGTGACTCTCCAATATTCATGAGCAAACTTGGAAGTAAAACAGCAATGGTCCAGCCAGTCTTTAAAAATTAAATTCCCTCTCTAAATGCCAGCATGGCTTCCTGGGCTGTTAATACTCTGCTACAGTGAGAAGTTTGGGGTTTTGCTGTTTTTTTTTTGAGAAAATGTGGTACCTTTCTTCCCTGGCCAACTGTGATGTTGCAAAGGCAGAGTGAAGAAAACAGACATTGCAGCTATGTTTTGCAAATGGGGAAACAAGGTTTAAAAAGGGCTGAAGTGATTTTTCCAAGGTCAATGATTCCATGCATCAAGACACAAAGTCAAAAACTGAAGCTGTGTTTTCTAACCTCCAGTTCAGGTCTCCAGGTGATGCTGTTCCTTATGTGCGAGAGAAAACTAAAGATCTTAACGACTCCTTATGGTTTCTGTACCATGTAATACCCAGTATTTCGGGTATGTTTCCTGGGGAACATTCAGAACGGCTGCCTCTGAATATAGCACTTCTGTACTCGCAGACTGGAGGCACCAAGGACATTTGTCTTCCACACCCTTCTGTCGTGCATCGCAGGGAGACTTCATGAAGGTAAGGACGGGATGTTATTATGTGGAAACAGCCATGAGTACAGGAATTTAAAGGCTGCCCTCTCTCTTCTTTTTGTGAAGAATTAACAGCCATATATTAGCAGTACTTGGTGCAGTAGCACTTTTTGAGGCAAACTGGGAATGAGGAGACTGCAGCAGCAGTTGCACTTTGGCCATACCTCCAGTCATATACTGCACTGTGTGTACAAACACATATAAAGTAAACGATAAAAGCCAATTTCTGTTCTGCAAAACAGCTGTAAATTGTGCTTTTACTGTCTTTGCTCACAACTTGATTTTAGTAGGAAGTGGAGTCTGTAAGATTTCCTACACTGGCCGTAGGCAAAAACACAGACACTGAGAGAGACCTTGCAGTTTTGCAGCCTCTTGTTTCCAACTTCCCACAGTGCTCTCAGGCTTGACTGAAATGTTCTTGATCACTGTTTGGTGGTGGGTTGACCATATGGCCAACCAGCTGCAGATCTTCATTCTCTGATCTGCAATTGCTTCATCTGATGAACTTAATTTGGATTAAGTGTCTTGTTTGGATTGTTTCCTATTGCAAATGAAGTAACCCCCCTTTTACCACAATACAATCCCACCTTGCATTTTTTTTTAAAAAAAACCATTTTATGTGTGAAAGAACATAACTCCTAATAGCTAAATAGCACAAGCAGTGCTGGTGTTGGACTTCATTGCCAAACAGCAACTCCAACAGTATTTGAGAATTAGAATTTAGAGATAGGCATTGCCCCCCAAAGACAACTCATAGTAAGACATGTGTGCTTCTGCCAAGCCCTCTGCCAAAATGAATAGAAAGATCTCTGCTCATTCTGATCCTGCCTGGAGGTACCCTGAGAATAACTTTTCTTGTCTTTGGCTGGCAGTTGGAAGCGGATCAGCAGCAGGAGCAGATGAGTGCCGACAGCCACAGAGCCCCTGGGATGCGTGGGGGCTGTCTGGAGGCAGGGTGATGCTGGTCTGAGAGTAAAGGGAGAAAAAAGCACCAGGAGGTGTCACCTGGGCTCTTCGGGCAGGGTGGAAAACTGCTGTTACGGAAGGGCCGTGGCTTTTATTAAAAAGGCTCGTCTTGCTTTATCTTGGCCTTCAGAGATCAGGAGTTCATTCAGGTTTGGGTTTTTTTTTCCTGAAAGTTCACCTTCTCCTGTCCCCATGCAGAAAAAGTATTATTTGCTTGATTGCTTTGGTTTCAGCCCCCAAACCCCAGCTGAAGCACACAGGAGGCTGCAGAGTTGCACTTGGAAAGCCAAAAGCCCCAGTTTGTCCCCTACCCTTTGCATTTCTTATGGTGGGAGGTTTGGCTGGAACAAGATATCTGTGACTCAGATACGGTTTGCTGTGAATCAGTTCCCTGGTCATGGCTCACAGATGCAATCTGCAGCTAAATGATAATCATTTCCATTGACTAATAGGAGATACTCAAGATTATCAATTAATAATTCAAGATTAACATAATCTGCTCCCAAAGCTGGCCATCCTGGCTGCTCTGCAGCAGGTGAGACATGTGAGACATGGCCCTTCCCCAATGGACATGCGACCTCAGGCAGCCTCTGCTCCAGCTGTAGTGTTGGCTCTGCTGCCCCAGCCCCAGAGCTTTAAGGGTTTTTTCCATCTTGGACAAACGAGTTTTTTACATTTTTTTCCTCCAGCACATTTCACAGCAGACAATCCAGGACGTTTCGTCTCTATATGTAGAAGTCAACAGTATTTCAAATGGCAGGGGCATTAGTTTTTTAAGGAATTACAGAGATGCAGGTGTCATTTATTAGATGGAAGTTACAGTATCGAGGCTGAACTGATCTGCTAAAAGGTTTCCACGGTGCTGGCCTCCCGAGGGCACCCTGTGAAGCAGTGGGGCAGCAGGAGCCGGGGGGCAAAAGGAGAAGGAGCGATGATGCCTTTGGGGACAAGAGAAGTGTGTTACCTAAATTCCCAGCTGGCCAGAAAGCCTGAGCTCAGGGAAAATTAGAGCTACCTGGGGCTGGCGCAGGGTCTGTGCAACATCAAGTGCTTTTCCCAAGGTGACAAGGACAGCCAAAGCACCGAGCAGTGGTACAAGGAACGGCTCAAGTGGGTGTTTCTGTGCCTCTGAAACCCTCTGGCCACCCTCCTTGGACGTACTGCACCAAGCAGGTACAGCTGAAAGCCACCCTGGCTTGGTGACAGCATTGCGTGTGTGCTTTAAAAAGCAGGATCCCCAAACCTTCCTTGGAAATCTGTCGCCTTCCCATAGCTCTGCTGCCCGACCCCTCGCAGCCGGGAGCTGGCAGCGGGTTCCTCACGCCCACCGTGGCCTGGCCTCCGCCTCACAGTCACGGTTTCATCTGCAGTCCCTCACAGACCAACGGTCCTCTTGAGCCCCAGGTGCTGGGGCCTGGTTGCTCACAGCTGTGGCCTGTAAAGCAGCAGTAGCTACTCGTGGGCAGGTTCTTGTGGGAGCCTGTGTGTGGGTCAAGGATGATGATTGTAGGTGCTCGTTCAACTCGGGTGGCTCTGCAGGCACCGCACGGTGCTTCTCAGCGCCCACCTGGGGGGTGCTGGGGGACGTTTTTGGCTGCTGTGCTCTGCTTTGAAAGTGGTTGGAGAATCCAGAGAAGGGGGAATAACCATCAGATGGTGCTGGCATGGGTAAAGAAGGTAAGGAGATGGAAAAGGAGGTGTCTGGGAAGAAAAGAGGTGTCTGGGATAGGGCCCAGCTCAGCCGGAGGCAGAGGGGGGGTGGAAGGCTTGTGGAGCCCGAGCTGCTCCCAGTGCAGCTGCTCTCTGTCACCTCCCCAGGGACTTGTTCTTGGTGCCTTTTCAGAGCAACAACCCACTGCTGGCTTCAAAGGGAGATGCTTGGTTTACTAAGGCTTTTATAAGTATTTAAAAATTAATCTAAAAATACAGTACCTTCTGTGTTGTGTGGGAGGGTTAAGCAAGCTGGATAGGAAGGAAGTAATGGGAAGGACAGGGCTTGATCTGAAAAAGTAAAAAGGATAGGTTCCTCGTTTCCCTATAAAAAGGAGAAGAAAGGGAATGGAGATATGGCCTTTAAAGGGTCAGATCAGATCTGTGTCTTTGTGAAAAATGGGCCTGATTCTTAGTTCTCTGGTGAATCTGAAAAAACAACAACCCTACTATACCTGGTATTTAAAAATAGCAAAATTGTTGTTCCTTTTCTCAGTGAGTGATGGCCAGTAAGGCTGGTGGTATCTCAGCCCTTCAAATCACACCTGGTGGATTGTAAGTGATTAAGAGATGCTCAGCAAACGTTGTGTGTCCAACTGCGTCCGTCCGTCCGGGAGGTCATCTGCTGCAGCACGTGGCAGGAGGAAATGTCTCCAAGTAGCCTGGCTGCCTCTGGAGCGGAGGGGTGGGTTTCCCTCCGACTACTGGTATCTCCTGCCAGCCTGAAGGTCGTGTGAAGGACACAGGGGTACAGGACATAAATCCGTGGGAGCAGAGGGGGAGCGTCGCATCTCTGGCCACCAGATCTGGCAGGCTCAGCTGTAGATGTGTGCGCCTGTCTGTGTGTACATGTGAGAGATATATATATCTCTCTATACATCACACCTAGAGAAATGTGACGCCTGGAGGACTCAAACTGCCGTGCTGTTCTGTGTGTGTTTCTGCTGTAGACCTCCACGCTGCTGGCTCTGCTGAGCGTGCTGTGAAGGGCGATCTGGAGCCTCCGGCAGTGGCCCCAAGTGCCCCAAGTCGCAGGAGGACTTTACTCCCTTTTTGCCTTGTTTCACTCCCATCTTTTTCAAACGGGCACAACCCCCAGGCTGAGGGAGCTGAGGTGGGGGTGGGGTGGCCAGGGCCGGAGCTATAAAGCTGGAGGCAGGTGAAGGTGCTGGAGGCAGGTGAAGGTGCTGGGAGCAGGATGGCCGCCGCTGAGAAGAGGCAGCAGCGGAGGAAGAGGCGCAGGGCTGGGCAGCCCATGGAGGGTAGGGGGCTGGGCAGCCCATGGAGGGTAGGGGGCTGGGCAGCCCATGGAGGGTAGGGGCAGCCCCTGTAGCAGTCCTGGATGGGGGACACACACACTGAATTCCCCGGGTGGGAGAGCCTGGGGCGGAGGGTTGACTCTCAGCATGGATTTGCATTTGTCCCTCTCTGGTATGGTTTGGTGTCCTGAGTAGAAATACCTGTCTGAGAAGTCAGAAAACTTGTAGTGCCTTTAACAAAAAAAGGGGAAATGAAAAAAAGTTCCACTTAACAGAGTATAAGCTTCTTTTTTTTTTTAAAAAAAATATATTTTTATAACACTGTGAAGGACCAGTGAATCCGGTCATTGTTATGGTAGAGGGCAGTGGCTTTTTCTTGTTTGTTTTTTAAACAGAAACTGCTTGTCTGAGAACTTAACGCAGACTTTGTAAAGGATTGAACAACCTTTCTAGCATAAAGGGAATTACTATGTATGGGCAATTTATCTACAAGACGATTTTCTCTAATGTGCTCTCCTACCCTCTGCCTGTTTTAGTAGATGCTCAGGAAATGAAGGATTCTGTTAAAAGCCCAGGCTACATAGAAAGACTGGCACATAAATACATGGTAATTTTTTTTTTTCTAATTGCTGCTTCTCTATCTCCCTGTTGAAATACAATTTAGAAGGTGTTAGTTGCTTTGCAATTAGCCTGATAGGGCAGCTGGGTCTGCTAGAAAGTATATGAATGTATATGCTAGAGTGTATGAAGAACAGGTGAGAATGAATTAATTTAAATGGTGTCACCTGTAAAGGAACAAAAAGGGAGGGAGGAAGCTATTCCACTTCTGTGCTACCACCTGGGGAATAAGGGGGGGTGGGGCTGCTTGTTTGTGTAAGGTCTCTGTAGTAAGAGCTTCAGAAAAAATGAGAATGTAGTTTTAATGATTTATCTGCAGTTACATTTCTGAGACAGGCCCACCAGAGGCAAAGAAGCAAATAGAACCTCAGTGCAAATCAAAAAAACAATTTCCTGAAGTTATTTACAAACCCAAACTGTTCCTAGCAAACACAAGGCGTGTTCTGGATAGCTTCCCATTGTATTTTTTGGGGGGACAGGACACTTCCGTTTTTCCCTTATGTCTTACTTGCACAACCCACCAGCACAAGTATGGGTTATTTGGAAGGACAAGCTGGCTTCAGATGGGAAAGCTTTGGAGAAACATAGCATCTACAGTTTGCACTAGAACCTTCAGCTTCAGCCCAAAGCTGTGGTTATGTCTACTTTGAGTAGCATTTCTTTCCCTTCCTCCCCTGCAGCAGAAGTGCGTGGTGGAGTCAAGCACAGAGTCCGAGTCTGAATCCAGCGTGGAGGTAAGGACCAGCTCTCTGAAGCGTTTTGATGGTGATGGGATTCCCGATGAGCAACCAGCTCTTCCTTCAGCCTTAGCAGAGAGAGGTCCCAAGGTGCAGTACCCGGGGTGGTTTGTTTTGTGACAAAAAAAGGAACTAACTCCAAACCCAGCACTGTTCTACCCATCAGGCTCTTCCTTACAACTGTGATTAATTTTAGCAAAATTGGTTCTGGGGGGCTGAGGCAGGAACGTGCCAGTGTTTCAGGTAGGCAAATGTAACATAAGCACTTCCCTGCTAAGGAGTGCTTAAAGCTGGACTGGGCTGTTCCTGGTGGTCAATGTTCAGCAGCTCCTGGTCTGGTGGGATTGCTACAGCTCTGGGTGGAGACCCTCTGCCTTCTGACTGTCTGGTTTGGGTGAAATTAAGAGAGCATCTCTGTTGCTGTGGCAGGCAGTTATGAATATGGGTAACTTCCTGAACATTGTTCTGTCAAACCAGTGTGTTTAATGTTGATGAAAAAAGACCCGATTCTGGAGTGGAGAACTAAATACTTAATTTCTGGGTAAAAGTCTTCAGAACTGATGCTTGCTGTTCGTCCATGTGAATCGCTGCCCTCGGTGGCTTACAGAAGCCGCTTTACCTTCCAGAAAGCACAGGGGAAAGTGGAGTTGTCCATGTTCTCCTGGGAGAAACCAAGCTGGAAGTGCAGCCGTCTGGCTGGGCTGGGTGGAAGGGGGGCTTGCAAAGGTGCCAGCCTGATGAGGAGCTGGTTGCTTTCCCCGAGGGTGCCGAGGCAGGTGCCAGCCCGGGACTGGGAGATTTCTGGGCTCTTAGAAGAAGCAGAAGCTGCTTTTCTTCACTGCCCAGCACTACAGGCTGGCTTTGTGGTGGTGTCTTTGTGTCCTTGAACTAACACAGGAATTGCAGATGGGCTTGAACTTCAGTTCCTCTGCTAAAGCCTTAGGTTCCTGTGGTGGGAAGTCCAGGTTTGCCCAGCCCTGCTTTGCCTCAGCTGTGCATAGACTCTCCCTCTTCCCCACTGAAAGCAGGCACAGCAAGGACTGGGAGCTTGTTCTGCAAGCAGCTGTGGTGGATCTTCCAAAAGGAGCACTTCCCTTGCACGGACCTTTTTTTCCCCTTTGTGTGAGTGCTTTGTACCTGTGGATTGCTTTTAAAAGGCACTCTCCCTGCAGGGTGCTTTTTTTTGTTGGTTGGTTGGTTGTGTGTTTTTGTTTGCTTTTTTTTTTAATGGACCCAGACTATAAGCACTGTTTCTGAACGATGTGGTTCTCAAGTGCAAATTCATGCAGAAAGTTCTTTGTCCAGGTTTGGATAAGTCCATGTTTAACCACTGGGGAAAAGAAGCCTGAAACCTCAGTGTTACAACAGCAATACTGAGACTGACTGAAAGGACTCGGTTTGTGTTAGTTACTGACCTCTCCAAAGGACAGCAAATTTGTAATCCAGCTAGTAAGGAATAATTTCAGATCATCCCTGTGTAAAAAGAATGAAGGAACCTGTGTTGGAGGGAAGCTCTCTAAACTCTGTAGCTTGTCTATTAGCTAAATGCCAATTTGGTTTACTTTTCTGGTAGTAAGGTATAAAATTGCTGATTGTTCTCTTTATAGTGAAGTTTTAAGTGTAGTATGACTTGCCGTAGCTCTCCTAAGCCCCTCTATTTTAGGCTGACTTTAAAAATTGGACTGAAATACACTGTCTTGTAACACAGGGACAATCTGGCTTCCTATAAAGATTTTTTACCTCCTCTGGTTTTACTTTGATCACTAGTTCATAGGATGGTGCTTTATAAACCTCTCTTGAACAGGTTGTGCCTAGCTCACTTGCTGGAGGACTCAAGAAAGCAAGGGACTGCAGGGGCCTGGAAGTAAGTGTGGCTGTTGTGTAGCATCCATAAATTAAAATATTAGGTGGGAATGTGTGGATAAACAGAAAAGATAAATCTATAGTAAGTCTGTGACTTATGCTGAAAGTGGTTTTAAAGTCTATTGCACATTGGCTTTTTTAAATGGAAAAATAAGCATCTGCCACATTGAGAGACCTTTATTTTAGTTTTTAGATCCTTATGATGGTGATTCAGAAGACGCATCCATTTATTCTGACTGTAGCTTGAATTCTTTAAATAGTATAAAAGTCCCACCACGGGTGAACAGTACCCCAGGAGCAATGGCTTTGGAGGATGCTGATACTTCAGAAGATGGAGAGTCCTCCCCAAAACCTCCAGGCTGGCTCTGCCCAGAAACAAGTGTCAGCAAAATTCAGGCAGTAAATGACTGTACAGCACCACTGGACCTCCCTAGCCAGGAGAAGGATTTCCCCATAGGCCTGTTGCAATCATCTGAACTGCCTAGAGCCCCAGAAGCAGGTACCCCCATGTGGCTGACACCTGACTGCTCCTCACTGACCAGTATTAACCCTTCAGCCTCTGCAGATCTCCTTGCAAGCGCTAGTGACAGTGCTCCACAATCCATACTAGCAGCTGACTGCGATGGCACAATGGCCAAACAGCCCCTAACTAAAAGAAAGCAAGGGATTCCCGTCCCAGAGGCTGCTAGTGAAAAACTAAGCAGCAAGAAACTCCGTGCAACTTAACCGGAGGTATGAATAAATCGTTGGACAAACTTCTCTGAAGAATGCATCTGGTAGAGATTGCTTTTGCAGATAGTACCTGAACTGAACAAGCTTTAAGCAAAAGTAGCTCAAGCCTGTTACAAATGCAGGGGCATTTTATGTGAATTTTAAGTGAAAACTAGCTAAGGTATGTCCACAGAATCACAGCAAACTTTCCACCTGGGCGCTCCTTTGGGGCCTAGGGCCTCTTGAAGCATCAGCCTAACTCCTGTATCTACTACAAGGAGGCATCTGCTCAGTTTCAGTGTTACAAGGGTTTGTTGAGGAGGGAAGGAAGAAAACTGTGTGGTTGCAATTAGGTTTTGATAGCTATAGCTTACCTCACACCTGCTTCATGTCAGTGTTTGGCTCTTCATGTCCGACCTACTCTACTGCACCAGAGGAGGGAAGCAGGTGTGAGGTGAGTATCTTACAGGTTTGGCTACAACCAACTGAACTGCATCCGTTCCTCACAACTGGGTATGTGAACTACAAGCAGCAGAAAAAGATGGCATGATGCACGGGTCTGGGATTCATTCTTCCTAAGGTAGTAAAACCACCCAGGACAGTTCAACCTACAGCAATTAGCTATAGGACACTTCTGACAGGATGGTCAGAAGGGTAGAAACACTTACTCCAGTGAATTTACGCTCAAGAGAAAGCAAGCGAATACCCAAACCATTACAGCAACCCAAGCAACTAGCAGGAGCTCTCAGCTCCGCTAATTTGGTAACAGTTAGTCACATACGAATCTCTGAAATAATGTTGTAATGTCTTGTTTAAGCATTTAATACTGTCCTCCTGGGCTTAAGCTTCCAGGAAGCACACTAGCTTCTGAATGTATCGCAACAGCTGTCTAAACATAGCTTACTTAAAAGCAAGAGCCAGTTCACTGCAAATAATTCATGCCATGGCATCAGATAGCATCAGGCTTTGTGTCTGTCTACTGTACTGAAGACATTGCAAGGTCCCTGTTACTGGAGGTTAGCTGAACTGGCTGCTGCTTGAGCTGTGTAAGGTCAACAATATGTCTGAATACCAACTTATTGCTTGTTATTCTCTGTAAAGATCATAGGTACCGTTTTTCCAGACCAAAAATCTGTATCACTTAAGAATTATATTACCAGAAATAGTCAGAAGTCTTGCTATAGATTTTATTTCATGTAACATAATCCATCCGATACCACATCTACCACTAACCATCTAAGAATCTCATCCAATTTTCTGCTGAAGAAATCTAGCCTATCAGCTTTCCAGTGCACTGCCCCCTTTCTTTCTACTCAACTTAACACAAATCCATCTGACAACCTAACCTAACCGGGTTACAAAAGTACAGGTGAATACTACATAGAAGACTGACAATTACTACAGCATTAACCAGTCAGAACAAATCTTTTCACTCGGTGCAGAGGACTGCAACACCACGTTCATAGAAGCTACGGGGGTCTTCCTTGGTAGCTATTTCGAAGTCAACCGTGAAAATCAGATCAGCACGAGTGAAGTTCAGATAAACTGGTAAAGTAACCTGGGGAAAAACATGAATATAGAAAAAGAGTTATGTAAGGTAGCCGAAGAGTGTAAGCTGTTTCCATAATACGTATATATATATATGGTGTACATATACATAATATATATATCTGGGAATTTAGTCTCAGATAACTCAATACTCAGAATATGAGAAAAAAACCCAGGCTTAAAATTTACCCGAAGCACAGCCTTCATTATAGGTATAAATTAAAGTTTTGGTCTGAACACCATTAGTACTTTTAGATGCCTCTCCTTACCTACTACAAAGGAAAGACCTAGTCAATACTAGTGCTGTTTGCTCCTAGCCTGGAGTTTAGGTACTAACTGACACAGAGAATATTAGAAAAGAACAATTTGATTTATGGTGCCAGATAAAAGCATCTGTAAAGCTTCAGGAAAAAAAATTGCTAGGTATATCTGAGAGTTATTTGTGTAAAATTATCAGTACTTACAACATTTGCTTTTTTATCAGCATTTGTCTGCTTGATCCAGCGAAGCTGTGTAATGGGCAGTACAGTCGAAATAGCATTTGAAAGTGACAGCTTGTTGTTACTGCACGTAGCTCCCTGAAGCTTCAGGCCTGTAAATTGAAACACAATTTAGAGTTCCAAGAGCTTTTATGTACCATTTATGGGTTGTCTAAGTCTACTAAGTGAGAGGTATTTCATACTGCAAAACAAAGAGGTTGTAGCAGATCAACTATGCAACACTGCTTAAATATATACTGACCCGAGTCTGGAGATTTATTAGCATTATAAGTACTTCCCTACTAACTAATCAAGCTAATCTTTAATGCACACTTCCTGAAGTTGTTTAACTTTTGCAATGATGCCGTCTTTTTCACTTGATATAGCCTATTTAATATCAAAAGCTTCTGAGAACATTTTAGAGCAAGAACCCCTTCTGCAGGGGAGTGTGTTCAGTAAGTTTACCTGTGACTCCAAAACTGCATGCATCCAGTACTGCGTTCTGTGTAGTTGTAACATTGACCTCAAGACAAAGTTCTTCAAGAGACCAACTGTTTGCCTGGGCAACATACTGTCTTGTAGCAGTAATATACGCCTCTGGTACAAAGAGGCCGCCAAGGCACACGTGGATGTTCTATTTGAGGGGGAAAAAATTAAATAAATCATCACTGATACTACTTCAGCAATCTATTTACATTAGAATTTTCCTGCTTCTACTGGAACACTGTGTAACTGCTCAACAGCTTTTTGCTCTAAGGCTACGTCTTCTGTTACTCTGAAATCCTGTTTCCCTTTAACCTGTGTGAATGGTTAGCCTGCTAAGCCTCTCCATCTTGAGAGCAGAAGATACTCAACAGAACTTCCAAGCACATTTCAGAGAACATTGACTGAAGTTGTTTTCCTGAGGAACTATTCAGAAGCCTTCATGTGAAGACTCCATGAAGTAGTTACACAGGCCCACTGATAACCTCTAGAAGAAGCTGGCACGAGATACCTTTAGTTCTTTTGCTCCACCAGAAGCAGCAGCTTGGGAAATATTCTGCAGCTGTTTAATGCGCTCACTGAAGTCAGACACCCACTGAATAACAGTCATACCAGCTGGCACTGTGTAATGAGACCAGCTACGAGGCAAAATACCTATGAAAAATGTGATTAGAATTAAGTTTTGTTTGCATACAAGCTGGAATTACATGCAATTTTGACACTTAACTTTTTCTCCCAATAGCTGTTTAAGACTTGGACCAGGATACCAGCCTCCATCTTAAGTGTCTCCTTCGTAAGTAAAAGCACTCTCAAAGATTACAAAGCAAATGGCCTCCATGTCTACTTTTCTATTTAACATGCCTTCCAGTTACAGAAACCCCTCAACAGCAACTTCAGTTACAGCTATGTACTGCAGCAACTGATCTTCCAAGTTTTCATGAAGATTTGAGCTCTTCAGCAAAAAACTGAAGAGCTCAAATATCTGTTTCAGGAAAGGCTTTTGTTCAAAGCAGACAGCAGATCTTCATGTATTACTAGAAGTGGGCTGTCTGTGAAAATTCCACATTTATGTACAATCTTGCAACAGAAGTTTACAGAACCTGAATATTTTCTACGAGATTTCACAGCAGCAGTATTACTCACTTAGTGGTGTAAATAACTTTGCTCCATCACAATTCAGAGACTCAAAGAATTTAGTAAGACTTCAGCTTAGAAATTAAGCTGCTGATATAAACTGTACAAAAAAGCCTAACATTAGCTACCTCAACCTGAAATCCCAAACCAACTGGAATGTTATGCTTGACTCAGTATTGCTTGTGTCAAACAGTAAAGTCTATCCCAGCAGCTGAGCATAATAGCTTCTAAGTTATGGAGTGCAGGAGGCAAAGAGAGCACTGAGCACTCAAAGAGGGCAAAGAGCACTGGGAGATGCTAATTTGAATTACCATACCTTTCACCAGTTCGTTTATAAGTGTACGCAAATAATTGGTTTGTTTCTTTTTTCCTTCGCACACTTGAACCACATCTGCAAGGTCCTGACGAACATCCTGGAGCAGCTTAGCTCCCATCTTCACCTCTCTCTCAAAAAATCGGAACAAAGGATCCTGATTGTCAAAACATTGAAAGTAAGTTGCAGATCAAAGTTCTTGCTGGAAAACTGCTATAAAAAGCAACCCCAAAATCCTGGATGGACTGACCAGTGACACTGTGACTACAAGCATCAAATGTGAAGATGCAGTCTATGGTGCAAGAAGCATTTGTGGAGAGTGTTTTTACAACCAACCATCTCCTCCTCCCTTGGAGAAGCAAGGAAGTGGAAGTCTCAGTTGAACAATTAATGCAAACTGCCTGCTGCACTCCTTCCAATCAACTCTGGATTTCTTTTAACCAGCAACAAAAGGTTCTCACCTACTGTCCCAGGAAAAGTCTTCAGAAGCAGTTAGGCACTCATGACCGCATTCAATGGAGGAGCTTATTTCCCAGTTGGCATTTAGGGTACTACTGTCCAGATCTTGAAAGTTTCCTCCAGCCCTTGCACTTTCTGTCCCCGGTCAGCAGAAACTGCTGCCCTATCTCCCCTCACTGACCGCCACTAAACTCGAGTAGTAATTAATGCACACAGGCTGTAAAGGCACTACCATAAGTAGCTGTCGAGGTGCTACAAGTACAACAGGAAGCACTTGTTTCTTGCTTCACAAGAGAAGCTTCAGAACTGGTACCCTTGATAAACAGTTTGCCATTCTATTTCTTCAAATAAGCCCCAGAAGACATAAGCCAACTTAAGACCACTTCAAGAAACCCAGCAGAGCGTTGCATAGCGATGGCAGTCGGAATCAGTACTGACAGAGGTCACTGTCCCTCCCCAATAGTTAAATTAGTAATTGCACATCACAATGCACTTGCTCCAATGCACCCCAGCTTAACACGCCTCGTGCGCTCACGTTAGATAAAAATTGGTTCTTACCTTAATGTTTTCCACAGTCCGCTTCAGATGGTTTAGAGTTTGTGGGATGAGATGAAGCCAGTTAGAGGCTGTGGTATGCAGTGTTCTCATCCAGGCTGGGCGACCATCTGATGTAGAATCAGTTCTTGTCTTCTTCTCAGTTTCTGCATAAGCTAGATCATCCTCATCCTCTAGCATCTGCATTTTCAGCATTTTACTGATCATATCTATGCCTAAACCGGAAGACGGGCCATTGGTCAGAGAAGCAGTAGCATCAAGATGAAAACATCCTACTACATGCAAGAACTAGGACTTTGCTTTTTCCCTAGCCTAGAATCTAGACCTAAGATTCAGAGCTGCCTAGCTGTAGGTGGCTCTGGAGCTGACAATAAAGCTTTCCAGAATCAAGATGGGAGCTTGAACTCTGGAAAGCTGAATGTAACTTTCCTTAATTCACAAGTTTCTGGTTAGTTTTTGGATTACTCAAGCGTCTTACCTCACAGAAATTAAAGCAACTATGTTGAGGGAGGAGGAATAAGCTATTAACTCTTAAGCAGGATTTGTATTTCTTTTCTGCTTTTTAGTTAAACTGGTGGCCTGGTAATCTGTGCAAGACACTGTTAAAAGTTCTGGTTTTACCCTGTGTAGTGAGAAGAACTTTCTCTGCATTATTTGGCAGGCCCAGCCATGACGGCGTTTGTGTATCTGGTAGCATCTCAACCCACTGGACAAATTCTTCACGCCTGCAAGTCAGAATTTTAATATTCATTAGAAGGCTTCCCCTAGTAGAATAGCAATGTAATTCTTTGCCCGAGACAAATGTTTACACAGCTAAATTCCAGCACGGAGATACAGATTAGGGTTCTTTTTTAAATTTAAAAGAAGAAAAGTTGTACATAGAGATCAGGATAAGGAAAAAATTATACCTGATTCCATCTGGCATCTGAATATCTTTGTGCCCATCAACTTTGCAAGCCAGTTTGAATTCACTATCAAAACTTAAAGTAGTGAACAGACGTTCCAAGAAAGTGTTTAACAAACGCTGATCAAATTCATTATCAATACGACCTCCATAGATAGACTGTGCCATCAGTGTCTTCAATGCAGACCAGGGGATTTTATCAGGTGAAATGTTTTGGCGACCCTGTAAATAAAATACAATGTAATTAGCAGGAAACAATCCTTTTCACATCTCCACTGATTGAGGAATCAAATTCAAGAACTAAGTTAAACTGCCATCAGGTTATTTATGCCTACTCATTTAATTTATTAAATGTTTCCAGAACAGACTTTTACTGACAATCTTAAGTAATTAAGTATTACCTATACTTATATAGGTATAAGTACACAACACTACTTGCCTTTGCTGTATCATCCAACCATGTATCTACTGTGTCACAAGCAGATCTGAGATCAGATTCTCCAAATTCATACTTCTTGGACCAACCCAAAGGAGCATAGCGCAAGCGCTCTTGGATGATGGCATGGAACCAGGCAAGGAGGAAATATAAACGAGCACGCTCATTGGGAGACTAGGAAGAGGAAAGAAAAAAAACCCCAAATGCAACTGTTACTCAAGTGAACTTACAGCAATCAAAGCCTGCTAAAAAGGCTAGAAAGTATCAGGTTTAATGCTAGACTGCTACCAAAACTGAGTATGTTCTACCAACAAGAAGCAGCAACTGCTACTTTACTTCCATAACAAAAAAAAATAATTCTACGTACATCTTAGAAGCTGAGCATTTATCATTTAAGGTAATATTTTAATGAACACATCCTTCCATTTTCTTTCATCTACATAAACCACAGCCTTACCTTGCACATTCTAGAAACTGGAATGCTACTGAAAGTCCTCAGCATATTTGCCTTTACGCCGGGAGGAGGTTCAAACACAAAGATACGGCCAGCACGTAGCAAATTCACTGGCACCTAGAAAAGAGCAATAAACTCAAACCCAGCTCCTTTAGCCTTCACTAAATTAAATCCCTCTAAGGGCACAGTTTGCAATAGCTTCAAAACCTCATTGTGAGCACACACAGCCTTTCTTTTGGAGGGTAGGGGAAGCAGCAAAAGGAATGGTATGAAGTTTCCAGCTACAACGAAGTTATCAGAAACCAAGGCTAGTAACTACCATGACAGGCATGTATTCTCCTTTTTCTTTACTGCAGAAAAGTAGTCAGGAGAAAACCTTCCCCAGGTAGCACTCTTGGATCTGCAAGCTTGTTACTCAATCAGAGAATCAGATTTCAAATCAGTGTTACCTTTGGGTTAATCTCCATGGTAAGGAAGAGTCTGAAG
This sequence comes from Microhierax caerulescens, assembly GCA_035590215.1. Lineage (NCBI taxonomy): Eukaryota > Metazoa > Chordata > Aves > Falconiformes > Falconidae > Microhierax > Microhierax caerulescens. The sequence continues at coordinate 37,069,938 of JAVJGJ010000060.1, forward strand.
CAAGCATGGGGTTGCAGGGAATGTAGCTTCTTTTCTAGCTGCATAAGCCAGCCAGGAGCCAGGTGAACGTTCTTCAGCATCACCCATCTGTGAAGTTTTGAAACAGAACAAGTGCTTTTTAGTACTTATGTATACTTAAAAGTACAGCTTATGGATCCTGGCTATAATCACCACAAAGAGTAACAGGACATCTTATCAATGCTACAGATCTTCCTCCCTCTTTTACACCTGTCTTCTACACAGAATCAGTTACTGCGTACTGTAAATGGGCTAACTTACCTCTTTTGCAGATATAACCTATTTTTCTTGACAATACTTAAATCAAATAGAAGCTGTAAACAGCTGTGCTGAAGTTACTACAATTTCAGTTCAAAAGATAGTCCCAACTATTTTTTTTACTCACAGTATCTATATAGCCAATAGGTTACTTCCCCCCCCCCCCCTTCCCCTTTCTGCTAGGCAGCATTCTAGCTAAAAAGGAGACAGAACTTACCTTCCAGATTTCACTGCTGTGTTTATTGCTTTATCTGCTTGGTTAAACCCTTCAGCAGAACCTAAAAGACAGGAGAGTTGCTAAAGCTCTTCCTGCTAACCATTTAGGCTTATGTGACAAAGATATGTTCTTACCAATAGCAATAGAAGTAATCTGTGTATTCTGCTCGGCTGCAAGGTCTTCAACGTGACCACTGGCATCATAACCAGGCACTGAACACATCAGCACAGGGGTATTAGGTTTCACCTGTTGTCCAAGAAGTTTAAAAGGATACCAATCAGTCATTACAAGAACGCAGTAAGCTCAGTCTTTCTTCCCTCTAGCCAGCTGAAGACATCATGCTACTTTTAGTTTTATGTTAACAAATGGGAAAATCCACTCCTCATATCATGGGGAAAAAGGGAAAGTGGAAGGAATATCCTGGTGAATAGCTTTACTTGCTACGGAACTCACGCAAGGTGGCACTACGCATTACCTCAGGATTTTAGCCGTTCAAGAACAAGCAGGTTACCTCTGTATCTACAATGTGTGTCAGATCTAAAGGCTGCTCCATAATGGACATGAAAGATTCTCCAAGATTTGTTGAAACAAAGGTATGTGCCATTGCCAACAAACGATCTGGCCGGAAGGCCTGGATCAGAAGCAAGCGATGAATGGCCTGTCCAATAGGGCCTGGAAAGAGGAAATAGGGTTAGATGGACAGGCAGGAAAACCACCCTCAACACCGTCCTCTCTTTCAGTCTCCATTCAACTTTTCCCACCTTCTTCTCAGGACTAGTTATTTAGGAAGTTGATCATCCCTTTGAAAGATCTGTTGCAACATTTTAATGGAATGCTTATATTCTGTCTTCACTTTGACAGTCAAAAGAAACTCACCATCTCCAGTTGGCAAGTTCTGTGACATTTTCATTACCTGCTCAATTGGTCATGTTGTGAGCCCTTTAAAAGCACACTTTGACATGATGCTTTTGGATTCTACTGAAATGCTACTGGTTTAAAAAAATCTACAGTCTCTAAGTATTGCTATGAAGTGATTTTAACTTCCAGGGACAACAGATCTCTCCACATCTCACTCATTCAATAACTGGCCGTTCTGCTAGACTTCAAAGTATTATATACTTGTCTAGCATGGACAGGACACAAGAGAATGGGATGAAGCTGCGTCAGGGGAAGTTCAGACCAGACATGAGGAAAAGGTTCTTCACTGAGAGGGTGGTCAGTCACTTCTGCATCTGCGTGATGCTCTTAGTGAGAGGGTAAAGTTTTAGGTAGTCCTGCTGCAAGGAGTAGGGAGTTGAACTTCATGATCAGTACGGGTCCCTTCCAACTTGAGACAGTCTATGATTCTATGATAGGACAGATAACCTAGAGTTGCTTCAGTTAATGGTAGAGCAGCTTTACAGTAGCTAGTAAATACAAGCTTAGAATCCTTAATTTAGAAAGTCACCTACAGGAACAAACCCTGAATGATCACAGATGGCAAATGCTTCCTAGTGTTACCTTTCAAAGACAGGGGAGGAACTGAAGGGCAACAGTTACCATAAGTTCTAACCAAATTAGCACTAACAACTAATGCAGCATGAATTAAGACTTCATGCTTAGATAAAACTGCAGGAGGAAGCATTCTAGTAGACCAGTCCTGTCCTCAGAAAATCCTTGTCTTGGAACTTTTTAGAGTATTGAGCTCCTCCAGATTGGCACTGACTCAGGTTAATCCAAACTATTATGTAATCTAATGAGATTTTAGAAATACATATAATCTTCAGTGGAAGCCCAGATCACAGGTTAAGGTGCAGGAACTAAGTGTAGTAACTATTGCTTACAGAAGTTTGTTGGGTTTCTTTTTTTTCCTTTTAAAAACAAAAAACCTGAACAAACCACCAGACTTGAGGTTCTTCCCCAATCCCAACTTTGTGTTTTTCCCAGTCATTAAGGTTCAAGTTAAAGTTCTACTTTAGAATTGCTTTAAAACCATTATAATTCTACTTATGATTAGTAAAGTAGGATTGGTGTAGACAATAGTGCAACAACTTACTTGCAGGTTTTTCTTCAGTCCAAAGGTATGGTACAGTCTGCCCTGGTGAACTGCTATCCAGCCAGATACAGAATTGCTATATTGAAAGAGAATGCAAAAAACTTGAAATGGAATTTCATGGCATCAAAAATCTGCTGCAAAGTGCAGGTCCTGTTCATGATGCAACAGAGACAGTCAGTCTCAGCCCTTCAAATCTAGAATTTTATGTACTGCAGAAGTGTTCTGCTACATGCCAGCTTTCAGTATGAAACTAACAATTTTAAGGGTTGAACTTGGTACAGTCCAAGCTCTACTAGCCTTGGATTTGCAAACAAATCTTTAAAAAATTCTAAGTAGCAGCTAAATATTTAAACAATCAAATGCACAAGTTCACTAAATGGGAAAAATCTTAAGCTCCTATCTTATTCTCTATCTACAGAATAAAAATTTAGACTGAGTATTAAATGAAACATTTGAGCTTCCATCTAAAAATAGTCTTGAGAAATAAAACTGGGCTAACATTGTTAAACAGAAATGCTATTCATATTAATGAAATTAAGTATAATGTTAAGCCTAGCTCCAAATATCGTCCAACATTCAACATTGTTTTTTTCCAAGGCTTCTAGATATGTGTGGCTTGAGTGGTTCATATATAAATGGTTTAACCCCTGAGCAAGGCTACAATTTGACCAGCACATTTAGTAAGTTCTTGACTTTTCTTTGTTTTCTCTATGTTCTGTTCTTGTTTTTTTTGAACAAAACCCCATGTAAATGTAAACCTCAAGTTATGCTTTCTTTATTATGCTTTCTTTACACGTGTCCAGTCACTTCATTGATACCCCCTAATTCTGCATTGCCTCCAGCACCCCTGATTCTACAGATCTCTACCATAAAGTCCCAGCCCAAGCTATACGTTATTTTACCTGATGCTGAAGAGTGAGGAAAATTAGATGTAGCAAAGAGAATTCAACTTCTACTATAAAAACTAGGCAGGGCAACAAAACAGGTACTATTTAAGATATGGACATATTTTGGAACATACAGTTTTTGCAATACTTTGGGCATGAGAAGAAGCAAAGTGTTCAGCAGCTGAGAACTATCCAAGTTTATTCCAAATAGTAATGTCCAAGAGCCCACCATAATGATGTTATGTATGGCTAGGGCTGCTCCCCTCTACTGCACAGCTATCCCATGGCAATGACACAGTAAAAGGCAGTAACAGACTTTCTGCTACCACAGGAAACAAAACTGACCAAGAAGTCCAATGAATGGTGAAGCTGCTTCCAAGGCTGAGTGATAAAATGCTGGTATTTACAACTCAAGTTTCATAGCTGGACTACAAATGAAGCAAGCACATTAATTTCCATAACAACTAGTAGTTAATCTGTAAGGCTTCCCCTCCTCATACTAGGAGACCCTACCTGTAAGCATGAAGCTCTTAAAGCAGACACCTAAAAAGGTTAACCAGGCGAGTTTAGTGCAGAAACAAACCCTAGCCAACACCTACCTCATCAGCTTGAACTTTTGAAACAAGGTCTTTAAATGCAGGAAGGCAGCTCAGCCTCATCATTGCTTCAGTTTGCTCTACAGTCAAACCATTGATTTTTGGGAGAGATGCAGTGTTCAAAACAATCTCCTTCCCTCTCAAGAAATGCTGAAATTCTGCATCATATGTAGGCTCCCTAAAGTTAAAAGTAGAAGACTACTTTAGCTGGTGCCTTCAAGACATCCCTCCCATTTTTAACTAAAAGTGAAGCAAGAAAACAGATTTTTACCCAATAGTGCCTTTCAGTTTAATCCTGGCCAACAGCATAGCAAAGGTTATATGATCTTGATGCAGCATGCCACGTGCCACTCTGTTGAAAGCCACCTACCGACAAAACAGTGAAGTTAGCAAACGTAAGAGGTCTTGAACTCTGACCCTTCAAAAATGATTAAAGAATTACATTTACTAATTAAAAAACTGAACCTGAAAGAGATCCTTTGTGATGATTGAGAGACGATGAGTATGGTCTGTAATTCCCTTCAGATTTGGGTTCTCATACAAGACATTGTGATAGATGTCCAAGAAAAACTGGAGAGAGTATTGGTACAGGAAATGTATCTGAAAGACAAAAGAGTTTGTTTTTTCTCTCTAGAGTCCTGCTGTTTGATAGTCAAGGGCTAATGCCTACCAAATTACAATACAGCGTCCAGGGCTGGAATTAGGCAGCGTCTATTTAGCTTTGAACAGTAAATAAATGAAACTTCTGGTAGGAAGAAAAACTCATCCTACCTGTTTCAGGGACTCCATAGTAAAGTAGATACTGCTGCATGCTGTAGAAAGAGGCAAGTACTGCTGAGAAACAGTCTCCACTTCTTGCATGACAATATCGGTCTCTTCGACTTTTCTGGTGACCTCTGCTGCTTCCTTCTTCAGGTTCTCAAGAGTAGTAATGATGGTATCATCATCCAGGATACGTCCCTTCACTTCATTAAGTGCTTGTAGTAGGGATTTTTCTAACTGACGCAAGCGCAACTGAAATTCACCTTAATAAAAAGAAAAATCAGGTTACATACTGTAAAACGTGTTTGTTTTTAAGAATTATATGACGTGTATACTTTGCCATTGGGCATCCTGAAAAAGCAAGAGTATTAGCTGTAAAGACATTTCACTGATTATTTCTACAGCTACAGTAATACCACTGTATTCTTTTAAAACAGGAGGAAGTTACTTTGATTTTGGTAAACATACCCTGAAGCTTGAGGAGGTCTGAGCGTTTTTCGTCAACATCTGGTCTTTCAGCTTTCAGGACTTCATTCAGACACTGGCTCTGTAAGCTGCTGCGAGTTACTGTAAAGTTCACAAATGTAACACGAGAGCAGAGGTCCGGTGGGAATTCAACCTACCACAGGAAACATGAAAAACTCTCTCAGCTCTCTGACATACCATTTCTACAAACAGGATAGCCTTTTGTTTTACTTACTGTTGGATCTCTGGTGGACAGGAAGATAACGAAGGATGGTGACAAATCAATATCTTGGTCTCCCAGAGTAATGAGAACTCTGCCTCCAGTCCTCCGGACTTCACGATTCAGAACAGGATTCAGAACTGGATCATAGCTCTCCACATCCTAGAAGCAGAGGGGTGTTAAGAGATTCTATTGCTTGCAAGTGTCTCAAGCTAAAATACCTGAACCAGCTGGGGCTTAAAGCTCCGGTAAGAAATCAATTTGCAGTTGGTTTAGAATACGGATCACACTCGGAAGGTATTTCCACTTCAGATTTGCAATTGAGCTACACAAACACAGAGTTCAGGCTATTACCGTACAAAATCTGAGAAGGGGAGTATTACTAATGGTCATAATTGTGTTAGTTCTAATGCATAATTAACCGTATTCTAAGCAGCACTAGCAGCAGTTCCTGTTCTCCTCTGTGAGCTAATCCTTCGTTTTTGCCATTTCTATATACTAAGAAACAAAAAGATACATCCATCTCAAGTGAAAGTCAAATATTCCTACAGTTGCCTATTTCTCTGTATTACTGACACTTCCTACTGCTACTCAGAGTAGATTTAATTCTAGATAACTAGCCATATTAGGTGCTATTACCTGTGACTAGAAATAGCTTATGGAAACAAAGAGACAGACAGGTTGCAAGTTGTTTTGTAGAGTGGAAGTAAAGAAAGATAATTTCAAAATAAAAGCATTTGATCTTGAAATGGTGGACAAAGGAAATACCTTCTTTTGATTGTGTATCTCAGTAATCATATTCTTCTCAGGACTAAGACCTCACTCTGTACTAGTTTACTTGTTAAGTTATGGTTTGAAAATAAAGTTGTTTGCATCTTACTAACAGAACAACTGCAAACTTTTCTAGTACATAGGGCGGAATGCAAGAATTGTAAAGTTCCTACTTGATCATGCAACTGACCTGGACAAGAAGTGGGTTACCAAATCTCAAGGCACTTTCCAAGTTCTTTCTGAAAGCGTCATCCAAGAAACTAGTACGAGTTATCTTACGGTCTTTATATTCATTCATGATAAACTCTGTAGCTTGCCCAGAGGGATCGATGATCAATGGATACCTAAGTCAGTAATAAACCTCTTTCATTACTTGGCTTTTGACTACAGACAGCCTTTAAGCAGTTTTATGAACTTAGGTTGCACTATTAGTCACAACTATAAAGCTTACACACTGAAGGAATAAGTTGGCCAGGCTCAAAGAAGTTATTTCAGTGCAGGGTTTTGAAAGGTAAGTCTGTGTTTGGGCAACAAAATAGCTTCAGTTCAAGCCAACTTATCTTAACAGTTAAGCATGACAAAAATGACAAGCCAAGATGAGTGAGCCTTTACATTTACACATGGTTGAGAAGCTTTTACAAACATCAGAAGTTCTCACAACAGTGAAACAGTGCTTTGAAAGAGTTACTGTGATTCTTTGACAGGTGCAAAATCCTGCCTGCTATGAGAACGCTGCTTTATAATTCTACATCTCAGAATGAATTACCTATTAAACCGCTTGAGCATGATGGCATTCTCAGTACACAAGTCATCTGCAGGTAGAGAGCTTGCTTGCCAACGAAGCCGCTCGTCTGCGTTGGAAAGGTACTCTGTCCTTGCAATATCTGTACGGAACTGCAAGAAGTACACACGTGGTTAGTATATGCTGGAAGACACCTAGTGTAAATGCAGCTCTACAAGGTATTCTTTTCCAATAGCTCCATTCTTTACTTGGCAATCTTACAGCTTTTTTTAACTGTTGCAGTAAACTGTTTCATGGTTAACTTAGCACGACTGTATCTTTACCTGGATATTTGCTTGCTGCAAATGGTGAGACCACGTAGTGAACAGATTCTGACGCATCTGCTGATCGAAGTAGCCAGCATAGGCAATAAAAGCTCCTGAAAGTAAGCAATCTCCTGCAATAGTGGACATCTGGTTCTTGAAAGTTTCACTTGTCTTCTCCCATCTTTCACGTTCAGCAGACAGGCTCTTCAGAAGAGCTGTGCTACGGTTTACCTAGAAATAATGGTGTAGACTCTTTAGATGAATTGTTGTAGTATTACAAGTCTCTCAGGACACTTAAATATTGACTCAAGGCCCAAGTTAAATTTAAAAGCTCAGAATAAAACTAATTTTGTGTTTCTCCACTTCAGTGTTAGTTGATTATGTTGTTTTTAACTATTATCTTGATGAACTCAGAAGTTCATCATAAGTACTATACACATCATAGTGACATGCTAATGATTAGATCAAGTACATAGGGAAATTCTTCCCCCACTGCCCTCCCACCTTCCAAAAGAAGTCCAGTTAAGACACTACAGTTACACCACATCCGTGTCTGTTTCCAAAGGCTTTCTACTTATTTTAAGCCTTATGTTAACCGTCTTGTTAATCAACTAGCAAGACGAGTTGGTATTTCTAACTCCAGTCAGGTTTCATTAGCTTCAGAAGCTTCATGACATCCAGAGACAAAAGAGCTCAAACGCACCACAGGGAAGCAACCAAGTCTGCTCACAAGTTTGAGGAATGGTTCAATTTCTGACTGCCAAACTTTAAAGAACGGAGAATTATTGATATAAAAGTCTTACTTTTGCTTCTACAGCAGCCAAGTCTGCCTTAATAGCTTGAGCCTCTGAAATCAGTACTGCATATTCTTCTTTGTAGCGGGCAATACTGGCTTCAAGATCACGAATCATCTGCTCCACTTCATTGGCTTTCTGTTGGTTGTCTTTGGCATCATCCTCCAGCTTCTGCAGTTCATTGCGTAGAGGTTCCACTCTTTTCAACATATCAGCGTAGTTCAGCTGTAAACAGCAAACAGGCCCTTTATACTTTCTGAAGTGACATGTATTAACAAGAACCACAGCATTCAGGTGTATACCACCAACTGCATCTTATCAAACTTGGGTACTTGTAACCTGTGTAAGAATTAATAGCTACTTAACAAAAACTTAGGATTATCAATCCTTAAGGCTCTAGTTTAAACCAAACACAGACAAATAAGTAATTGCTTTTTGCAAGAACCTTTTACTGCTCTGTAGATTTACAGGCAGTCACCTGAAAGGTTGAGACCACATTAAGTAGTGTACAGCACTGTTCTGCATAAGTACTTGACGGGGTGTCCGTGTCAGGGCTAACCTGCCTTTCTTAGTAAAGAATTGATTATAGCTAAGCAACACAACAATTAGGATGAGGCCTACTGGCAAGACTCAAGCTAAACAGTCTCTCCTCATCAGGCCATTCATAGCAGTCACACTTTTAACAAGCCAAGCATTCCTTTAGGAAACTAGTCAAGTATTTAAAAGTCCACCTAGAAGACTGACAGAGCTACCTGTGAGCATACTCCACTCTAAGGCAAGACAAAACCTACGCAACCTCTTTTAAGAGGATTGCATTTTCCACTTGAGAACTGTATTGTCCTGCAGAATGACACTACATACAGAAAGGATCTGCTGTTGTTTACTGTAAACCTGAAGTTTCTCAGCAGAACTGGCCATTAATTTTCTAGCACAGTACTACAGAGCCCAGAAGCATTCACCTGCAACATCTACCCATTTCTTTGAAGCAAAGTATCTTCCAATATTTAGTTGAATAGAGGCAAATTCGGAGCCTTTAGACATTGTATACACCTTCTCCAGGCTCAGTCTTGCCACCTTGTATTTGCTTCCCTGCAGTACTGACTTTACCTGTGCAATTGCCCATTTCACCATAGGTCCACAGGCCAGTGATGCTCTGTTTACAATTTCATAGTTGTAACTTGGATTTGACAGGTAGTTTTTCTTCATCTTCTCCCGGATAGCATCACTACAAGGAAATGTTTTTAGAGATAGCATGAGTACACTGTGTGACAGCACACAGGTGTTCAGCATCCCTTTATCTGGCCTGTCTCCCACAGCTGACATGAACATTTCCTAGCAGTTTTGCTGACTGGTAGCCAGGATGTTTTAATTAGTTCAAGATGTTGTTTCAGAAATCACAGCTTACAGGTGATAAAAGGCATTTAACAATATTTTAAGATTACTCACTCACAAACTGCTTAACTCTGCTCAGAAAAATTTGGAGTTGGAAGGGAATTTGGGTGTCTCTAGCTTGACCTTCTGGCTCAGATTCAAAGCCAGCTAGGAGGTTAGCCTGGATAAAACCATCAGCAAGCTGGTCTGCTGTTGCTGCAAAACTACTGTCAATTAGTAATGTGGCTTTGGATAGCAACACGCTGCTTTGCAACCACACCCTGAAGTCACTTAACAGCAGCTGCTTTGCCCCAGTTTGCATGACACACCTTTGCTTCAGCAGTACATTTCCTGTACCACCTACACATCCACTACATGCAGGAATAATGTAGTTTCAAAGTCAAGTGCTATCAAAGCAATCACAAAAAGTTCAATTAAGACCTTCCATATCTTTGTAAATATGTTTATTCACCTAAGTAACTTACACTTGCACTTTACCTGATTTCCTCAGCAGAGAAGTTAACAATGGTTGGAATGAAGTTCTCCCTCATGATGATGGAACGTATTTGTTTCCAGTCAGTTGTACTTTCACCTAGTAGTAGGCAGATGGACTCCAGTGCTAGCTTAACTGCTGCAGGTGGATTAGCCATAGAACGGACCTCTACCAGGTGCTGTTTCTTTATTGACTTCACAGCTAGCCAGTGCCAGGAAGATGATGAGTGTTGATTGGGAAGAAAACAAACAGTTAGCAAAGCCCGTTAAATATCCTGGATTTGTGAAAATGCTTCAAGATTCTCAAAAAGAACCTGAGGTTATTAGAGAAGCAGATACCAGTGGGTAACATTCAAACCACTACTACACAAGACAGGCTTCTTTCTGTGAATTGTCCACTTGCTAACTGGCCACAAGCAACTTCTGCTGCTGCCTCAAGTGATTCACTTAAAGCAGTTTATACCTCTATCCAGTTTAACGAATGGATAGCCTGATTGTATGCTGTCTGTGCAGCAATAAGGCATCAGTTGTCTTTCTGATTATGACTTTTCTTTATGAATACAAACTGAATAACTAACTAGAGCTGGTCTGCCAGAAACAAAGCCACCAGCCATAAAAGGAGTATCAAGTATCAGGTCAGTACTACAAACAGCATAAAATCACAACTCAGGGACCAGGTTTTTCTTCAGCACTGTTCAGCTCCCCGCTATGCCTGCCCCTTTGTTAGACAGCACCAATGCGGACTACAACAGAAGACATTCTCTCACAGACTTCAGTTTTAGATCCAAGCCCACAGTGTGATCTCTTCAGGTGCTAACATACCATTCTGAGCTTCAATGACAGCAGGCTCCACCTTGTCCAGATCTTCTTTCACACTCATCTGCTTGTCTGCAATGACCTCCTGCTGCTTGTGCAGCTGTTCCTGAATCTCCTGGCTCATGACCTAGAAGGAAATTTCAGACAAAATACTGCTTTTCAGAAGCTGGAACTTCTTCCAGTACTTGTTCTGCAGGCTCTGTTTTGTGGGGGGAGGAAAAAATAAATAAAAATTACTATGCACAGAGATTAACAAAAATTTTTACCTTTTTCTTCTCAGCTTCCTGCTGATCTTTCACCATCTTTTTTAACTTGTCGTTGGCTGCTGCATTCTTCACTTCCAGTTCCTGACTCTTTATTCTTAGGTCACGCCTCAATTCTTCCACCTAAGACAGGTTGTAAGATGAGAGAGTTACATTAAACTTTATATATATTAGACTTATATAAACTTATATATTACATATAACCACTTCAGCCTAATAAAGGGCAAAGTTTTAAAGGTATGTACCTGATCAACGGTTTCTTTGATTTTTCTAAGACCAACATTCAAATGCATTTGCTGTTCCTCCAATTCACTTCGTTTCTCATTGAACAAGTTGGCATAATGATTAATGAAGTCCAAATAGTGGCGAGGTGTGATTGCCATGGTTCTGCCTCCTCGTTTCGCCAGACGAGCATTAGCCTTCAGGGAAGAAGTTGTAGATTATGCATTGTTTTTAAATGTACTTGGATGCCAAAGATCATAGCTTTTAGGAAACAGGTGCACAATGCTGTGACCTAGAGATCAATGTAAGTTAAGCAGTGTAATAACAACATACCTGATGAAGAGTCTGATGAACAAACACACAACTATTAACAATAGCTTCCCTGTGTGACGGTGGTTGTGGTAGCTTATCATACACAACTGGCATGTAATCGGGCACAATATAATTTGGTTTCTCAAGATCCATCTTGCTTGTGAACTCTTTGCCCACTTGGTACAATGCCTCAGTTGACCAGTCTCCAAACCAGTTCAAAACACATCTGAAATATAAAGCATTTGTCAATGCTTCCCAATGAGTACTGTTTTAACAGTACTTGTAACACATGCTGGAATATACAGCAATTACCTGTTGAAGAGCGCAGGAGAGGTAGCTGCCCTGTCCTTCAGGCCCTCAGAAGATGGATTCATAGTGAACACGACATGGAGATTGCGAATAACTTGGCTGGTGAACCATTTGTAGAGTTCCTCATGTGAATCTAACATTAAACCTTCTTTCTGTGCTCCTTCTTTACATTGAGTCATGAGGGTAGCATATTCATCTCCTTCAAAGAGACCAGGAACCTAATTCAAAACATAGTTTTGTTGTAGCTTATAATTGTAAAAAGGTGCTTAAAGTATTTACTTAAAGTCTTCTTACCTCTCCATTGGCTAGGAGTGTGTTCATTCTCTCCAGGAAACCAGAGTCCAACACATTTGACTCATCCATTATAAAAGCTATTTTTTCATTTTTACAGCCAGAACGTCTTAATACTGTCCTAAGGTCTTCATCAAAATCTTCACCTGTATATTTTCTGTGAACCTAGTAAGATTTAACATTGGCTATTAACATTTTGGTTTAGCTTTAATGGGATTTTTTTAGGGGTTGATATTTAACAAGTGTGAGTTTTGACTAACAGGCTTTTAAAAGTTAAACTAGCACACCAACCTTAATTTGGTAGACACTTAAGCCATTCATCCAGGCAACAAATCTTGAGAGGGTTGTTTTCCCTGCTCCACTGACTCCAATAAGCAGCAAGTGGCCCTGCGGCTGACGGAAGATTCTGGAAAAGAACACAACCAAGTATGTTTGACAAGTGTCAGCAACTTACTGAGGCTCTTCCTTGAACACCTAAACTTTCAAATTAGTACCAAAACTGACACACCTTTCCAGATAGAACCCTGCTACCTGGAGGCCAGTGGTATATCATCTACGGACAACAATGGGATCACACTCCATTCTGACTTACCCTGTACTCAGGCTACTCTGTTTTAGAAAAAGTCTCTAAATACTATTTATACAAGCAGCAACTGAAGTCTGAACTTACCGGTCAATTCTTAACACATGATCCAAGACTTCATTGAACAGAACAAGCGGTACATCAAGTTCTTCTTCATAAAAGACTTTAAGCCTAGCTTTCACATAGTCTCTTAATTCTTCTTGATCCACTGGAATATAATCCTAGAAGAACCAGTATGGAATTTAAGATTAAGGGAATGTTTCTTATGGATCAGTTAAAAAGTAGATGAAAGCAGAACTATTAGAATACTTAAAGTAGCAATCCTCTACTAAAGCTTAAGAATGCTGTACTCAATTTAACTCGCACAGGAAGATGCCCACAGCCTAGAGTTCCACAGATTGCAGCATGGGGTTTAAACACTATCTATTGAACCTACCATAGGATGAGTCAGTGCTACTAGTCACAGCCAAATGACACTTACTCCCCTCCTTCACTCCCCCCACCGCTGATTTATCTTAAACAGCCTTTTCTAGCCACTTGCCTTTGGTCATAGAGATGGGTAGCAGGCTACATGGCCTTCTGCCTTGACCCTGCAGGATTTCTACGGGTTGCCCAGCTGGATCATTTCAGATTGCAAAAAACAGTCCACCACAAAATGTAGAATACTAGTATTGTTTAAGGGTCAATGCCTTATCCAAGAGATTCCATAAGCAGTAACTGTCAGCAACTTTCTGGGACTGTTACAGAAATTCTTCAGAAATATTATTTAATACTGCCTTTATGTACTGTGGTAGATCCTGCAATGCATCCCTGGTGTAACAGCTATTAAGTTTGTGGTAGAGTTCACTTCAGATAATCATAGTGAGAACTTCTTGGAGATCAGTTTAACGAAGTGATGGGCACCAATTATCATGTTAATATAGTCATAAGAGCTGCATCACTCAACTGCTCCCTTAAGTAGCTCATTTTTTTAATTTTTTTTAAAAAAATTATTTACCTTTGACAGCCAGTTGCTATATAAGATAGGTCTGCTCATAGCTTTTTCTTTGTCAATATTGGGGAAATGTTTCAGAGCAACCATATCAATGTTCTCGTCAGTCCAGCGTCTCTCCTCATCTTCTACAAGTCTGGATAAAGAAACAAGTCAGTAACTACAACCCTCTGAAATGGGAAGATGTAATCACATCACATGGCAGTGCTACAACTAAAGTATGTTTCTGCTTTGCGCAGATACTACTCCCAACAGTGTAAAGTTAGAGCGAAGGGAAATATTCTCATTTGTATTCCAGCTATTTAACATAATGCATACTTCAGTTTGGTCTTCTAATGAAAGCTGGCAAGGAGTGGGGAAAATTCATTCTGAACCTTTTCTTTCCTC
>JAVJGJ010000060.1:37084144-37109118 GCA_035590215.1 Microhierax caerulescens
AGTTTGGGCCTCTAAAGAAACCGGGCAAGGAGTGGGGAAAATTAATTCTGAACCTTTTGTTTCCGCCCCCCCCCCCCCCCCCCATCTCATGTTTATTTTACCTGTCTTGGAAGAGACGTAAGGCTTCATGGGCCCAAATCCTGATAAGGCCTTCAACCGGTAAAGTTTCTAGCGGTCTTAATGCTTCAAATATACCTCTCACCCATCGAGTCATTTCACGAGGTGAATAGATGTAGTGTGGCTGTGTGTCTTGAGTGAATCTCTCCTAAAAATTTAAATGTAGTTAGTTACTTAATTCCAAAGTTGCACCATGTTTTTTGCAGGCCTTACCACTGCAAGATACTACTTTGCTAGTGTCATTCAGTGGCTTTTGCCAGAATGCAAGTTCTTGTATATGTATCATCTATATGAAAGTCAAACAATGTATCTTAAATGATCCAGCATAAAAGGAAGACTTCTAATTAGCTTGGGGCTGTACTCAACGAGTTACCTGAGACATTGTGTAGAACTCTACCATAGCAGCAGTGAGAGGCTCTGCATACGTGCGAAGTGACGGGATCAGCCTTAGCATGGCACGATTGAATGTTCCATATATCTGAGTAAGTGAAGCTGGTCCAGGATAGTCCACATAAACCACAGGAACATGTCGTAAAAATCTGAAAGATTAGCATATTGCACAGTACAGAAAGTCAAATTACAGTCTGTATTACTTTCATTATCTTATGTCAAAATTAAATAACCGCTTGATTCAAAATTATCAGCAGTAACTGCAGTTGGTTTGATTGCTCCTTAGTGACTTGGACCACCATAGCATTTCAGACACGTTATTCAAGAAGTGTAACAGTGAGTCCCCTGGCTGGCTGTCAGGGTAAGAACCAACTAGCAGTTAGTTCAAAAGCAAGGAACGCCATTTCAGTGCAGCTGGTGTTAAAAAAGTGTATTAAGGACAACTTACATAGTCAATACTTCAGTTTTGACCCCTATTCTGTTGCTATACAGGAATTTAGTAGATACATTACCTGTGTGAAAGAGGTTTTCTTCCAGGATCAGTAGGTGGATTACATGCACCAACAAACTGAATTCTCTCCAGCTTCACCCATGTCTGGTCTGATGTACGATAGAAACCTCCATGTTCCACCATCTGGGGGGGGGAGGGCAAAAAAAAAAAAAGTATCAGTGGGACACTGTATTTCTCTGAAAATAACTGTAACAATATAGTTGATTACAAAGAAAAACAAACCTGTCTAATGAAGGATATGACTCTCTGTGTGCCATACTTATCCATATCTGGCAAGTTGATTTCATCACAGAATAGCACCAGCCACTTTCCTAACTGCACAGGAGCCAGCACCACTCCATTAGGTGTACGCCTGTACTCACAGTAGTGATCAAAAGTTTTCAAGAGCAGTTCTGGAGTGGTAGCACTAGAAAAGTTGAGTCCAACCACCTTAAAAAGACAACAGTGAAAAGAAATAGTTTAAATATATTAAGGCTTGAAAAGAGCACACATCAAGAGTCTTGAAAACAGATATGTCTGGCTTTCCACTGTGTAAGTACATATTCAGGTTACTGTCTGTATACTGTTTGCTACCAGCTGCAGGTTCTCCATTTACCATGCAGCAATGCCTCCTGCCCAACCTTGTACTTAGAACATCACAGCTTCATGTTAACTGTTACTCCACCTAAAAACAATGAAAGATGAGAGCTTAAATATTACCACAGATTTTAAAATACTAAATAGAGGAATCCTCCTGTATTACTGAAGTGGCAAAGGCAAGAAATAGTTTTAGGTTAAGGATCTTGAGACATAAATTTAGATGCTGCTCAATGTAATTTTTATTTTTTGCTATGTATAGACATGACTGACTGAGGTGGAGTATCACTGAATTCTGGCTAGCATATCATTTCCATGCTAAATCAAGACAAATTTAATATTTATGGAGATTAGAGACTTGTTACTATTCTGTAATTCACACATGCGTACGTGCACACATACACACACACTCTCTTGTGTACCTCCATGTCAGGCAGAGCTCTGAGAGCACTGAAGAGGGTCATGGTCTTTCCAGAACCTGGTGGGCCACACAGTACTAGAGGTTTGTGTTCTGCCAACCAAGTATACAGCAATGCTTCATGGCGAACTGTATCTAGGGTTGGTACTACAACATCAGGAGCTGCAACTTTGTGTGTTTCAACCTCAATTTGAGGAACCTTGGATTGCCATGGCACCCATTCACCTGTAATGGACACCTAGGAGCACAAAACCAAGATCAATTCAGAACAGGAATACAGCTCAACCTCAGTTAAAATATTTTTTTTAAACCACAGAATAGTTTGTGGCATCAAATTTGATTTATTTAAACAGGCAGCTTGTTCACTGAACTGTGAAGCCATAGAATTTAAGATAAGTCTAGCATTTTATTTTCCAGTTTCATCTCCAAAATGTAAAGCAAGCTTCTAAGGACACAAGGGTGCAACACTTCTAGCATAAGAAAGGTTTACCTCGTAGTCAATTATAGGTATGTTGGGTGCAGTCGGCAGTGGCACAGTGGTGATTCTCCTGATGTATTCTCCCAGCTCTGCTCTCATTTTCAAACGACTGTCTCCAGAAAGAGACCAGAGTATTGCATAGACCAGGTACCTCTGTAAAAAGCAGCAAAAGCAGCTCCTGGTTTTACGAGTAATGGAACAAAACTTAACAATAAATAAAACCCAGCTGCTGCAGTGACACATCAAACACTGCGGTCTTAGCAGCATTTTGTCTTTACCTGGATGTAACGCTCTAGTTGATCTATCTGCATTGGAAAGTCTGGATGATTGGCATTGTACTGGGCTACGTTGCGGCAAGCTTGATGCAACATGGAGAACAGAGAACCAAGACAGCGCAAGCGGGTGAGATCCATAATATGCTCCAACTTGAAAGCATGTTCAAGTGCTTTAGTTACCAGGCCATTGGATGTGAAATAGGGCTGCATTATTGTTGCAGCATCTCTCTGAATCTGTTGGGGGAGACAAACGCTGTTCAAAGCACTTGCTTCTCTTTTGATTACCAGGCAGCAGGAAATCATTTTGTTTAAGGCTTGAAATGCTTCATATTTTAATATTCTTTTAATCATGCTTATAAAAATGGTTATAAGGTTCTGCAACATGGTTATAAAAGAAAAAAAAAAAGGAAATAGGTGGTCAGCTTTTCCATGATAGGCTGCCACAGATTTTAAGTACTCCATACTACTTCTGATATGAGCATTCTTACTACATCATTACTACATTACATAATGTAATGTAAGTTATACCTGCAACATTGGGGATGCTGCTTCTTCTCCTTCATCTTCTTTGCCCTTTCGCCTTCGCTGAGCTTCCTCCTCACCTTCATCCAGAGGAATGCTTCTCAGTCTAGCCAGGAAGTTATTGAATATCATGTCTGTACTGAGAACATCCTCACTGAACCAGACCATGCCACACCTTGACACAGTAGCCAAAGTGGCATATTTCAGATCCTGTACCTCAAACATGATGCGCACCTGAAGAGTATAAAACAAAATAGTTTGAAGTAATATCCCCCTAAACAAAAGCACAACAAAACAAAAAAACTATTCCCCAAAAACCTTTAAAAATAAATTAACTTGTATTTAGCTTCTGAATAACGAACAGCAGCATTTAACTATCCTAAGGTAAGCTCATCACTATTGACTGTTACCCTAGACTTCTACATAACTCACAAAGTTTGTCTTACAGGGTCAAAGTATAATGTGCAATGTCTGTTTCCACAAAAGCTCCTAACTCCAGCAAACCATGACCTGAGATGAGCATTACTCTACTTGTAATGAGAGAGAGGGACAGTACTAGTATGTTTTAAGGTAAAAGCAACAAAAAAAAAGCAAGTAAACATGTAAAAGCAGCAGCATTACATTTGGCGGAAGGCTGAGACGTTCTCCATTTGGCAGAGTCAGTAGTTTGTTGTCATCCAAAACAGAGTTCAAGTTCTCAACCCATTCAGGATCCACATCACCATCAAAGATTATCCACTGACGTTTTTGCAGTTCACCTCTCACATTGTCTATGATTCTATTAAAGAAAATATTTATTTCAGTGGAGAACAAAGACCTGGTAAGGCCAAATTATTAATGGCACAAATCTACTGTCTACTTCTCATTTGCGCTATTAAAGACTCACTTCCTCAGGACATGTGTAAACAAGCCATCTGTCCATTCTCTGGTGTTTGGATCCAAAGTACCATAAAGGTGATCTTTGCTGATTGCTTTTGGATCTATAATATGAGCAACACCTTCCACACCCTCCAGCCGTTCGAGGGCTTTCAGAAGTACTCTCCAAGCCATACTCTTTCCACTTCCAGAGGGGCCAACCATCATCAATCCATGATTTATCTGTGTAATCTGATACAGCTGAAGAACCTGTCACAGAAGAAATGATGTACCAATTAAGTCTTAACTTCAGCAGTCAATCTAAGCTTCTACGTGGTGCTCACTTCAGAGAAAGAAAAAAGGAAAAAGCTTTCTACCCTTTCATAACAAAAAAGGAAGTTTAGTCTTATGCATGAACTTCAATTCCACATTTTCAGTTTTATATTTTACCTTTTCAACCCACATGCCACCAACTTCTTCTCCATCACCATAGGTAAGGTACATTTCCTGACACACTTTCTTAAGCTCCTCTCGCAAGGCTGTCATCTCCCCACGATGATACTGTACTCCAGGGAATACATCAGAAAGGAGACTGAATAGCAATGGAATGTCTTCTGCAACCAGTTTTGGTACCATAGTTTCACACACGCTTTGGATCAGGATCTGCAGAGAAAGTTGTGTTTTGGTTGAGCTTTTTTTGTTAACTTTGCTTTACTGAACGCATCTGACAAGGAATACTTCAGTAAATACTGAGAAAGCACAAGACCAGGGTGGTCTTGGTAAAAAGAATCATTAGTGAGGTTTCAACTTAGAAACCACACAACGATCTCCTATTGATTTTCAGTTTATACAACTGTAGTTTCTTATGTTTCCTTCACTACACTTTCAGTATTAAATGCTGAGGAACTGAGCAGCAGTAAGTGTTACGAATGTACTACTTCATAAGAACAAATCTTTTACTATGATTCAGGGCTCCTAAGACATGTTCAACTTGGTGCTTCTAAGCTATCAAATTCCCACCTTTTGTAACATTACGATTTAGTGTGAAGCCATGCAAGCACAGTAAACACCGTAGGGTCATTTGCTTTGCTTATTGTGCATCCCGTACTTTATCACAGCAGAGTTCACAAACACATTACCTCTTGTTCTGGTAAGTTCTCAGCAATTTCTCCCTCATCAACAACTTCACCACGCTCTTCTTTCTCCCGCTTTATCTTCTGAATCCTCTCCCTCTTCACATTACCTGCACTAACCAGCACACTCTTCAGTGCTCTCAAGCCAAAATCATAGTGACTTTGGGAGGACAGCTGTTCATCACAAAGCCTAAGAAGCAAAAGAGACAAAATGCAATTTGATCCTCAATAGGGACCAACACAACACTCGGTAAATGCCACTGTTTACTTGAAATGAGTGCTGCACAACATGCTTAGTGAGTTGCACAGAGCATTGCAGCTTTGAACAATAAGCTCTATTTTGACTGACTGGAGCCAAACTTGTTACTCACTTGAAGAATGGTACTATCTTATTGGCAAGCACTTCAGCTGTACGGAAACCTTGGGAGTACAACATGACCTGGGCAATCAACTGACGGTCTGGTTTTGTCATTGCCAAGCTACGGAACAGTTTCTTCAAATTGTCAGGCAGATTTGATCTGCCTGCATAGCCAGGATTCATGGTGATGAAGATAGCCATGTCAGGGCTCACTTTGACTTGTTTGTTCAGCAGCTCACAAGTAATAGGTGTTGCAGCTGAAAAAGAGAATGCATTTAGTTACACCTGAGCCAGCGATCAATCACCCTGAGAACAGGAGGCACACTTTCTTCTGTTTTAGTTTCCTACAGTAATGGACAACAGACCCTCTAATACTGCAACTCACTCAAATACATATTTCTACTAGCTGAAAGTTACTTCAAGGTTTTACATTTTGACAGAAATCCCTTGGATTGTTTGGGAGAAATATAACCAAGCAACAAAACAGCATGAAAGACATTAGAGATGCTGTACAGCACTATTAGGAATGAACAATTACATACTCTTGTCATAGCTGGGGTTGGAATGCTCTCGCAAGGCTTCCTGGATGCACTGAACTTGCTGTGAAACGGCAGAGAGCATACGCTCCTCCAGTCTGTTGAACTCATCAAAGCAGCCCCACGCACCCACTTGGCAAAGTCCCACAAAGATGCGTCCCATTGCCTGCACACACAGGGGGAAAATTCACTGGAGCTGCATGATCATTCTTGCCTATGCACAGGCAAAGACAGCAGAACGAAGCACTTTATAGAATGCATTCAAAGAAAGAAGGAGCTACATTTACATGCAGGTTACATCCTTTATAGTACTGTAAGAGTTACATAAGGGTTCTAACTGACTTTCAGATGTTCACTGCTTCATAGAATCACAAAATATGATCACTATTACTACATACTGTACTGCCATGTATTCACAAAACAGTCAAGGTAAGTCCACTGCATAATGTTTTATTTGCTGATACTATTAATACCAAGTGCAGTTCCAGTCCTTCATCACAAGGAGGATACTAGGATCACAAAATATTTCAGAAGAACAAATTGGATGGCCCCAGTATGATGAGGCTTCCACCAGAAGGCACAACCTTTAAGGTAGGATTCTGCAAAAGGTAACATGAAGGAACATGATGGAGGCCTAAAAGCCACTGGTTTAAGATAAACAGGAATCAACTGCTCACTTTCTTTTCCACTACAAGAAGTAAGGAGTCATTGAAAAAGACAAAAGAAGGCGCTCCTTCATAAAACGTATAGTAATACAGCAGAACTCTTTGGTAAAGAATGCTATCGAAACAAGTGTGCATACAGATTTAAGGGGAAAAATGAGTACCCAGAGGAAGATTCACTGGAGCATGAACAGAGTAACCCATTTCAGCTTGGGACCTCTTGATCCTCACAACTATCAGAGGCAGGAATAGGACTGGGGGCAAGGAAGGAGTATCATACACTATCTGCAACCTTACTACTCCCTAGGTATTTTCTTGCTGGTCACCACTACAGGCTTTGGCCTTAGGGCTGATCAAATGGACTCCTGGTCTGACTGAAATACAGCTGTACAGAAAAAAAACCAAACCAATGGGCAACCTGGCAGAGTCCATTAAGTATCATGATTCCTTGTCCATGTTTTATATTGTTTTTTTATATATACACCTGACTTAGGTTTTTATTTTGACATGTTTGCTGTGTTACAGTTTACAGAAGCATTTCATCTAGTTCTCAGTTTGAAGACGTCATTAATTTTGAAATATCTGGGTAAGCTTTCTTAGTTTAGAAGAATCTTTCACATGCTGAGGCAAACTCCAGTTATGTCACAAAGGATAATTTGTGTTAGTTTCACACTCTCATTTGTTCTCCAGTAAATCAGTACTATCAATGCAAACTGAGCAGTTTAAGTTCCTTTCCTAAAGCCAGTCTTAAGCCCCTGCCCTGTACTTCCCTTCCCTCTGTTTGCTGCTATAGAATTACCTGTTCTAAAAAAACAGAATCCCTCCCCCACCAGTGTTCTTCCACACTTTTGCTTTAGGCGTTTTTGGCTATAGAGCATTTATATGACCCATAGATACCGGCTCAGTTAAGACTTACAGACAGTCACCTTCACTATAAACACTGCTGGTTGTCTCAGAGTTCTGAAGAGATTCCTATTGTGTGTTAGCAAAGACTACATTTTTTTAATCAAACAGCTTACCTGGAAGTCAAATGTTTCATCGCAGTTGAAAACCAACACAAAGCGACCAAGCTGATGTCCAAGAGCCTTAACAGATTCTGTTTTACCAGTACCAGCAGGACCAATTTTTGAAGCCAGACAGACATGCTTCAGTATTCATCATCTGAGGAGGTACCACTGCCTACTCATGTAACCTGCCAGCATGCTGATTCTGATAGCCCCCAACAAGAAGGTTCAGTGAAGCCTAAAACTGTCTTAACTTCCCCCAGAAGGCTGTTTTGCTCTTCAGTATCTTAGCTGTAAGTGTTCTGCCAGTTTACATATAAAGCTATTCTCTCTAATATATAAGAGTTTATATACTTGTCTCAAGTTTTTATTGTACTTCAGTACAAACTTACCAAATGGTGATCCTCCAAGTCTTGCCTCCAGGGCTTGTGTCATTGTCAGGTAACAGCGGTCAGTAAGAGGAGTCTGTACTAGCTTATCTTGAACACCTAGGTACTCAAAACCATAGTTGAATTTGGCATTTGCCATCTGAATGGAGAGCTGCTGCAACACATCTGTCTGTTTTGGGTCAAAGTAGAACCGCATTTGGCTGAGCCACTCAAAGGATTTGGAGTTGTCGATCTTGCTTTTGATCAGTGATCTTGTAACATCTCTCTGGTGCACCAACTCAGTGATCTGGAGAACAAAGTAACTCTTTAGACCACAGCAATACAAGCCACTGCTAATAAAACCAGGAATCCTACAGCTTCCCAGATTGTCACAGTAAACTGCTATCACTACAAAATCATGACCTACCAACAGTCTCTGCCCTAAGATCTGTTGCTACAGAAACAAAATGAACAATGTTGACTGCTCCTGTTAAGGACTTCCCTAGTTTTCAGCGAAGCACTCTGGGCCATTTAGTCTGTGAATCCATTACACTACTGAACTTAGTATTTCACTTGCCAGAAACTATGAAGACAAGTACGCCTAACACAGATCAGGTTATTTCCCTCTGAAAACCAAGAGAAATAACCCAGGATGATTTTAAGTCACCCCACTCAATCCTTATCTACAAACAAAAGCATATAATAATTACAGTAATAAGCAGCTTAATGAAGTATTTTACATTTGAATGAAAGTCGTAACTTCTGTATTTGGAAGAGCTAGTCTGAAGACAAATTCAGTAAGCTAGACTATAATATGCTACCATGCACTAAGCTAACTAGAGTGAAAAACTATAAACTATCACCACCTACAGAATCAGGGCTTGATGTAGTTGCTTAAATTGCATGCAACTTTTTCCTAGAGGAAAAATAAGTCTTTCCATTTGGCCTGGTTTGGGCTGGAATGAAGTGGATTTTCTTCTTAGTAGCTAGTGCAGTGCTGTGTTTTGGATTTGGTGTGAAAACACTGTTGATACCAGTAACACACTGATGTTTTCAGTTGCTGCTGGGTAATGTTTATACTAGGTCAAGGGCTTTTCACCTTCTCAGGCACTACCAGTGAGCAGGCTGGAGGGGCACAAGAAACTGGGAGGGGACACAACCAGGGCAGCTGACCTGAACTAGCCAAAGGGATATTCCATACCATGGGACATCAGGCTGGGGATATATAAGCTGGGGGAAGAAGGAAGGTGGGGGGACATTTGGCGTTACAGCATTTGTCTTCCCAAGTAACCGTTACATGTGATGGAGCCCGTCTTTCCTGGAGATGGCTGGCCTGCCTGCCCATGGGAAGTAATGAGTAAATTCCTTGTTTTGCTTTGCTTATGTGCGCAGCTTTTGCTTTACCTATTAAACTGTCTTTATCTTAACCCACAAGTTTTCTCACTTTTACTCTTCTGATTCTCTCCCCCATCCCACCACAGGGGGAGTGACCAAGTGGCTGTGTGGTGCTTGGTTGCTGGCTGGGGTTAAATCACATCACCATTAAACTTCAAAAATCCTCACCTGCAAACCAAGAAGAGGAAAGGAAGTTTTACTTACCAAATGCTCCAGTTTCCTTCTGCGAAGAGGTGGCTGCTCCATGAGCACAGAGTCTGCCAGGACATTGAGTGTGACCTCAACATTAGCCAGCACGGAATGGAGAGGACTGTTGTCTCCACCTCCACCCATACCATTGATGGCTGACTCAACATTCTCAGACCACGCAATCTGGGCTGACAGGACAACAAGCTGAGCCTGTGTAATAAAAATCCTTGTCAGGCAGTTTTTCCTCACAGAAGTAACCAAGCTCAGTATGCTTAAGTGTTCCATAATGATACCTGGTATTTATCAATCCAAGAGATGTAGACTGCTGGGTCAATTGAAGTTGCTTTTCCAAAGATTTCTACTTCGGTAACAGATTCTGCAAGCAATTTAGCAAGGGTGACTCTCATTTCTTTTTCAACAAGAGTGAGCCACTCATTGATCTTGGGGTGTTCTGTGATGGAGACAGGTGTTTTGAACAGCACCTGCAAGTATCAGGTTTAAGTCAGCCCACGTTCACTTATTTTCAGAATTTTATTTAAGAAGAAAGAAACATTGCAGCCATACCTCCTCTCCTTCACGTGAGGATATCCCAAGAACCACAGAATTATCTTCATTGAGAATAATGCTAGAAACCCCAGCAAACATCTTCTTGAAGTGTTTCTGCAGCTTAGCAACATTTTTGCTGTTTCCAATGATTTCAAGCAAGTCTTCATCACCAACAAAATAAAACCTAATAATTACATAAAATTAGATCTATATCAGAATTCCAACTATCACTTTTCATTTATTTATGCTTCACAGATGGTCACGATATGGGAGTAACTACCACTCATTTCCCCAACACTGCAAGAACACACAAACCATTGATTTGCAGAAGTTATACTTCATTTCTAAGATTAAGTCTCAGTTCACATGGTTCTGTACCATACGAAGCGTATACATGCTCTGTACTATGGATTATTTTCTTCACCTATCCATCCCTGAAATACACACAGTAGAGCCTGGGATTGAATTAAGTCTATTAGGGCAAGGAGAACTCCCACTCAGTACCTCCCTCACCCTTTCTCTCTCAAGTGAAGTGACAAACCAGTTGAGGACTACAGGTAAATCAGAACCAATGCTTTGAATACTGGATTGTGACAGTTTAGACACTGTCCTTCAATCCAATGACAGAATTAAGCTGTTCCAAATAGAATCTGTAAGTTTACAGAAATCAGCTAGTGGTTCCTTAAGCAGTGTATGAATCCTAAAACCAGCCACAGATGAGCAAGTAAGGGAAGTTTTAGTCCCACTTCCTGAGAATTAGCTAATAACTGAATTCTGTATTTAGACAACACAGATTTAAATGTTCATAACATCTTACATATGTGCAGTACATAAAAATTGGCAGGGGCTTTACAAAATAGTACACCATTTCCTGCACAGAAACACCAAAGTACTTTACTTCAAGAGTCAATTAGAGTCGACTTCTTACCGAGGGAAAGAGGATCTTTCCCTTTCCAAGTATTCTCCCAGTGCCTTCTGTATCTTCCCAAGCAAGTCTGCCAGTCTCTCTAATGACCTCTGCACACCTTGAATGTTAAGAACATCCATCACAAGCGGAGATTTGGACACCTTTTTCATGAGCGCCAAAAATTCAGTGCTGATGCTGCAAGTAAAATAACACAGTATAGTGCAAACGCAGTAACCACAGACCTGCAGGAACACCAAAGTTACTTGTCTCTACATGACCACTGCCTCTCTAATTGTTGTGGTTGCCCTAGGGAACACAAGGCTAAATTCCTCAACATAGCTCCTCATCTACCTCAAGTCCACAACAACGTAACCTAACTTCTTTGCAACATTTGATCAATGAATTCCACCCCTGAAGAGATGCATACATCTCATTCTTTGACCTGACTGGAAGCGTGTGGAATGAATAAGGATGACCAGAGCAACTTAAAGCAGAGGAAGAAAATGACATCTGAAGGGTGAGACTAAAGGCTGTGGCAACAGGAATCGGTCTGCTTGCTGCAGCCACAATGCCAGAAAAATCCTTGAGATAGCTGACTGGAACTAACAACAAAAACCACCTGAATCCCAATAATCTTCTAAAAATTTTACACCAGCCTGTTTACTGTAACCCTTTTTCTGCCATAGTTGCCTACATACACCTCTTGCCATATTTGTTTGCTTGATGAACTTACACCTACAGCGGGGCTGTAGTCCAGCTGGACCAGGTAAGAATACAGTTAGCATTTCACCTTAGAAAGTGCCACACGGAAGTCATGAAGTTGCAGGCCTGTTCACATAGTGCCCCATGAGGGGCAAGAAAAGAACAAAGCAATTAAAAAGTTACCTCTGGAACCGCTGGGTCTCCACAGGCAGCAAGTGCTTGATGTCGGCACTACCAGTAAAGATACCCTCCAGGTAGACCCATCGCCTTTGGACATCTATCCAGACATCAAAGAGTGCCATGATACGGTTCAGTTTATCTTCCCAGCTAAGGGCATCTTCCTCAAACACCTGAAGTTTAAATGCCGTGTTAATATTCATTTTAACACCATCAGGAGCCTGACTGCTAATTATTAGTGAAAACAGTTCTTTAAGAGTTACAAAGTATGCACATGCAAGTAACTGTCTGTCAACTTAAACAGTGAATACAGTCCCTGCTGGTAAGTATCTAACCTAAACAAGAAGGGAGGCTGGAATTAAATGAAGATTCTTTAGCTTTGCTCTCCATTTTACCTTATAGTATGGTGATAGCTTCATAGCCGAGACGCTGTTAATGTGCTCTTTTACTTTGTTGAAAAGGTCATCCCATCCACGAATCAAACGACATTTGTTCTGGTAATTAACCAAATCCAGTTCGTAAGTGTTCCACACTTCTCTTATCTAAGAAAAAAACATTTAAGATATGACATCAATAATTTCTGCTCCAACATAGTTACAAAGTAGTATTACAGTAATCAGATTTTACCTTTTTTACCCAAGTAATCCAGGTTTATGCTCAGGCTTTTGTTTAAAATATCGAGAACATGATGCAGTTAGGTAAAACTTACAATAAGGTGGTGTCTTTTCAGTCACTATCAAGGACTGCTTTTCCGAAATAATCCAAGTTGCATCAGAGGAAGCTTATACAGCTTTAAGCTGTTCCCCAAAACAGCATGCCTTGGAGTCTCAGCACACGTAGCAACAGCTTAGACTGACAAATTTACTACACAAGTGTCAGCCACCCAACAGCAAACCTTTGATGTGCTATTATGTGCATACAAACAAAAGCTGATACTAGCCTGTTTCAAGAACTCTTCCAGAGCCATCTCTCCCTGAGCCACAAGCAGTACATCTTTGACGATTGCTTCATTTCTCTGTAAATCAACATCCCAGATCTGACCCAGCGTCAATTCTGAGACAACCCAGTTAACGTGAAGTCTTTTCATCAGTTGTTTCCAGTGACGATCTTTAAGTGCCTCAGATTTCAGTTCAATAACTAACATGTTTATCTACAGAAGACAAGAAAGCCAATTAGATCCTTGAACCTGAACTATCAAATACATGCACTTCAAAAATTAGTATAACTTACCTTCATGTAGCCCTTCAAAAGTCTCTGAACATACTCATAGGAGGCATACTGTCGCAAGCGGGCAGGGAAGTTTTTCAGTTGGTTCAGTAGGCCATCTAAGTTTTGCCGAAGCTGTCAGTAACACAGACGTAATGAAATCTTTCTCTGCAAGTGCTGTGCACACAGTTGTACAAGTTTAAAGTTGACTACTTTTAAAGAAATCTCTCACAAACAAGGTATTATCGACAGTACAGCTCTTTTAGTGTTGTATGTATTTGTTGAGGCATTCCAATCTCCATTTCAGAACTACTGGGATTGCATAAATCTCCTGAAAAATTGCTTAAGTTGTGACAAACCCTGTGAATTTTTCTTAGCTTAGCATGAGAAGAAACGTGCTCACAAGATACTGAAAAAGATAACTGCACACTGAAAACTATCTGGAACATGACAATTGAGCAGGTCTATCTCAAGAGGTCTAGTTCCTCATCTGCACATACTTGCGGTAGTTACATTGTTTATGTATAAAGGAGTGAAGTACCTTGCGAGGCTGTACTGAAACCCAGGGCTGCTCTTTCATTTGATCAATCTGTTCCCAGACCTTAGAGAGTTCAGACCAGACACCTTTGAGATCCTGCAACTCTTCAAGGGCCACCTATAGTAAAGAATGTATCAAACATCAGCAGTTATTCCTCACTTCTTCAAAGTCAGTAAAGTGGGGAAGTTACACAGAATACTTAAGGTGTCAAAAACCTCCAGATAGTTTGCTAATTCAACACAACTACAATAGCAAACGACCCAGAAGAGATTTTTGCACCTCAGGCCACGTAACAGCTTCACAACAATAAAACAGTCAAGGAGGAGATCACAGACAATCTCTTAAGGCTAGAACTGAACAATGGTGGAAATTATGTTGTGACACTAGTACATTGCAGGGCTACAAGTCACCCTTTTAAGGGAAAGAGATGAACTAAAATACTTTTATCTGAAACTGACAAGAAGTTGTGTGAGCAGTTTGTACCTGGACACGCTCTTCACTGCCACTGAGTAGTCCTGTATCTGTTAATTCCAGAGCTTCCTTGGCCTTCGCACACTTCTCACGATCATCCTTCAGCCTACCGAATTTTCCTTCATAAATGGTAAGAGCCTGAAGAGCCTCTTCTGGACGCAGGTTTCCCTAAAGTTTGTGTGGGATACATCAATCTCTAAAATTCCTACAATCAAGCTGAAGCCAAATTAAAAGCAAGTTCTAAACACTCACCGTTGATTTGTCTCATTATTTTTCCACTTCCAGTTTGTTAGCAATAAGGCTAACAAGGCTTACTAATCCATTATGAATCTCATCCCACTTTTATGTGCAATTTTTAGCTTTATTAACAGCACATGGAGGGGAGTGGGGGTGGAAGCGCAAAAAAGCAGCTTGCTTCTGAATCTCCTACATGTTATGTCCCCCGTTTCAGCCAAAGTAACTTAGGCAATCTTGCTTTCTGCACTTAAGAGGCCTAAGTTTTAAAGGTAAATTTCCCTCTGCCACTGCCCCCCTATCAACACACTGCCAATTTATTATAGAACCCTCAAAAAGCCTTTTACCATCATCTAAAATTAAAAACTGCAAAGCGGCATAAAAATAAACTGCTGACTACTTATTGAATGCAGAGAATCTACCTCGTCTGCTGAAAGAGTATTAATCATCACTGCTTACTGTTACTGGCTTTGTTTTCTCCCAGTCTGTTAGCAAGTCGGTTGTTCGACTCTCCACTGCACGATCCTCTTGAACTATCTTCATCTGCAAATTTGCTACTTGTTGTTGAATGGCAGAATCCTTTCTCCGCATTATGTCATTAAAGGCACCCCATTCTCCTTCAATGTTATCAATATACAGCCAAGAGGATGGAAACTGGAACCTTTGCTTCTCAAGCAAGCGTTGACCATTGCGATAAAGCTACAAGAGACAGTGGTTATAAGTTAAAAAGACGAAACTAACTTATGTCACAGGGCCAAATACTCAAAATATTTTAACAAGCACTCACTATAAAGTTCACAGGATTCCTCAGGATATGAAATTCAAGTCTGTTTTCAGGAGAACCTGAATACCATGAAGCTGCATTTTAAGAGCTAAGCCTGACATTTCCAAAAGAAACCTTAACAAGACAACATACCTCAACTTGTTTTTCAAACTGCTTGATTTTACGTTTCAAGGACTGCACGTATGTGATGAATGTCACTGCATCTGATGTGCTGGCAGTGTCCACTGAATGCTGCTCCAGTTCTTGACGGGACTGTTTGGGGCACAAATTAATGTTTTAGAAGTCTAAAACAGTTGATCAGAAAGTGAAAAACTGGAATTTGGACTGGTCTTACCTTTGAAATTTGTGAATGAAACTCTGTCATATTCTGACCAAGCATTTGGCCAAATTTGCTGAGCACCTCCTTGTGCCAAGAGTCATACTTCAAGTTCACCTTTGATTGTACCTATAATTAAGTTACATAATAGTTATCTGTCGGCCTTCCTATTTTCTGTTATACACCCAATTCCGAAATTTAACGCATCTACCACAAAGAGTAATTACAATTTCTTACCTTGCCATAGTCTATAACAACAGGTCCAAATTCCTTTCTGGTTTCTGCATTGTCAAACGTTCCTCTTGCCTTTCTTATCTGAACCAAAAGGGCTTGCCACTTATTCAGGTCTTCTCCAAGTCGGTTGTATATGTTTTCAGCCTGCATATCCCACAGACACTGGTACTGCAGCCAAACCTAATTGGGGTATTTCACAAACAGTGTTCAGAATTTCTCCAGTACATTTCAAGAGACATGCATCCCCCCAGTCCCCTGAAAACTGGGAGAAAAGCCCACACTCATATTAGTTGTAGCATCACGTGGCATCAGCCTCCTACCTTGACATACTGTTCCACTTCAGTCACAATTCCCATGACAGCAGAGTATGACTCCTCCAGAGCAGCGGGGCCATCTGGCATCCTTGTCAAAGCATTACGATAGAATTTCTCTTCCTCAGACAGCTCATAATGCACTCCGACCTAATAAACACAATTACACATGTGATACACATTCATTTCTAGGGCACTCAGATTAATTCCTAGAGGAACACACTAAGATAATCAAGCACAATTAATTGCAAAGTGAAAATAATTGCTCAGACTTAGATACAGCTTCTTTATACTTACCTGGTATCTCTGACTTTGAATTCTTGGTAGCGACAGGATTACCATCTTCCAAGAAAACATTTCTTGATAAAGTTTGTATCTACACTCTTCAATTGGCGGATTCAAGTATATCACCTGGTTGGTTATTCTTAGTTCATGCACAATGTTCTGCAGAAAAAGTAAACATACTCAGTTTTTCTGGCAGACACTACTGCATGTAGACAAGAATTCTGGACTTCAAGAAAGAAGCACACAGCTTTGAGAAATGAATGTGCACTTAAATGGGGAAGGCAAGTATTCCTCCAAAACCAGATGCAGAAGAAATATTTAACTCCCATATAAGTGCCAGGTGTAATTCTTGTGTTAAGTAATTGACAATAATGAAAAAAACCAACAAAATAACCCCTTAACAAAACTTACTTTGATCTTGGGTTCGCCACCAGGCTTATGGCTCACTTGAGGAGCATCTGTATCCATGTCAACTTCTGCTTTGTCATCTGCTTGTCCAAGAAGAACTTGGGTCCAGGCCCTCAATCCAGCTTGCAAACGAACACCCAGGATTCTTTCAATCTAAAGAAAGTAAGCCACATTGGAGGAAAAAGCTGCATATTCACTGCATAAAGATCCCCGCTACCGAAATACTCTGATACCAGGAAAACTATGAGGGCTCAAAGAACCAAGTGCTCCTTTACCAAGCCGTTGAAGAGGTTTAGGAGTTTTGATAAATTTTGAGTATCAATTCAAAGCTGCTCCTGTCCCCATGGACTTCAATGGAATTAAACCAATTTTAACTGCTTTGAAGTTGGCCTAGCCAATAACCTGACACTTATCTCAATAGGCAGAACCAAACAATATGAAGGCAGTAAGTCTTTGCTACCAGCATAGCAAATTTGCACCACCCTTTATCTACCTCACTCCACAGCACCTTTCTAGGCAGTCAGTCTATAGCAAACTATTTTCTTCAAAGGACAGAACTCCCCTTGAATTAATTGATCCAAAAAGTCAACAGCTAAAGACAAATAGGTCTTTAACCTTCTGCATACAGAAAACACTCAATTTTTCAGAGAATGGGGACAGAATTCTCCCTGGTGATTAAGAAGAGTATAATCAAAAGACATTTTGCACCCGACTAAAACGCTTCCTCTAACATACTACTCCTTGGTCTCAAACCTACCTCCATATCCAACTTATTGACCCAGATGGGCAGATTTGAATATGAATGAAGGTTTAAGTCATCCACAGCTTTCTGAACCCTGTTCAAGATTTCAGAGAAAGTCTTGTGATCATACATGCATGTTTCTAATGATCTCACTTCCAGGTCTATTTTCTCTTCGATAATGAGCAGATCATCCACCTAAAATGGTTTAGGAAAAATGGGATTTTTAGTTTTGACAGGTTAGACAGAGGCAACAATAATTACACAGTATGTTTAATCATTCTCTTTAAGTCTATAAATTTTAATAGTACTAACAGATCCATTCAGCTGGCCAATTTGTGTCAACTCCATCAGCTACTTCATCAAAGAGCTACAGAACAGGTCATCTGCTATCCAATTCCACTTTCGGTTAACCACACATTACTGAAGCATAAATGTAACAATTTTGCAGAATTTTAAGATAAAACAAACCTTTTCCTGGAAACTGAAGACTGTCTCGGCTAAGCGCTGTACATATGGATCAAGTTTGTATGATTCCCACACAAGTGCAATTCCTTCTGCAATCAAAGCCTGCACCTCTTTCTTCAAGCCAGCAACCAGAAGTGAGATAGTATTACGCTCTTCTACTTTCTCACATGTTCGTTCATATGTACGGACACTTTCAATGAGAGAAATAGCAAACGGATAGAGCTGGTTTGCTTGGTGAGCTTTGTTGACAATTGCTAGTGGAACACGGAAACCAAGCCACTTCAGGTTCCGAACTTCTTTTGAAAGTGTAA
This sequence comes from Microhierax caerulescens, assembly GCA_035590215.1. NCBI lineage: Eukaryota > Metazoa > Chordata > Aves > Falconiformes > Falconidae > Microhierax > Microhierax caerulescens. Next base: position 37,102,569 of record JAVJGJ010000060.1, read on the forward strand.
TTATTTCTGGGAGGAAGTTGACTTTCAGTTTCAGGACGTTTCCAGTTCGACCTCTAACACGAGTGCTTTCAATGGTGAAAATACGACCAGACACACCAAGGTTGCGTTGCTGAACTTTTCTTGCCCAGTCATCAAAGATCTCCTGAGTGTTGAGCTTCATGCGAAAGCTATCTCCATCCTGCTTTAGCTTCTGACCTTCTACATGGTTCTCCCAGCCTTTGCCAAGGACATCCTCAACCCGCTTCATGTAAGCAGTGAGCTGTCTGTCAATCTGTTTTGCCCAAATTATAGACCCAGACACAGGAGGCAAGTCACGGACATGACTCATTTTACAAGCTTGACTCTGTGGGTATTGTACTTTAAATTTGTCATGAAGAGACTCAATATCATCTTTTACACGCTGGATCAATTGCGTTTGGTATTCACGAATGGCACCACGAATGTGAGGTCTGACAAACAAGGCATTAAACCGAGAGAAGATCCTGAACATTTCATTGGCGTTCTTTGCTGTACCAAGCTGGTCTCTCAAACGGGCAGTTATTCTTGTTTCAACTCGATCAATTCTTTCATCGTATCGTTTCATTGCTGCCTCCCAGGCTTCTGTACCTTCTTTGGAAACATCTAACCCATCTACTTCCTTAACATTCTCATAAGCAAGATTGACTTCTTCAATCGCATTAGCATCAGCAGCATCAAAAAGGACTTCTGCTACTTTCATATCCTGTGGTTCAGGTACCTCTCCTTGATTTTGCTGGGCAACAGCAGTTACCTGCATTAGAATTACAGTTTAGCAAGTTCAAAATCTACCTACAAACAGCTACTGTTCTAACAAATATTGCAAAAAACCCTATGAATTAGTACGAAAACCTTAACAAACTTTCAGTCGTGTTTCAGATTTAAATTTCTACTAGGAATGGGGCAACAGTTACTTCACAAACTTCCACTACTGTGCAGCATAATCTCATTTTCCATTGTGGTTTAGCCAAGCTCGAGTATTTACATGCTCAATAATCTCCTCCATGTTATGTCTAGACTTGCTGTGCCTACTCACATAAGCATGGGCATGCAACAGGTCATGTATGCCAGAACAAAAGCTAAACCTATTGGTGAGGGTTCAAAACTAGACTGATTTTGTAATCAGACAGCAAATCCAAATGTAACATTAGTTTTGTGTCAGTAACTTTTTAAAGCAACAGTGAACACTCTTGAAGAAGCCACACAGATTTTCTGTGTGACGTTGACCAAGAATAGTACCTGAGGTCGCAAGACTCTCACAATAACTGCCCTCAGCTGCTCATGCTGACGCCTGAATTTCCTCATCTGATCAAGGCGACCTTGGAGTTTCCTATGAGCAGGATTGATACGCCACACCATCTTCAGGTTCTCTTCCCTTTTTCTTTTCACAATATCTCTCAGCAGAACTTGTAGCTTCTCATACTCATCATCCCAGGTTTGGAATACTTCAAAGCATGCAACCATTACCTGAAGAGAGTTTTAAAACAGGAATTTCAGCTCCCAAATTAAATGCTTCCTGAAAGTCACTATTCAATGCAAAAATACAGCTGCCAGTGCCACAATGCAAAAATACAGCCACCAGCGTTGCAAAACCACGAACATACCTTTTCAAATTCTTCATAGGCAACATGCATCAGTTTTCTGGTTCCCAACACTTTAAGAAGCTGAGAGCTCAGATCTCTTGAAATAGCCTCCACTAAACGCAATGCCCTCTGGATTGGATATTTTGTGTTTCTGATTTTTCTCAAATGGGTAAATATTGCAACAAGGGCCTGCCTTATTTTGTCCAGCTCAGTAGCAGACAGCAAGTCATTCAGTGGAAAGTCTTTCATCAGTGGATTATAGTCATTCACAGTTTCCAGAGCCTGTTTCAGACCTAAATGTAACAGAAAAGATTTTTAATATAACTTTTCATTTCATTAACCAAATCCGTAGCTTTAACTAGACCAAGATTACTCTGAACAGCATTCCCCTTTGTAACACAATGTTCAAGTTTTCCAACAGCTCAACTTCTGTAGGACGCTTGTGAAAATTTTTATTGAAGAGACATTTTACCTGTGTCTGTATCGAAGCTGACAGTTGCATGAAAACGCTTGCCATGTTTTAGAATATCTAGAGTCAGAAGAACTTCTGGGCTTTCACGTTTTTCCTGAATGCGATACAGAGCCCGTTCCAAATTTAACCAGAAGCTTATCTCCTGTAATGCAGTGCCTGATGCAGGATCTCGATCTAATTTGGTCACCTTAAAAGTAATAGTGAGAAAGAGAAGGGAGGGAGGAAAAGCATTTAATTTAAATACTTCAACTGTAAAAACCCGCTCTGTTACTAAGTGTAACTGAAACACATAACATCTAGGTTTTAATAATTCAACCTCAAACAGTTTTGGCAGTCATTCTGTGACAAGTGTAGGAGCTGCAGGGCAACAAGAGTCAAAATTTAATTCCAGTGGTCCTTAAAGTTGGTTTTAGAACCCTCATGTAATATCTTCAGCATAGTCTAAAGAGGTTATTGGTCCATTTTCTTGATCACTACCTGCAGTCTGGTTAATGACAGACGAGCCAAGCAAGGAAACCAATGTTTTATGCTCTGGAGTAAGAAAAGCCACCACTGTTCCATGAGCAGTAGGTTTTTACTGTGCCCATGGAGGTAAAAAAGCCATAGTAGTATCTGAGATGCTATTTCTGAGTAACTGCAGAACAGTAGAGTTCTTTTGAAAACAGCAGGAGTACAAGAGATTACGAGATAGGACTGGAGCAACTGCACTGAAGTGGTTGTGGATGCACCTGAGGAACTAATAAAACGAATAATCAAGTCCCATTTCTCTCAATCTGCTATAAAGATTTGAAGAATAGTTACAAAATTCACAAAGTTACTGCCAGTTACTTGAGTCTATTACAATAGAGATAAAATAGTCATGCTCTCAGCTACTCGTAAAACAATTCAGACTGCCCTCTAAATTTAGACTAGGCTTAGTTTATCCTATAGTTAGTCTAATTTAGACTAGCATCTCTGGTGACTCAGAAAACTGGTCTCAAATCTTCAGAGTAGTCCGCACAGCGCACTGTTCTACCAGTTAAAACTGTGAGGAAGACACACAGTACTACATAGTTTTCTTATCACATAGTCTACCACTTGGTGGTTGGTTTTTTTTCTTCTTTCTTTTACCTTTTGTATTTCTCTAATCCAGCGATTGACACCAGACTGTAGCTGATTCAGGAATAACGGATCCTCAGCCTTCTCACCAAAATCTGTAACCTTTGGTTTTTCTCCACGTTCGTAACACTGCTTGGCAACATTAGTAATGGTTGCATGAATTGGCAGGCTGATCTCTGGAATTTCAATATTCTGCTGCAGATGCAAGAGGCCCATTTCAAGTTCTGCAATCTTTTTCTCAACTGAAGGAGCCATCTTATCTCCATCCCTGAAAAAGCACAGAAGTTTTCACGTAAGAAGCCAAACCAAAAACCATACAACACATTGAAAGCCACCCGAACTACTTACCCATAGTCAGCAACAGCATCATATGCAACTGTGTCCTTAAAATAATTCCACGTGACTTGCTTTGAACAGTCACTGTTATATTTTTCATTAAACACTTCAATTCATTAGCATAAAGTGCAGTATTTATACAGAATTACCTGTCTGCTTTGCCAGATTCTCTGATATAGGACTTGAAAAATGGAGCAACAGCATTGCTAATGAAAGAGTGCAATGTTTCATATGGAGAATCTTCACTGAGAGTGAGTACTCTCAGCTGGGAAGACACTGGTTTGTCGGCATCAATCACTGGTGTACGCTTAATGAATGCCAGGCTGCAGAACAGAGAAAAGGGTTACCAACTCAACGTCTGGAACTGAAGCGACAGTTAGAATAGCTTTAATCTGACTGCAAGTTTAGCTCACAGAAGTCAAATGCTAACCTGCACCATCACACTTCATAATCTTTCTTCTAAGAGACCTGAATACAGGTCTTCCTATAAATACATCTTTATACTTCAGTAATCAGCCAAACTTAGCTATCAAAAAAGGGCTCCGCAATATGGGCACACTTGAGAGGCACACATCTGATACAGCTTCAGTCAAATAGGTATTAAGGTGACAAATATTTACGAGTCAGACATGACCAATGATTATCGAACCCAAGCTGTGTATGTCACATTTCAGAGCTAAAATCCTAAATCCATTTGCCTCAGCCTCGTGACACACCCTTGTTTTATTAGAGCCTCCACCTTGAAAAGCTGTTACCCCACCTGAATAAAAATACTGCATGAAGCACTAGGTAAAATGGAGGTAAATTTGTAGGTAAATCTGCTTGTGTAGGTTTTGCATCCATAGGGTAGAAATGTCAAGATCTATTTTACTAACTCACCTGTTTGATTTTATTCCATAATGAATGTCAGTGCTGATACTGTAGGAAATGAACTCTTTTTCCTCTTCTCCTTCATCTCCCACATCCTCTGCAAGAAATATGCCGCGTAATAAATTTTCTTTTTCCACTCTCTTAACCATCTTCTGTTATTACCAGACTATTTTCTAACTTTTAATTTCTACACCGACCTTAATTAACTGAATGAAGTTAAATTTAGCTTTGCAATATTCCCCAGATTCAGAGTGGGTTCACTGTTTTTTTATCAAAACTCCATGAACTTTTCTAGGTTGCTATAAAAAAATGATAAAACATTACAACAAGCAAATTATAACCCACATTCTGAAAGCCAAACCTTCTGCAATACGGAATGCACATTGACCTGTAGAGATATGCTGCCAGGATAACCACACTTCAGTGAGACCATTAGGCAGCTGTTGTTTTCTTTTAAAGTTTGCTTTGTTTATTTTCAGACTTTTTCTTTGAAAGTGATTTGGAAATTATGTCTCTGGACAAAAAAAACCTTCTGACAAAACAAAAACTCAAGCCATGGGAAGTACTCAGGCATCACTCCAGCCAATGTATCACAGATGATGTAATTGCTGGGGATGCAGGCAGTTGTGCTGCAATGCAGTGATTCTGTGCAGGTTACTCCCTGCTGGGTGACACACTGACTGGACACATTACAGTGGACTCTCATCCTGCCCCAATTTCATTTGGTGCTTCATAGGAGACACAACCTTAGGGTGTGACGTTTGTGATCCTGAGCACTGTAAGCCTGATCCCAAAACAACACTGCACTAGACACCACAGGAACCCATAGGAAAGCTGTTGGCAGGCTTAGCTAGAGTGCCACCACATAGCAGTTTTTGTTACGCAGAAAAATGAATTCTGTTTTATCGTATTTGTAATCAACAATTTACTTCATACTATCTAGTCTGTGCACAAATTGTTTTTAATAGTGTCAGAGAAAACAGCATCTGCATTGCTGCTGAAGGATCCGAATCTGTTACTGGCTGTCAATCAGAAAATCCACTCTTCCCAAATAGCTGCTATTAAACAAAAAGACATTGATGGAAATCCCTTCTGCCAATAGTAAATTGTACTCGGCTTCTAGAACATGTAGTAAGTATCTCAATTAATTTTTAACCATACATATATAACAATATCTACATGACAAGCCTGGAGCTAAATGATCACCATTATCTTTCATTACTTCCAACCCAAACTAAGGACATCCGACCTCATGTACCTGACAAAAAGGAAATTTAGAAATCATCTCCACAGCCCATTAACATCCAATAGATTTTCTTTTAATTTTTGTTAAATGCTGAAGCATGAATTCACACAGATTGCTGTCCCCCCCCGCCCCCTAGAAAATTCTACTGGTAGCCCTGCAGAAGAAGATGTCCCATGTTTTGGAAGGGGAAGGAGAATAATCAGTGGAAATAAGCGTAAGATCAGCAAAGGGGTATTTTAAACAACACTTTAAGTTCTCAGTGAATAGACAGCGAGTGGAAGAACCTTCTTAACATCTCCCTCAGTGTGCAGCAACTGCAGGGCATGTCCCGTACCTTACACGGGGGCTGCTGCCGTGATAAGTAATGCCGTATGAAGTGTGACTGCGGCAACACCTGATGCACATCCACCGGCACCGAACCAACAGCACACCGGGGGCAGAGATCCAGAGGTTTCTTAAAATTTTGCAAGCTCAGACCGGCAGGTGTGTAGCCATATACAAGCTGCAGGTCTTGTTTAATAATAAGAGTCTGTTATTAATGACACCTAGTTATATTTTATTATTGTCCGTTAGGCTGGATCCTGTGACAGCAAGCGCCTGTTTACAAGGAATTTCTTGGCAGTATAAAGCCATTTTCGAAATGGACAGACTGGGTGACAGCGGCAGGTAAGTAGCAGAGATGTTTTTGCAGCCGGTGCCAGTTTCGCTGCGGTATTTCACGCAGCATCTGCGGAGGTTTCCGACCGCCATGGCCACCAGGCCCTGCACGTCCAACACAGCCGCCGCCAGGCCTGCGCCCGCAGTTATGCCCTTTGCGGCCTCGCTAACTGGCCGTGGCACGACGCTTTTTACTGGCCGATTCCGCTGGGTTTTGCGGTGGTTTTTTTTAATTTTATTTTCTCCAGGATTTTGGGTGTTTTCTTTCGTTTG
>JAVJGJ010000060.1:37109952-37141488 GCA_035590215.1 Microhierax caerulescens
TCGGCCGCGCCCGGACCGCGGCGTCCTCCTCTGCCCGCCGCTGCCTCCGGCCTGTGTGTAACACGGGGTTAATTCCAGCGATCCCGCCGGGAGGAGACCGCGGCGGCTGAGGGGACAAGGACAGGGAAAAGGGAAGGGAAAGGGAAAATCCGCTCCCGCGCCGCTGCCCCCTGCCCGCCGCGGCCTGGCAGCACAGCCCGGGCGAGGCGTGTCCTGCCCCGGCAGAGATAGGGCAGACCCGGGCCTCACTCGTCCGAAGAAGAAAAATGCTTATTCCGTGTAAAAAATAAAGCCAGAAGAACAGGGAGCACAATGACGTTTATCCCTTCAGAAAGAAAGCAGCAGGCCCGCTCCCTCGTCACCATCAGGGGCTGATGACACACAGCTTCTCCTCAGGGAAGGGCAACCCCCCTCCCTTTTGCCATGGGAGTGTTGTACACCCGTTGTACACCCGTTGTACACCCCGCTCATCCAGCTCACACGCTGTTTACTTCAATGAATCCAGCGCCCGAACCATTACTCCCAGTCTTCTGTGAGACCATTTCCCAAAAGCCTAGGACATAAAGTGCACAGAAGGGACTGAATGCACAGTGCTGAGCAGATTTTTTCTTCAAAATTTTTCTTTTAAAAAAATCTTTAGAGCTTTCACAGATGCCATGTATGTGCCTGCTGTATCCCAGTGTACGTTTTTGATCTCAGGTCTCGGTTTAGCTCACTACTGCCGAGATGGAGATCCTGTTCCCCCTTGCCCACGCTGGTCCTGTCCCTCCCCCTGGTCCTGGCAGGTATTTGGATGTTCCTGGGAGAGGGGAGGTGGCAGGGAAGTTCCAGAACAACGCCACTAACTCCCAAGAAGTACTCTGCTGCTGCTAAGGTGACCCACAGACTGAAAACTCCATTTTTTGTTTGTATGAAGGTGGAAAAGGAGTTGTCTCCCTAAAAATAAAAACAAGCAACCAAACCATACAGAACTGCTTCCGCACGCCACATCTATTTCCTCAGATGGATACACAGGCAAATGCACAGAGACCCTCAGGCCCAGGGTCTGTTCAGAGATGCGCTGCACAGCTGCGAGGACACTGGGGTAGGACACCCCGCCTGACAAGGAAGCCCTGCCCTGTAAGCCACAACATACATGAAACGTGGCATTGAAGCGTGTTTGTCCAGCTATGATACTAGGAATCCAGAAAGCCCAGCCGTGTAGTCCAGCCCTTCTGTTTCTACCATGAAAAAAGCATGCTTATGCTTAAGTAGGCTCCTAAGGGGTTTAGGAGTCTGGTTTAACTTGAAAAAACCACTGATTTCTTAAGTAACGCAAATCTCAAACCTTGTCTGTTCAGCAACCAACCACAAGCACCAGAACTGATCAAGGTGGTTCATAGAAAACTGATCAAAACCATTTCACTCCCATCCCAGCCTTGCTGGAAAGGCAAGTTTTTTGTTTTTTTTTTAATGAGGAAAAATAGCGGTAGATACTCCGCTGAATATTCTATATACAGAATATAGTTACTGAGGTAGTGTTTAATACAACACTCGCCTATTTTTATCCAAAGTGTGATTTGCTCACACACTATCATTCTTCTACACACAAGTTATGTTTTAGGATTACGTTTCACATTAAAAAAAAAAAAAAAAAAAAAAACCAGCACTACATTTGCTAGGCTGTCTGAATTCCACCAAGGCTACCCCATACCTGGTCCTGTCTGACTGCTTTCCAATGGGGGGAGAATTATCTACTTAGATCCACGTAGTATGTGTCAGCATAGGCCAAGCACCCCAAAAACCACAGGTTAAATTAACACCCTAGCCTTAAGGATGCTCATTAAAAGTATCGATAATGCTCTTAAGCAACCTAGATATGCCTCGAGTGTAACTCAGATTCTCTTTGGGAGGTTAGCTCAAGCTGTGGTTCCATGTGCTAGCATGCTTGTTCTTCTAAACAGCTGTCATCTGCTGCACCAAAATGTCACAGAATCTGTGTAGCTTACAAAGCAAGATACAGCATTTATTACTGTAAAATGGCTGCCAGGAAAAAAATATGAGCAAGGAAAGTAAGGAGAAGAAAGCAGGGGAGAGATAACAAATATAAATTCAAGTTAATTATTTCTATACCACTGCTGCTGAATTGCAGAAAGTAAGGTCACAACCCCCCAACAAGTCTTATCTTACTGTAGATTTTAAAAACAGAAATATTCTACGTGCAACAGTACTCTATGGTATAAAGAGTACATCTAGGATTCTGATGTTTAAATGCTAGGCTACTTGCAACTAAAAGCCAACGTAGATAAGGCACTGTATTCCTTTAACCACTTCCACCTCACCTACTGAGCCAAAGGGAGGAGAAGATGTAAATTAAGTTAAAGGAAATCAAAAGCAAAGACAAGACAGACTAGCTTTTTGCAGTTCTCATGTTAGTTGAAGACTATGGAGAGAAAAGGCTTTAGCTTGCTCAATCATGGTGAAATTTGCCTTGATCTACTTGTAGTTAATTATGAATGTCCTTTTTTTGGATACACAGAGAACCTGGCCCTTCTTGTAAGTATGTGAGAAGCCATTGAAATCAGCCATCCAAAAGGCAAGATTGCCAGTATGACACTTTTCCCCTATAATTTAACTAAAAATAAGTACTTCAGAGAATCAGAATGAGATCTAGCACTTGTCAAGACAGACAAGATTTGCTCCTGGCAAATGCCATACAGCATATGTAGACAGAAAACCTTTTGCATAAGTTACAAAAGAAACAACTCCATTAAAAAACAAACAAAAAAAAAGATAGCCTTTTTCATATATTTAACAATGATTTACAAGTATTTGAGACCAAAACCAAAGCAAATAACCCAAACAAGTAAAAATCAGAGCAAATCACTTGTTTTCCCATCTTTAATCCTCTTGCATCTCTAATTCTGCAGCCAGAGTACTAGAGAAATTAGTATGGCAAGGATTTTTTACACTTGCATGAACCCCCTTTACTGTAGTCTTCTGGATCACAAAAAAGCCTAAAATAGCTTGGGGCAATTATGTGAATACCCTTCTCAAAACGGTGGAAGCCCTCTCAACACCACAGGGCTGATGCTTATGAAACTTCATGTATTGTGTGTGCAGTCCTCCACCTGTGCAGGAGTGAATGCAGTCCCAGTAAGACTGGGTTCTGAGAAAGCCAGCTGCAGTCATGCTGCTCTTCAATTATGTGAGGAAGGAATAATGTATTATCTTCTTTAGCTCCACAGTAGATTTTCCCTTGGGAAATTTTTCATACAAAATTTTTAACTACATCAAAGTTTTATTTCATAAGGTAAAGACAGCTCAAGCCAAGTCTCACCATATAAAAGAAACCATCATCTAGAGATGGTGATATAATAATTAGAATGGCATTTCTTAATGAGCTATATGCAGTCAGAGTCTCCACAATCATTGTGTACAGTAAGGACAAGACTCAAGGAACAAAAATGCTCCACTTTTAGGTGGGTGGTCCATAATGGCATCCAGAACAATACTCGGGATAACCTGGAATCATAGCTATCTCCTTTACGTACACTTATACTAAAGTAGTTTCCATACAGCACACCAACAAACCTCCAAACACAAGCATACTTGTGCTATACTAGCACCTTCCTTTCCATTTGGAAAAGGCCAAACCAAGCAAGCAATGCCAAAGAAAGTTGCTGGTCAAAGCTCCTGAGCTTTGACCTTAAAAAGAAAGGATTACAGTTCACTTCCTGAACATGCTTGCAACTCTTTAAGTTATTATCTAGAAAAATATCACTACTATCAGTACTTTAAATCATTTTAAATCATTGTATTTTGAGAGGCATTTGACCCTGATTTTGTAAACTGAATGACTGAATCCTCAGTTGTTTCAATATCTAGCTTTTGATTCACCATTCAGCGTAGGAGTGCATGTGAATGAGTTTACTTTTGAGCTCATGTAGAAAGCTATTTCTTTCAGTATGCAAAGGCTTGATTTATACCTCAAATCCTACATTTCTAACTCGTCAGATACTGACCACAGGCTTACAACCACACTCCACCCCCCCACCCCTCACCAAAACCCACCACTTACTGAAACTCAGCTTTATATCAGTTAATTTCCTCAGTCCGTTTGAAGACTTTTATGGATTCCAGAAGGCTGACAATTCCTACTGAAGACTTTTTTCCTACACCCTTGCCACCTGACCACATATCATCACCTACCACACTATAATCCTTGATTTTATGGCTACTTTGCTTGAAGCCTGTCAATGTAGAAGTGTTATAGGGGAAAATACTATGGTATGAAAGGTGCGCCTTTCGTATTTGTAGATTGGAGATTTATCAGATCCCTTTCAATACTGACACTTGTTCTAAAAGTGGTCTGCTTTTTTACTGAATATCCATTATTCCTGCTTTTTTTACTAATGGCCTTTCCATGTTTTTTTTTTTGGTTTTGTGAAATTTATGGAATTATTTTAATTTGTACAGATGATTCTGCCAACAATGGCAATCTGAACACACCCCCAAATGCCCTGTGCTAAATTTAGTTTCATGATGAGCAAGTAAAATTCACATGTTCTTTATTTGTCCATATAATACACCATTTTTTTTTTCTAAAGTCTTAAAATTAGATAAAAGTATATTAAATGGCAGGTGTATGAAGTTCTTCAGAAACAATGCCAGAACAAAAAATTGAATTACAAAATGTTAAAAAATATGTAGGTACATTTGAACTTAACATTCCACTAATGCATAATGTTACAGATATTGTCTAATGAAAAATAATTGTGCCACTTACCTATTTTTGCTGTTTCTAGGAACTTTTTATTCTGTACATAGGACAATTCTGTACAAAATATGAAGTCTACATTTTTATTACTTATTACCATAAAACAAGGTACAATGTATGTACAATATTAAAATGAAGCCATACTAAAGCCACACTAAAAAGACACTTGTAATATTACTTTTGACATTCCTGATATACAGGTGTAATTTTGGAAAACAGGGGAAGGTGTCAGACAGAACTTTATGAAGAACAACAGTCACCAAAATTCTACTTTAATTTTTCTTTTTATTTTGGAGGTATTAGTTTTAGAATGGTTTAGTACAGGATTATAAGTAGTATATAAATATTGATAATAAACATGCTAAACCATTAGTGGTGACAGATTTTGGAATATTGCCTAAGCAAATGGTCGATTGCCCAAAACTTCAAATATGACTTTATGGTGAACTTTAAGCCTTTAAAAACACTGTAATATTTCCCTTTTTGGTGAATGTTTATCTTCAATAAAGAACAGAAATAAAATCTAGACGGGGAAAGATGTTCTTATACGTTGAGCATCACACAATCAATCAAACATTGATACACAGTTCTTTTTTTTCCTTGGGTAACATAATTCCTTTCAGCAACCTCTTGCACAAACATACGGAACACCCAAAATCAAAAGGTAACTGATAATCTACCAGCTAAAGATGGAAGTTCAAACAATGGTATATCAAAATACATAGACATTGCTTTACACAATTAAAAAAGCACCCTTTTTCCCTCAAAAGGAGAAGGCATCTTTAAACTGTTTTAATATAGTTTATCCTAATGGTAAAGCATATTCTTTTTCAAGTTTTACAGGAAATGTTTTCAGACACAGTGGACATTCCACTTAAAGGTTGGGTTGGTCTTTAAATTTAGTTGTTGTAAGCCAATATTCACCACCCACAATTTTCTTCCAACAGACAACGTAACAGTATCAGAAGTTGAATGTTAAATGCAACCAACAAACAGCAGGCACTACATCTGCACAAGGTTACTACGAATGTCTGCTTTGCGCGATTTTTTTTTTTTTTTAATGGATGCAGGAGACATTATACTTCCTTAAAAAGTAAAACAAAACTATTTTTAAAGAAGCCACATTTTTATCTCTTTTATGCATCAAGACATTAAACATTAAGTTATATCATGTTACTGCCAGAGACAAAAGAAACTAATCACCCATTTAGAATAGCAGAACACATTTCAAACAGCTTGTAAGCAGGATAAGTAAGTCAAAATACTGGCCACCCTGAGAGAAATCAAATATTGAAGACAAAGCACTATATTTGAAAAGAGATTTTCCTCCCGTGCTTTTCCATCTACAACAAAAAGCTCATTACATGCAAGTAATCTTGTGGAATATATAGCAGCATTTGAAGATCATCAGCAACTCAGATGCATTTTCAGTTCACTTGTGAGGTGTATTTGCAGCACATGTGCTCTTTACAACAACAACAAAAAATATTTTCACGGTAAAATTATGGTCACTATCTCCTCAGCTCTTAGACTCATTTCAAAAGAAGCAGAATGGAATTCAAGGATCTATTCTTTTTCCTATGTTAATAAGCTTGTGATGTTGTCTTTCCTGAAAGGTTATGTTCATTTCTCAGATAAAAACTGATGCAACTGAAATCACGCATAGTATCTGCCACAGAATATTGAACTCCTAGAGCCCAAGAAAAATGCTGAGTATTAAAAGCTCAGATAAGGGAGAAAACAGTGAAAGATTATTTTACTGACTTGAAAAAACTGAAAATGAAGTTTTATATTCAGTCTATTCCCAGTCATAGTAAACAAATTTTTATTTTAGGAAAAATTCTTCTACCAGTTCGTATCTGGAATACTGGTACTGTATTATACACTAAAGACTGGAAAATATGGCTTTAAATATACATAAAGTATTAGGACATGGTATATATAGACATATATCTTTATCCTAAGTAAAGGAGAAATAAATTTACAGAATTCTTAGAAAGGAATGATGATTGAGGATTGTCATGAAAGTTACCAGTTTGTAAGCCATGTTTTGTAATATGAAAGAATAACTGTGTATTTTCAAATCTGCTGGTATATTACAAGAGAGCAATAATGTGGAAACAACTGTAAAGTTGAGAAATCTTAGAAAAAGTTTAATACTTAAATTTTAAATACTTTTACTTTTGAAAACACACATTTATCATTAGTACCAACTATTGGTCATTCATTTATTTAGATGGAAAGAGTTCACAGAATGCTTTTCTCAAATATGACTATGAAACCTGCATGTTATCAGCCAACTGGTACTATGATAACACCTCCAGGAAATTGAGTCCACTTGATTATAGTCAACCCAATATTCTGCATATGGAATTAGGTAATTTACCATTGTTTGAACTACTAATCTTGAGCTGCATACCTTATTAAGTTATTGCCTACAGAACTGGGTTGAAGAAAGCTTTGACTTTGTGTGTAACTGATTGGTATGGCACAAAAAAGTAAGTTCTACTGTAGAACTGAGTCCAGAAAAAAAAAACAAAAACAAAAAACCAAACCAAAAAAACCCACCAAAAAACTGTTCCTCCAAAATAATATTTCACTGCAATAGTTTATTGCCCATCATGTGATATTAATTCATCAGCTCTGCAATGTGATTCCAAGGCTTTCATGGTATAGATATCCTGAGGCAGTTCTGACTTGCGTCGCACGAGAGGACGATCTTTTTTCTGATCTTTCTGTGCCTGAAATAATAATAGAACAAAGTTGGCCAAATATATTAATTAATAAACAATTACTTAAATAATTATTGCACATCAGTATGTTCGCTTATGGGAAAAGAAATTAAAAACCTATGGGGAAAAAATTAATAATTTCTCCTCTTTTTAACCCACCAGCTACCCAGTTCAAGTCTTGAAACCATCTTTTTGCTAAGAGGAAAAATTAGAAACAACTAAGAAATTCTAAGCTATTGGCATTCATGACATTACTATCATGATTATCACTTGATATAATTTTTAAAAATAAAATTATCTTCTCACTTTAAAGATTCTCCATGCTTCTAATTACTTGCATGATTCACATATCTGAAAATTTAAGGTTCTGCTGTATTATTTTTACCAATACCCTCTCAAAAAAACCCCAGTATTCCTATCAAAGTATCTTTGAACTAACTACATAAGGGTGGTTTTATATAGTTCCCATGTCTGTCTCACCTACCGTAATTTGCCTGTTAGATTAATTATGTTTATTCATGTTCTTCTATAAAAAGTCCTTATAAAAACTCATTGGCTTTTACTTAGCCATTGATTTACTAGCATGTTCAAAAACTTAGTAAGTCATGGTGGTCAAATTTTATTGTAGCAAAGACTATTCACTAAAACCACTCGCATAGTCTAGAAAAAAGATACATTTTCGCATAGGTACAGAAAAACCCCCTCAATGTCTACTTTCCTCATGCATTCCATCACCTCTCCAGTACGAACACCCTGCTACACTGCTAACCTCTGGCATAAACCAGAGTTTTCACTGAAACTATAGATCCTGACATAGCTCACTTCTGAAGTTTTATTTAAAAAGAAACTAAGCTGTGCTTTTGATTTGCCTTTTTTTTTCCTTTTTTCTTTTTAAACCGCTAACTGTAAGACCTCTTGTTTTACCATCAAGGTTTTGATGATACTTAGCAAGGGATATATAACTGTCTCTCCAGTATCCACTCAAAGGCTGATGCAAGAATGCTACCTAGTTTTCCTTCTGCAATACCTTAATGCTTAATCAATCAACCCTTTTCCTGCCTTGTGACCCAGATTTATCAATCTTCTTGCAAGCTTTATACTTCTCACAGATTTCTGTGTTTTTCTAATAAGAATTCCTGCTTCAAACCAATCTATAAGCTCTGCTAGGACAGGATCTCTATCTTTGAAAAACAGCTTTATAATCTTTCTAATAATCTCATTTACTTCTTGCATACTTTTTTAGCAAGGAAAAGTGGGAAAGCATGCACTTGGGAGAGATAGCTAAGGAATGCTTGAACAGTTCCAACACAAGCTGCAGAACTTTTAGTTTACAATTTGTTTCTTTTCCATTAGCACAATTTTTTTAATCCCCACCCCTATCTAAAAACTGGGGAGGGGTGGCAGAAATCAAGTTAATCCATAGTAGTGCGATGCACTTGTTTTCCAGCTGGAACACTATAATCAAAAAAGCTATATATAGCCCCAACACCATAGCTGTTGAATTCTTTGTAGAAAAGAAGGTCAGACCTCGGCAGGCTCCTTGGTTTTAGTTTGGGTTGCCGTTACTGTTTGCGCATTGTGTAATACCAGCTGAAATCCCCAAACACTTGCAGCAGCTTGGGCTGGGAACTTTGTTCTTAACTGCCTGCCCCAAATACTAGTATATAGTCATACTTCAGCTGCTTTTCTTCTGGAACTGATGTGAGAGCACTCAGAGTTAAGAGGTATTAGGTTTATTTCTCTCTGGCCAGGATGGAGAGTGAACCAAAGTCTCCTAAGTCTTGAGAAAATGGTTACGTGCTAGAAAATAGCATAGTAAAAGATGGACACTACCTTCAACACAACTCTAAGATAAAGCAGTATGCTTTTTTTTGCCAATTATCTCATATATATCAATTATCAAGTATCAATTATCTTGTACCTTTATCCACTAGGAACTGGTTCTAGGTTCTGGAGCTAGTGAAAGGAGGCAACTCTCCCCATTACCTGGCCCTGGCTAAGCAACCCGAAGTTTGAAAAAAGGCAGAGGTTTAGAAACTTCATTAAACCCAGTACTCCTCACTGACTAGCTCTAACCAGCATTCCCATTCAGGGGAATGCTACCCTCATTCATTGCCCTGGACAGGGTGTAATTCAGCCACCAAGATTTATATGTAATGTACAGGGTTCCATTCCAGAGATAAGTGTTTAAAAAACAGCGATCACTGAGCATATCTTGGTGGCATTCCAGCATTTCTTTTGATTTCGACCTTCATTCAAAATGCCATAGTACAAGTAATAAATAAAATATAATCTTGCAGAATAGCGACACTGGAATTTTAAGAAAGTAATGTAGGTTAAGTTGACCATATGCTTATTTTTTTTATTAAATTTCTTGTCTGATACATTGGTTCAAATTAACTGACTTTATCTTTGATCTCAACCAGTTTTTCCAGCTCCAGATAATTTCTTCTTAAACACTGCTGGATTTAGAGATATTCGTATTACTGATATTGCTACCAGACATCTTGGTGATACTGCAGTGCTCTCTGGCACCTCTCCATCTTACATGAACTCCAAGTTTAAATCTCGACTTTGAATGCCAGGATGCTAGTTCCACTTAACTGAAGTTAAATTAAAAACCACCTGAAGATTACGAAGCATTAGCTAAAGATGAAAAGACTGGAATGACCTTGAGACTCCTTGCCCTGTAGCAGGTAGTGGACTGTGACAGAGGGTAGACTGAGGAAGAAGACTCTTGAGTGGGCAAGACAAATGCACACTTTACACATTTTTTTCAAAACATAGTAGCTTTAGTCACTAAGAAGTCTCTGAATAACAAGCAAACAAAACTGTCATTACTAGACTTGTATAATCGTTGTTCCCACTGTGACAAAAAAGCTATTTCCAAGTGAAAAGAAAACTAGTTTCTGTAGAATAACTTCAAAAGAGAAGACACTAGAAATATAACACTTTATTCCTGGCTGCTACAGTACCACTTAAAAGTAGCAGCTTTAATTAAGTTTATTACTCTGGGATACATGGTTACAGAGCTGAAAATACAACCCAAATTTATGTCTATGATTAAGTCATTTAAAGTACTCTAAATTACTTTTTTTTTTTTCTTTTACTCTTCATATGGCTTTACCTGACAAGCCTCTTCTTTCACTGTCTTTTTCAACATCTGCAAATCTTCAATTAAAGGCCCATCTGTTTCCATTGCAACAGGACTGTTCAGCAAACTCGTGTCACTGTACGTTGGGTACTAATAAAACGCAAAGTGTTAAAATAATCATTCTTAGTAATACCTAAATACTAAGAGTGTATTTGAGCATTTGAATGGTATGATTAATCATTTGAGCTTAGCTTCAATATCTTATGCTTCCAGGCGCCAATTAATAAATTTAAAAATGGAACTCAAATTTCACTTGGCAGAAACACCCTTTTGAAAAAACACAGTCAGAATACATAAAATATGCTTTGATTATCTGAGATTGAATTATAAAATATTCAGATGTTGCCAGTACTGAATGTCTACTTTGGCACTCATTTATCTGAAACCTTATCAATACATTGTCTAGTAATTTGTGAACAGTGTAGCAACTGAAACACAGTAATTTTACTTTCTGGTGTAATTTTGTGTTGCAAGAGAAAATATACTGTTAAAAGACCAAATATGGTTAATGTACATTTAGAATAATTTAAAACCAAAATATTAAAACTTTTCTGTCTTGAGAAAGTAAAATAGTCATAAAAGTCTTTCAGGAATTAAAAAAAAAATAATGATCTTGTAAAAACACCCGTATAGTCTCTAAAGCTTACTGTACAGCAATCTCTATTTTGAATTCTGTTTTAATTCAGATGAGGTCTTGAAATCAAAATTCATTTACAAATAGACACACACTTTTTCATCCATTTTTCCTTATAATTATTTTAGTATCTGAGTGTACCAATAACTTAATGCAGATGAGACAAAATAGAAAAAAATGACAGAAAAGATCTAATGAATGTAATTATAATGATCCAAAATCTTAAAACGTATTCTTGTGTCATGCAGAGTCAGGAACAGCTTTGAACAACAAGAATTGGCAGTTATTAGACAAATTAAAAAGTTAATAGAAATTCCAGGGGAAAAAACCAACCTTGAAAATCCATTATAAAGAGTGCTATAAGCATTTATATCTTTGTATCAATTAAGTGAAGCACTCAGTGTTCAAATTATTTTAAATTGCTTCCAATTATTAGCTCTCTTCAAGCATACTATGCAGAACATACTGTATACACATTGTATTAACCCGTTTCAGAAAACATGCAGTTACAAAAAATTACCTGGGAAGAAAAGGGAATTTACACTGTAGAACTCTATATTTACTGCTACAACTCAACCCTCTTATTTAGCCAGCCATGCAATAGTTCACCATTTTGGGATAGCAAATGACCGTGTGTATCAACTGCTCTTCAAGCAAGGCTTTTTTTTTTATGGCTTATCTGATCAGAGCAATGTTTTGTCACTGAAAGTCCATTGCTGGTTGTATGAGTGATTCTTTTTCAATTAATTTAACTGACCGGTTGTCAACTGCCATTTTCTTTAACAAATTTTATTTGAGTAGTTTACTAAATGTTCCCTAACAAATGCCACCAAAGAGAAAAAAAATTCCTCCTCCCTAGAAAAGATGACCCCATACTTTCTGTTTTAAAAGAGCACTGAGATCATAAAGTGTTCCACTTCTGTTTATAAAGTACCATTACTCCCTCTTCCACCACTTTAAACTCAGCTAGATGATGTTGGAAAGTTACAGTATAGAAAGTTTCTCGCTGCAGTATTGTAAAATTCTGGCTGCAAAGCACTGAAATGTTTGGGGTTTTTTTTTGCCCATAGCAGCATTCAGTATGATTGAGATAAAGGAAAACAGGCATCATTTGCCAAGCAAATTACACAGGGGGTAGGAGTCCAAGCCAAACCATCCCCTCCTCCCATAATTTCAAAATACAATAAATAGTCTAAAGGACCTTTGTTTCTTTATCAAAATTTCAGTTACATCAAGTAACGCCTGACAGGATGTTTTTCCTTTTTAGTAAGAACCCGAGGTGCAGGTTCACCAGAAGACTGGACCAATGCAAGTATGAGAATAAATGCAGCAGACAAGAACATATAAGATTACTTTAATCCATTTGACACAGAGGAAAACTAACCAGTCATAACTCAATAGTTTACAGAACGATCTCTTTTGTAATATATTGTTTGCAAAACAGCTTTTCAAGAGAAACCAATTATGGCATCTCTGTATTTTCCATAATTTTGCACAATAACTTTTCAAACCGCAATACAGTATATCTCCTATTGTAAGAAAAGGAAAAAGTACTTCATATCATACTTTTCAGAAAACCTTCTTTTATAAAATAATTACTTGCACAAGAGAAAGGTTACAAATTTTAAAAGTACTTTTATTGTATGTCTTTCATAATACAATTAGTGAAATTGCTTTATTTCCATGATCAGTCAGACCTGTCTTCCCCACTGATACTTAAAAAACCTAAAATATTTAAACAGGAACATGTTAATCTTTTCTAAATACCTGGGGATTTGATTTGGCTAGATTTTCTATTTTAACCCATGCTTCTTCCCGTTCCTTCGATTTTAGCTTCTCTCTGGAAAAAAAAACCAAGACCACCACTTAGAAGAAAAAATGGCAAAAGCAATTTGGTGAATCTTGCATCACAACTTACATACTTTTTTAAAACATGAATATATTCTTCTGGTAAGAATTCAACAGAATAAATTATTTAGCTATGACTGTTTCAGCCTACTGCCCAAAATATCACTTACTGTTGACAGGATAATTTGCATCATATCAATATCCTGTGATCAGAAAGCAACATTAAAAGGGAAAAAACCTGTATTTTCTCATGAAAGCAACAAACTAACTGATACCAGTTTATGTTTAATACTGTACATTATTAAAAGGATTAAAATTAAAACAAAGAAGTCTTGATCTATGTTGAAAATGTGTTTGTGTTTTCGCTTTATAATATTTGAATTCTATATTGAAATATAAGAAACTAGTATCTGACCATAAAAAAGGGCAGAGATACTTAGATTCTTACTGCCAGTCCAATGGCTTCAAGTAAAGGAAAGAGCCCAGAGACATTTTGAATTGGACACTATCAGGGAAGTATCAATAAAAACACACTCATTAAGGGAGTCACAAGCCAAGAGGGATGACACAGGATGGTTTGGTCTGGTTTGTTTTGGTGTCGTTTTTTGGTTGTGGTGTTTTGGGTTTTTTTGGGTTTTTGTTGTTTTTTTTTTTTTTTGGGGGGGGTGTTAAATTAAAGTTGGAAAGGTTTGTTTCTTTATGTCTAATGTATGCAAAATGTTAAAATTGA
Organism: Microhierax caerulescens; assembly: GCA_035590215.1. Lineage (NCBI taxonomy): Eukaryota > Metazoa > Chordata > Aves > Falconiformes > Falconidae > Microhierax > Microhierax caerulescens. The sequence continues at coordinate 37,123,810 of JAVJGJ010000060.1, forward strand.
GGGGGTTTCTCCTTCCTTTCTTACAGATAAATAACATTGCAGAGACTACAGTGAACAGCTGTCTTTGAAAGGTGGTAGAATTTCAAAGGGCTTTGAGCTAAAAAGTGCTAAAGAAGCTGTCAGGCTTCACTGCATAGAGCAGATGATTCAAATGTAAAAAAAAAGTTATATTCAAGCAATACACAATTTTCCTCCAACTCTCTATTAAATGAAGAACTCTTTAACAAGCTCCTTTTAAATTCTTGTATGGTGGTGGATTATTTTTTTGTTGTTGTTTTGTTGTTATGTCGCTCAGCACCCTGCCTGCCTTAGTTCACACTCAAAATGACACTGCCCACCCCTCCAACCCCAAAATACAGAAGAAAAGGTTGCTTTCCCATTTAAAAGTGATTCTACTTACTTGCTATGAGGCAAAACAGATTTACATAGGGTTTTTTTTAAAGCCAATGTTCACATTTTGAAATCTTTAAACACACGTTTTTAAAATCTGTTACACTACAAAATCATTTCTACTTAAAGTATATTAAGGAACATCAAACTTGTACAAATCCATCTACATTAAGAATTTGTACTACTTCCAGTATGCTGCTTCAAAACAGGTGTATAATTTGAACACTACTTGAAGGAATTCCTGTTCACTTTGAAATTAAAAACAAAATTCAAATCCAGGTTATTTTCAGTACCCACTTTCTAATTATGCTCCCCAGCCCGTAAAACAAGAGCCAAGCCATTAATACTTTTGACTTTGCAATCTCATTTTAGTAGATTTAGAATATGAATATTAAAAAAATTATATTTATAAAAATATTATAACAGTATAAAATGATAGCATTATAAAAATAGAGGAACAGAATGTAAGTGACTTTATGATCTGTGGTTTTGGGTACAAAACAGAAATATTCTAGCTTCCAAATCCCTGCTGTGTTCACTGGCCTATGCAAGAATATACTGAACTCAGCAGGATTCTTCTAACAAATGAAGTACGAATGCCCCTGTATTACAATCAAGTAAGAACTTTTGGGTAACTTTTAGAAAACCACACATATATGCTCACACATAATGCAATGCTGAAAAATACCGGGAAAGAGTTTTGGGAAGAATTAAGTGACAACATGAAAGAAAATAACACTGGGTAAACAAAGCATGCTAAAATAAACGGGATGTAAACGAAACTGTTTGGCAAATCTTTTACACTGGCCTCCACGATTAGCAGTGTCCCTCTCAAAAAAATTCATTTTTAGGAAGCTGGTGACCCTCTGTAGTATTAGGTCAAAGACTACACGAAGCATCCTATTCTTGAGATTTTACAGTTCATATATAACAAGAAGTTTCACCAAGTTGATTTTGAGACTGCTGTACTATAATCTAACGGGCCACTTCCCACTAAAGACACAGTAGTTTTTCAGAGCTAAAGCACTCTGAACAAATTATTCAAGAACAGACAGACACACTGACATGAAAACTTACTTCAGTTTTTCTGCTTTAAATTGCTGTGTGCAGTCATCGAACAGTTTTTGGTTCATCTCCATGAAGAGTTTCAGAGCATTGTATATCAAGCCATGTATTGTCCTATAAGTAAAACTTCTGGTTGAAACTCAGAGTACTTTAAACTTTGAAATCTATTTTTTCTGGTCAACAGTAGCCAATAGCCTACATAACTGGAAAATTACATCATTTCAGAATAAGTGGAAACAAAACTAGTTACTGGAAGTTTCAGTTTACCCTCAAAAGGGCTAATACAAGTACTAAAATTACCAAATTTGAATGCAGTTTTCTTAGTCTATAGTACTACTTGTCACACACTTCTGATGTTTGAACTTCATTTTTAATGTGTATTAATACAGGACTAGTTTTGAAATTTAGTAGCTGACACTAATCAAACTAGGGTTACTATAGAAAATGCAAGATGACATTAAAGATCTTGAGATAAGTACCTTACTGGCAACTGACAGATTCAGGAAAAAAAAAAAAAAGGTTAGTGATTAAAAGGAGCCTAGAAAGTCACCATTCATTCTGAAAACTGCCACACAGCAACAACACTCACTTCAACACAATTATGCCAAGACTCTAGAAAAGTGTTAGAAAAGTGAAGTGGAAAACATCAGAAAAGTTGAAGTAAAAATAATCTGCTTTATGAAGAACTTTTACAAATAATTTACAGTTCCAGACTGTAATCTATTGCTGATCATTAAATCCAAAATGCAATCAGTTATACAATTACTTTGTATCATACGCGTGAGTTACAAGTAAGAGTGCAGCTGTACTGGGTAGCATGACTTCTACTCAGAATAAAATAAACACACGGCCTTGAAAGCCAGACAAAACCACCAACAGCAATCCACATTTACTATGTGCAATTGCACCACTGAAACAGAATTTTATTAATGAGTACATTATTTGTTATTGCTTACATCCAGTGACAGTAACCAATCACTTGAACTTCCATTTCTTTTCCTGTGTTTAGTGGCAGATTGCTAACTCATGCTTGGCCAACCCATCAGTCCCCAATTCATGGCCAGTGCTAGACAGCAATACTTTCACTTTCCCAGCAGTTGCACAACTGCTCAAACAAAGAGGCAATTTACAATGGAACAGCCGCAGAAAGGAGCTGACCAGGACTGTTTCCATGTGTAAGTACTATGTTATTGGGCGGAAAAAAAGTGAAAATAGTCAATGGAGAAAGAAGAGAAAACAATAAATGGGAGGAAAAAAAAAAGGAAAGGAAAAAAAAATTACCTGATCTACAACATATTCACTAGAATGTAGAAGAAAAGGAAATCAGCAAGGAGGTTAAAGATCAGAAATCAAAGTTAAGTCTTTAGAAGTATCTGAACTACAGATAAATGCCAAATTTGCTTCATATTAATAAAAAAAAATCATGGATTAGATGCACTAAAACACTGCTTCTTGTTTAATGAAAAAAGGAAAAAACTATCTTCTTCAATTCTTAATATTTCCTACAAATTTTGACAGTAGTCTCCTCCTTATCCAGCAACTTTAATGCCACAGAATAAACAGCTCAACAATTGTTGTAACTAGCAACTCAAAGATGTGAGTCACTTTTAAGCCTAAAACTAGACATAAGTGAAATAGCAGAATTTTATTTCTACAAGTGTTTCTTACTTGTTCCAATGCGTCTTTGAATTCCGGTACAAGGATGGAAACATGATGGGTAAAATCTTTGCTGCATTATCACTAATTAAACTCATAATATATTCATTATTCCAGTAGTATAATGCTCGCTCTGCAACCTAAGATGACATGAAAAAAAGAAAACTTACTCAGAAAATCTCTTAAAGAGCAAATAATTGAAATGTTTGGCAAATACAGAATCATAGAATCATTTAGGTTGGAAAAGACCCTTACAACAAGTCCAACCATTACCCCAGCACTGTCAAGTCCATCACTAAACCATTTCCCTAAGCATTGTATCTACCTGTCTTTTAAACATTTCCATGAATACTGATTCCAGCACTTCCCTGGATAGCCCGTGCCAGTGCTTGACCACCCTTTCAGTGAAGAAATGTTTGCTGACATTCAATCTAAATCCCCCCTGGCGTAACTTGACGCTGTTTCCTCTTGTCCTGTTGCTTGTTACCTTGGAGAAGAAACCAAACCTCACCTGTCTACAACCTCCTTTCAGGCAGCTGTAGAGAGCAGTAAGGTCCCCCCTGAGCCTCCTCCTCTCCAGGCTAAACCACCCCAGTTCCCTCAGCTGCTCCTCACAGGACTGGCGCTCCAGACCCTTCACCAGCTCTGTTGCCCTTCCCTGGACACGCTGTAGCCCCTCAGTGTCCCTCTTGTAGTGAGGGGCCCAAAACTGAACACAGTATTCCAAGTGTGGCCTCAGAATTAATGTAAGAAAAGTTTCAACTCTAGGTTTGGAATTTTTGTAGTACAAACGGCAGTCATGGAGAGGACGCAAAGAGACATGGAAAAATTTTTCTTTGATAGGGACATGATTCAAACTGTAACCTATGAGCTCTGAAATTCAAGCAAAATGTTTTCCCAAAGAAAGAGTATTTGTAGAACTCTGTTACAATCAGTGAATGGAAACACTACGTACCCAGAGAGTTCAGGTACTTCTGAGAGCATCAAGCTTTTAACTGTTATGTTAAGCATAACACTGAAGTCATTCACCCAATACGGATGCATGTACAGCATTCTTAAAAGAAACAGTAAAGCTAACATTTGGTTCCCTAACATTTGACACAGAATTGAGGACTTTTTTTTTTTTTTCCCCAACAAATACAATTAATTACGGTGAATAATAGCAGGTCTTTAACATTAACAAGTCTGCTTTATAAAAATCCTCATATTATTGTACATTCAGTAAGTACAGACCTGAAAGTGTGGACTGGACACACATTTGGCTAGCTGTCTGAAAAGAGGCTCCATAACTTTTACAAATTCAGATGGTTCAATAACATCTAAAATTTCTTCTAGTTCATTTAAAAACATGACTTCTTTTGGACTGTGAGTCTTTGGCCAGTATTTCAGCAGTGCCATTACAACCTGTAGAGACAAAGTGAACATAATCTTCATGATAATTTGACTTTACTTCGCGTTAAATTGTAACTCATTAAGAACTCTGGTATTTCAAACGGACCACAAAACTCAGATTTCTTTTCTCGTATGACAACAGTGATCAGACATGGTTCAGTGTCACAGAAATAACTGCTAATAGGTCTAAAAACACTTCTTCAGAAAACAAAGTTATACACTTAAGAGACATGTTCAAAAATAACAATCAGAAGACTACAGAAAGTAACCTGACATCTAACTTAACACGATCATCAAATCAAAGTTCAAATTTGCTACTATACTACGGGGAAAATTATCTGCCACTTCAGTGACAGCAGATTTTGATCTCTGAATTCTTGGAGGCATACTCCAAAGCTGAAGAAATTTTACATCATATTTAAAAAAGAAATTTGCTCTAAATACTCAAATTGACAGGTGACCAACTACTCTAGGCATGCTGCTCTTAAACGGTGAGTTTTATTTAATTGACTATATTACTATTATCACAGCCTTAACTTTATTCATGATTATTAAATCATTTACCTAGCTTGCTGAAGCAGTTTTTGCCTAGCAAACCATGAACGCTCAAAAGATGGGGGGGAGGAGGGGGGGTTGGGATCCATGAAAATCTCATCTACTGAATATATACGTTGAAGAATTTAACTCTGAAAAGTGATACTAGTCTAGCAGTTAAATATATCCAGACATTGTATTTATTAGTGGAGTTATCAATTATATCATAATTTATTCAAGAATCTTCAAAAATGCACAATGCTCTATTGAAGGAGTAACAACTCTTGTGCTGTTAGCAATTCTGATTTAAGGAAAATGCGAGTAGACACAAATGTTTTTGTTATGAAATGATAATGATTTTTTCCCAAAGATGTCAGTTTTTAAACCACAGTATAAGATGTATTTTTTTTTTTAAAATATAAAACCTGTTTTCCATCTGTGGCAATTTGGTGCCAAACAGCATTCAAATAAGAAGACATTTTCTTTCATGACATTTAAAACATGTTAAATACTTAAAAATTACTACCACAGCACTCAATCTTAAATTTAGGTATTTTTGATGAGAAATCAATATAACCTTGAACATATAAATTTATAAATGCTCTTTTTTGTTGTTAAAGATTAAAAAGCCACATAAAGAAAAAAAAATATGACAGTGTCTGTCTAGTCTTAAATGCAAAACTGGAGAGAAAAACAAAACAAAAAACCAACCACAAAACAGTAGACTCCCTGAAAAAACTCTTTTAAGATAAAGTTTGTATTTGTCTTTTTGTGTAGTTTTAAACTTGCAACAGTCCACTAGCCTTTCTCTCAGAGAATAATTTTTCTCTCTCATATATGAAAAAAAGCAGTCTTCTTTTTTATAAAAACGTCCTCCATTTCAGATGTTCAGCTTTTTATCTTTAAAAAGTATATGCAATATTTAATATTGCATGTTGACAAGACAATGCAGTAAGAAATCAGTGCATCTTTCATGTATGTATTATTTAATCATGAAAGATGACACTGTGTCCTCAATGAAGCCTTGGGAAATTTACGCAGATTTTTTTAATAAGATGTCAGAAAGCCTCATATGATGATTATAAGGGGAAACAAAGCATTTTATTTTGCAACGACCAGAGTTTTTGAAGGGGAACATAGTACTTCAGTGATGCATGTGCTAAGTTTTTAAAGAATGCTGTAATCATGTACTAATTTGGGATCAGAATGGGAAGCAGAGCTGGATGCATATTAGTTCAGATTTGTACTAGGAAATACGTGACATCCTAGCTGATGTCTGAAAGAAAGCTAAGATTTCAAGATCTCATACAGCACAAATGACAGAATGTCTGAGATTTGATATCTTAATGAGTATTAAAAGCTCCAAGTAGAAGAGAGTTCTTGCTCAGCTGCGTACTTCATTTCTTTCCATTTCCAAGAATTCCAGTTTCCATTTTACAACACAAATAGTTATAATCTAATAATGTGCACTTTTGTTAGTAGCAATTTACTTAGTGATTACACATATTAGTTCTTACCTACTTAATATTGGGTGTAATGAGGCAAACTGCTATATACTATCGTGGATAATTAGTAGCATTCATCTGTACAATTATGTGCAGCCAGACCAAGGTCTGGTTTTGTCTATGGTCCAAACTTGGTAGACAAGAACAGGATCTGACTCAAAAGCCTTGCATCAGTAGGTAGCTCTGTGTGCCAGAAATCTGTGTTCCATCATAAGATCAGTCTCTGAACAGAGACAGTTCAGGCAAGCTAATTTCTGACTAAACTGCTTCTGGATCAACCATCTCTTATCCAGTCAGGCAGAACAAAATAAGCAGAATAAACTCTGGTCTGTCTGTAAGAGATATGTTCTTAATGTTTTAATTAATTTTGGACATTCCAAAAAATCTTGGAAAAACTGAACTTGATAGATAAATCAAAATGGTTAAATATTTGACTCTTCCTAACAATTATATATCAATACTTTGTTCCCAAAACCTCCTTAAACAGTCTACAGATGAAAGGGATATTAATATTCCAAAACACATAATAATAACGCAATAAACTTACTGGTTCTGTAAGCGTGCTGTCCTTTTCTAAAAACTGAACTACACAGTACGCCAGCTACAGTAAAAGAAAAAGATTTTTATTAATGCTCACTGTGAAACTGAACACATTTTGAAATCACTAGCACAAGTGGAGAACATTACTTAATTCAAATAAAAACACAACAGTTTTTCTGTGATTGTACAAAAATTGTATGGCAGACAATTTAAGACAACAAAAGGGTAAATACGCTTTACCGATTTTTTCCAACTTTTACAAGTCTGTCCCCACCTTTTTGTGGATTATAATATAGACAAACACATAATTTGATGTTTTATTTTTAGACCTAGTACTTTGCATTTCAGCATACTTCATCTTTTCAAATACAGAACTAAAAAATCCCAATCTTGTCCTCTAAAGTGCTTTCTACTCATTAATATTTTGGTGTCCCATGCTGATTTAATAAGTATTTCTGTTTCATAACCTAAGTTAGTTAAAAATGCATCCAACAGTTGCAAGTCTTAGGATTTTCTATATATGAGGACTCATGATACCTAAGCATATCAGTGCAAAGCTGACGCAAGCTGAGGCTGAATTACCGTATTTACCAATTCTGAGAATGAGACAGTCTGTCTGAAACATGAACTATTACATCCCCTCCACTTGACAGGCCAATAGTCCTAAAGCAGGAGGATCACTGCACACCTCATGAACTGTTTAACTATTTTTCCGATGTCTCTCCATTTAGGGAAGTTCAGCTGATGAGCCCAATTCCTGTTTTTGATGACTGCTACCAAAAATGTCCCTAGGTAATCTGAGGAATGTACACAGACTGTCACACCTAGTGTTCTCCACTGTTCTAAAGCAAATTTGAATTGAATATAGAAACTAGCTTTCTTCATGTATATCTAGATTTGGCAGCAAATCCTTCTGAATATCTGTCACTGTTTCAATCTGAATTTTTGTGGTTTTACTCTGCTGTTTCACACACTAATTTCACTTGAAGTGCTTTCCCATTTTATTCAGCAGGACACGTGAGAGGCATCCCTATATCACTATCTTCTTTTTACTGATAGTAATGAGGAATGTAAATCACCTAAAGGTTTTGGAGAATTAGTTTGTGAATTAAGGAAAGAGAGCAATCCGTCTCAGGTAGGTAGGAAGAAAAGGTGGCAATCACAGATGTCTGCACTAATTGAGATTATAAGAAAGGTCTGATTGGCCACAATCTGATTATGTTCCTAACATTAGAAAAAAAGAAAAAAAAATAATCTTCCAAAATGGGAGCAACTCTAGCCTACTGCTTCAACAGGAACTGTTATGAGTCCCAGCAGGCAAGATCCAAATCAAATGCTTATAAGCATCTGTCCTGCTTTCAGGTGGGACAGAGCTGATTTTCTTCCTAGTAGCTGGTATAGTGGTAGAGAACTGTAATCATACAAACAGTGCTCTTAATAACACAAGTTGTCATTATTTGAAGAAATGCTACTTAAAACTTGGGAGTACTTGAACTTACACAGAAAAACTTTCAAATTAAAGAGCAGAGCTGTGTAACAACCTCAGACAAAATTTCAGCATATCACAATACTGAATTTTCTCCAATACTGCATTATTTCACACTCCTCTAGGAATTCTGAATGCAACTAAAGTCAGCAGAGAAAGGATACAGCTGGTTTAAAAGCACCATACTCTAAAAAAAGTACTGAGTTGAATAATGATGTCCTAGTAAATGCTGAATTCCTTTCAAAACATTACCAGTTGTAAGAAACTGAATTCAGCTGATATTCTCCATGTAGTTTAGAAAAAATGTTTATAGACAACACACATTAAGACCATAATTTTCTGCAATTTTTGTGTATCTAAACATTACAGACAAGAACAAGATAAACCAAAAATGTTTTGTGCAGATAAATATCAGGAAGTCTCACATTAAACTACTTCACACATTTCATCTATAAACACCACAGAGTGCTTTACAAGTATTTATTTATACACACATATGTTTATTTTTTTTTTTTTCCCTCAACAAATGAAGCATTACAGGTACATGTATTAAGCAATTTCCCCAACGTCAGTTAGCAGGGGAAGTGTTGAACCCACATCGGAACAATTTGAGTCCCTCTGACCTCTCAAAACAAACTTCCTTTAACATTAGTACAAAAAGTACCAAACAAAACTTACCTGTGGATGGTAGACACTGAGTGATTTCACTTTGTGCAATGGTAACAAAACCTTCAATAGGAATATTTTGTGCTCTTCTTTTAATGGTAAGGCAAATCCATTAATTATGCTGCCAAGGAAAGACATTTAAAAAGAAAATCAGTAATTACACAAAATCTGCACAACTGTATAGGATATACCAAAATCCTTATTTTCAGCACTTTTTTTTTTTTTTTGCGATCACCTGGAGAACACGATGCAACACAAAAATTTACAAATTAAGGGTGCACCAGAGACTATTTAATTTTTGATCCAGTTCTCTAAAGATTAAAAATTAACAAAATAGTCAAATCAACCTCTGCCCATCCCTCACCCAAGTCTTTCACCGGTCCTAAGTTCTTTCAAGCATCATACATGACTATACTGACACTTCAGATTCCACTCAACTATGAACTATTCACTGTCATCAAAGCTTTTAATACGTGCTTCTCCCAGCGTCTTCATGGTATTAGAGAATGAACCAGAGACTGGATGCAGAACAGATAAATTCAGGACAGCAGACAAGTGAAAACATGCCTTCTACTACAATGTTACTATTACTGCAAGACCCCAGCATGTAACGAAACAGCACCCCAAGACAACCCAGTTACAGGTTAGTGCAGATGTGTCTCAGAATTGGGTCAATGGCACCTTTACCTAAGAACGCACTACTAGAACTGTGGTTTGTGTTCACTCACTTTGCTAGCATTAACATCAGTTAAAACTTCCAGAACCCAACTGCCTACTTACTATTTTAAATCCTGTTCTATTTATTCTAATGTTTTTCTCTTCACCAACAAGGACAGAAGGTACCCAGGCAAAAGGAACCTAACAAACCTACCTTAAAAAAAAACCCCACAAATTAAAAAGTTCAAATTTCAGAGCTCAGAAATCAGATGATAACCCAGAATTAAAGCTTACTAAATAACACTTGCTCACCCTTGCTACACATGCTTAAAATAATTTCTATTAGTAATGACTGTAGAAGTATTTTGAGGACATGAGGCTATTCCTCCTGAAGTCTCTCAGTGCATGATATCAAAACCCCATTTCTACATTAACATTTCTATAGTGTCCTTTCCATACCTTCCACATACCCAACAAATACCTTTTAACTTCATTTAAAAAACCCAAGAACTTCCTCCAAGATGTTTTAAGGGTTAAGTACAAAAAGGAGCAGAATTATAGGGCAAGTCTGGCCTCGAATGAGTGGGAAGAAATTCTGCAATCCTGTCAAGAGATGTTTGTCAGAAAAAACGTAACCTCATTAGTAGTTCCTACTGCAAGTGTTCATATGTACAGTGCTGTACAGCATTTAGAAAAGGAGAAGAATGAAATCCAGTACTTTAGCAGGAAATTCCATTCCTCTTTACTTCTGACAAGTCAAAATCCAGGAACCCAACTGAAAACTGTTACTCATAAGAAGCTCTGTGTCAACAGCATGTGTGCGAAACTCCCTAATGGACTGGAAGAACAACCAATACAGAACAGTTGCAGTTTGGAAGCCTCATTTAGCTACTGGAAATTTTGATTTGGAAGTCTGAGGAAAAAAAACCCAAACTTTTCTTTTATATTTGTACACTTAAAGCTAATCTAAGAAAATCAAGACTGAAAAAGCTGGTGACTTAACAGTTTTGTAGATTTAGCTTGGTATTCTAGTATTTAAGCTTTATGCAGTCTTCAGTATATCTTGATAAGCATTGCTTGATTATAGTATGTTGAAGTAATAATGGATATGTAACTCCTTTCATCATTGAACATTTCATTGAAAATTAAAGAACTGTACTGGACAGACAGGTAGATCTAGTAAATTTTAAAACATTTTTCCAATTTCAACACTATTCTGGGCTGAATTAGGAACAGCGTTGCCAGTAGGTTGAGGGAGGCAATCCTTCACCTCTGCTCAGCCCTGGTGAGACATGTGGAGTGCTGGGTCCAGTTCTGGGCTCCACAGGACAACAGGGACGTGGACACACTGAAGGGAGTCCAGCAAAGTGCCAGAAAGATAATGAAAGGGCTGGAGCATCTGACATACAAAGAAAGGCTGAGAAAGCTGTTTAGCCCGGGGAAGGTTCAGGGGGATCTTGGCCGTGTGTACAAATACCTGAAGAGTTGGTATAAGGAAGAGAGCCAGACTCTTCTCAGTGGTGCCCAGTCAAAGGGCAAGAAGCAACGGGCACAAATCGAAACACAAGAAACTTCATTCAAACATAAGGAAAAAACCCTTCTATTATGAGTGTGGTCAAACGTGGAAACTCGCCCAGAAACATTGTGGGGTCTCCATCCTTGGAGATATCCAAAGCCTGACCACAGACAAGCATAAGCAACCTGCTCTCACTGAGGTATTTTTATGTGCAAAGATATGGAAACACCATAAAGTACACCTAACTTAGCTTTTAAAGTGTATTAATGTATAAAAATCCCAAAGCTTGCACATGGATTAGAGAAATCAGAATATAAAAAGACTACTCTAGTTTTAATGAGGCTACCAGCTTTAAATTGTAAAATTTTAGTTTCAACGGCTTTCAGATGCATCACTGAAGTTTGAAAAATAATGGGATTAACAAAAGATTTCTGAAGTTTCATAACTTGTGCTTCCTTTGTTTATACTTGCTATGCATTTAGTGATGTTAGAATTTTTGAATCAACTTAAAACTTCAACTCATGTTATTTGTAGTTACTTTGTAACTGATATTAAATACAAGAACTCTAAGCTAGAAAATAAGACATTAAAAATAAGAATTAAAAAATTGTCACATCCCAAAATGCTGCCACAAGGTTCAAGTTTTCGCTGTGTTTCTGCAATCTTAAACAAAACTTATTCTCTTCATTACAGCTTTGACATGACACGGAGTTATTTTAATCACGTCTCAAAGCAATCTGTAATCCCCAACTTGATTTTTTTTTTTTTTTAAGTCTACTCTGAAGGCTAAGCAAGTTTAATTAAACAAAACCTATAGCTTACCTTCCCAGTATTTCCAGTAATTCTGCTATGCCATTGTGATGTTCTGTTTCATAAATAAACCTAAATAAAAAGTTTTACTCAGTTACTGCTGAAGAGAGATACAAATCTAACACCAAGATCCCCATATAACGTTACAGGTAGCCTTGACCTCCCAGATTTTGGTCACTTCGTAAACAGAAAACAGAACACATAGTGGAAATTGTAGGAACATAAATCAATAGCCCATCAAATTGCTTTCAACCTTCATGCTCACTCTTTCCTCCCACACTTAACAAAGCAGCACTTTGAGCTTTTTCCAATACTTATATTCCATGTCATTTTAATAATGCTAAGCTGAATACAGCAAACAACACTTTAAATACTAAAATAATGCAGGAGCATCTGGCATAATTAAATGCCATGACTCAACCTTCTACAGCACATGCAAGCACAAGGTGTTCAGTTACTACTCATGGATCAAAAAATCTCTTTGGCATTACAGATTTCTGTGTATACAAAAGGCTCTTTAATATACAGAGGAAGACAAATTTTCCTGAATTTTCTTTTGATAGAGCACTTTAATTTACTAGGCAATCACCTTTCCACCCTTCTTCCTAATTGCCTGAGTGTAAAGTTATTGAGAATGTTCTTATGCAAAACTCTAGGTATTTTAGGAATAGTTATAAAAATTGACACTTAGGAGAAAATAATTCCACCCATTAAAAAATATTTTTTATTCAAAATTCTGTCAGAGGCAGACATATAAACAGCTACTTTTAAACCAGAATATTTGATATGACACTCTTTTCTACTTAAAGACCCTTTCTGTATATTTCAGGACAATTACAAGTAAAACTAAAGACAATGATAGAAAAAGCTTTGGACTGAATTAACAGAAATATAAAGGTTTTATAATTCAAAAAATATCTATTTTACATTAGAAAAGGATTAATGCACTATTGGGACAGAATTCATGCAATTCTGGTCAGCAACTAAAAGACAAGACCACAAATTTATTAGGTAAGCACAGTAACAAAATGATGACTTGCAAGTAGAAGTGTAAGAAAAGGCAGTATTTTAAAAAATGCTACGCATACTCTTAAGAGCTTATACTGCACAATCCACTAATTCAAGACAGAAGTTGAAACAACTTTCCTCTCTGGTGATCAAGATTGCAGGAACACTAAAAATTTCACATCGAAATGTAAACTAAACTGGTAGCTCCTAAATATTATACAGCTAAGTCAGGTTTTCTGTTTAATTTTCTTCCCCCTACAACCTGGTAGAGAAAGGTAGTCTCTACAGTCCAAATTATATAATCTCCCATATATATTTCTTAGTTTTTCAAAAGTGTTGCACCAGAACTATCTGTGTTTGAGGACTTTGCTTCCTTTATCCCTGAAAGTATAGTGCAAAAAGTGGCAAATAAAAACACTGTTCAGAAGTGCATTACAATACACTATGATGTTGCATCATCCGTAGTTTACAAAATTACGCATTTTGGAATTAATCAATCTATGCATGGGGAAAACAAATTACATCTTTGTTTGAAAGATACACCTGTACTTTTTCCTTGGGACACGTCAAGAGCAAGCTGTCTGTAAGGCAGTGAAGGTTTACATATTAAAGTAGCCCCTCTGTACCTCTTCTAAAGGCTTACTCATTAGCACAGACAAGGAAGATAAGCTCCCTGCACAGCTGGTACTGCTGGGTGCCATTCATCAGATGGCACAGAGTATGTGGCAGCGTTTTGCTACTTTCTTAAAGGGGTAGCATCATACGTTAATCTGGGATGAAAACCACAGTGGTAGAGAAAAAGGGAAGCACGACGGAAGGAGTGTAAAACTTATACGAAACAATTATTTATAGAAAAGAGAAGCATACCAAAACTAAAATACTGAAGGACAAAAAAAAAAGGCACCATAATCTTGCTTTCACCCTTGACATAACAGCAGTAAAAAAACACTTCTAAAGACCTTTGGTAATACAATGGATTAATTTCTCATCTTAGTTCTGTATCAGGGATAATACCATAGTACATTCTATTGTAGTTAAAAGAATACTTCATGAGCTCTAAATCTCAGTCCTGAGGAAAGGCAGGAAATCTGTTTCTTCAAGCAAATTCCAGATCTCTCAGTCATTTGATTTGAGCCCAACTTCTGCATTATGAAGAACTACATTTTAAGTCATGCTGTAATACAAATAGTACTATTCAGTAAGAAAAAAGGCCTCACAAAGATACCAAACCACCCACTGAATCCCATACTAACTCAAATTTCAGCCACCTATTTATGCTGTGTGCAAGACTACCCTAATTTAAATCTCTCAGACTGGTATTAAATATTGTTAGATGTGGCAATATTTGGTATAAATTTACTAAGAACTAAAAAAATTATTAGCAGTGTCTTGGAGCATTTTTAGTTGTATACCTGATCACATGCACCATAATACAAAGATACTGACATACCTATAAAATATATTATTGATTTGTTTCCGGATGTAAGCTCTTAGGCCCAAGAATTTCCCATATATTCTGTGAAGAGTTGTTTTAAGAAAGTCTCTTTCACGAGGATCTTCACTGTCAAAGAGCTCTAAAAGCTGCAAAGAGGGAAAAGATGTACTTTACTTGAATCTAACGCACAGTAAAAATAATTTAGAGCTTGAAGTTAAAAATTCTGTTTTACCTCACCTGTAATACAAACTTCTGATCAATGTATTTCTTGGCTATATTAGGTTGAAAATCTGGAGATTCTAAAAACCTTAAGAAAAATTCATAAACAAGCTGAAAAAAACACAAACAAAAACCAGTATTAGTCTTTTAAAAAAGGAACCATTTTATCAGCAGCACATTACCAAAAGTACTAATTAGTTGCTCAGAATCACACTTTTTATTTATATTTATTTATATACCACACAGTAAAAGCTTTGCTCTTGCTCTCTTGACAAAGTACAAGAACTTAAGGTTCTTTAAACCACACTGAAATTCTGCTGAGCTCCATCACTAGATTACCAAATGGCATACAGTAATATAAAATTCATCATGCCCAGAAGTACGTGTTTTGAAAATTCTCTGTTCTCCTCTGTCATGGTACCTGTGAAAGCTAGAGCTGTGCCTGAGTCACATCAAAACATTCACAGTGACAAAGAGAAGCACATTTAAAATTGCAGCAGTTACACCTGTACTGCAAGGAACAATGAGCCTTTAACTTCTAGGAAACTGATTTTTTTAAAAAAAATGTTATCAGTTTGAATTCAGTAAATGTATTTTAAATATTGTAGAGAAATGTACTTGACTTAAATACATAATCTAAACAATTTTGAGTCAATAAACAAAGACTTCAATTCAAAAATCTGTTAGACTATGATGTCCTTAGCCTTCATTAAATACCTGTAGATGAGGCCATGCAGCTTCTAAGGTTGGTTCATCTTCCTCTGGATCAAATTCTGCTCCCGTTGGATTGGAAGATGGTGGTAATGTTCGAAACATATTAACTGCAAACTGAAATCACATGTGCCTTTAAGAACTCTGAAACAAGTCCGTGATCAAAAAAAGACTTCAAAGATGGTTTTGACTGTGAATTCTTTACATGAACTATTTTAGTTAATATTTTCAAAAATACAAGCTATATAACCCAGCAGTTTAAACAATGTGGTACATCCATTCCTCTTTAAAGATTTCTAACTTGGAGAACACTTTTCCAAGCAGTATGAGGATATTGGTCCGATCTCTTTACACATACATTTTAAAAGTCCAAGCAAATGTCTATGAAATGCTTACACAAACATTTTTTACATATACACTTTACAAGGCCCTGCAACAACCTGCAAAAGGGGAAATCAGAAGCAGAGATGCAAAACAAAGATTACCCACAGCTGTTCTTCTCTGTGAAATGTTATCAGTTTCATTTCACACCATGGGTATACACACATAGAAACGCTTCAAAACCAAATTCCTCCCCTGCTGCCCTCAGTGGTGTTTCTCTTTAACCATGTCCTTCTACCTGACATCACAGGGGCACTGAAGGGGGGAGAAGTGCACATCCTAATGTTTTAATCTTTCACTTCATCTGAATTCTCAACCCCCTGAAGACTGTTTAGCATCCTCACAGAAGTGGAGCAGACTACAAAGATTAATTGCTTTTCAAGTTGTTGCTATATAGACTATTTTTGTGTTTCCAAGTGCTTATCTAGATGCACATTTATACTATGGATGAACCTAAGACTACTCTTCACAAACACCTTTAATGTGAGAAGAGCTTCAAAGTCCCTAATAAAGAAAAAAAAACACCATTACTTGTGACAGGGACAGAAACCCTTTTGTATGAGGTCCTGTTCTAGGCAAAACCACCTCGTCACTAAATGCATGCAGCTTTTTTTTTTTTTTTAAAAATAAAATCAGAAATAATGATATTTATATCAATTTACACAATTAATATAATCACAAATGCAAAGTAAAAAGTCAGCCAAAACAAACCTTAATGATTTTTGGGATAAATTTAGCACACATTCTCAAGAGTAATCTTACCTAGAATGTTGCAAAGATTTAAAAAGTATGCAGTATCCTAAATTTTCCACCTGTTATGACAGCTAGCAAATCCAGCTGCCTTTTTGTAAGAAAGGAACAGCTACCTAGTGATTCAAAATGTTGTTCTCACACCCTGAGGAGTTAACGATCAAAACTTTACAGAGCAAGTTGAAGGGATGTTTCTGTGCATACCAGTAAGAAAATCTGAGAAAACCTTTATCTGTATACGTGATACAGCTATGGCTGTCAGTACTGGAAAGAGACTAATTCCTCAATTCCACTTGTAATCCAGAGTATTACATAAGGCAGACATTGGTAGGAGGCAACCAAATTGCTGAGTAAGTAGAAAAACATAATCTATTTAGCCATGTAAGTGCACCCAATAGAGACTTTCTCGGTCTATTTTGTTGCTTACTCATTATCAAACCAGTACCAAGCAGCTTTAACTTATCTTTGTACAGAATAAAACTAAACAAAAAAAAAATCAATTGAAATTAGTATTTGGTCCCAAACTGCCTCCACTACTTCAAAATGATCCTTTGAGAGAAATGCCTCAGTCTCTCAGCATCTTGAATACATTGCAGAAATGACGAGAAGACTGCCAAAATAAAACCACAGCAGTGTACTGTCCTAACCCTTCATAACGACCGTGAGTATATTAGGCTCCAAAAAGGAATTCTCTTTGAGTCTATTCCTTCCTAGAACACTAAAGTAAATTCTGCATTCAAATACACATGTTGTGCTTTATAAAAACACTAAGATATCTTAAAGTAAACTTTGGTAAACGTTTGCTCGCAATGAGAATGATGCCTATGCTGAACGGAGAGCTACATCCTGAACAAAACTGATTTGTCAAATCAGCTGCAGCTGCCTGCATGAAGCTTCAGAGGGAGAGGGAGAGGGAGAGGGAGAGGGAGAGGGAGAGGGAGAGGGAGAGGGAGAGGCA
>JAVJGJ010000060.1:37142155-37153042 GCA_035590215.1 Microhierax caerulescens
TTTTTGTTTTTCCTTTCCTGAAAACTTGCTGATCTAGCATCAACCCTGTAGTTGTGCCCAGATACCTGACAATGAGGCCAGCGAGTGGATGCTTGAAAGAGCTGGAGAGAAGAGAAGAGGAGAGGAGAGGAGAGAAGAGAAGAGAAGAGAAGAGAAAAGAAAAGACAGTTTAAAATAACGCTGTGAATTACCTATTAACTGGCAAGGCTAAGAAGCATATGTATGTGCTGTCCTGCCATCTCACATCTGACAGATGGCAGAGCAGACAGTGGGAGGCAGTATCAAACTGCATCAGATAAAACCGCAAGACTTACATCATATTCCCATGAAGGAAAAGTCACCCCGATGCTCTATTTTTCTTTATAATACTCCTCCATTTCAGCAACTGAGACGTAGGACTGGTCCAGACCAAGACTGGCATATCAGAGTAATAACTACTTCAGAGAATTACAAGTAAAGCTGAGATATCTTTATGTTCCCCTTTTTAAAAGCATTGAAATGGAGCTACTAACCACCTCCAACCTTTGCTTACAAAAATACGCTGAAAATTTACAATGATCAGTGGTCTTCCAAGAAAACAAACCCAGGAAGACTAGACTTTAGCTAGAGTTGTTAAGTAAATCGAAGAACAATCAACCTTTTTTAAGGTAAAAAGTCTCAGGGTCTCACTATAAAGAAGAAAAGCCAGGTCATGTAAGGTGTTAGGTACAATGTTTTATAATTTTTGTTTTGAGAATATTAAATGGAAAGAGTTAAACCCCAAAATCAGAATAACTTGTTCCAATTATCAATGGAACCAATGAAGCCTGATTTGATCTGTTTCATGTAACATATTCTTGACCAACATAACGAAAAACTGCTCAAATCAAGCTTCTCTTTCAGTGAAGGCACAAGCTTTACACTCTCTTAAGTCACTGAGATTCAGGAAAATTTACAATGAATTAATACCAGTGAGACCTTCACCCTTCTGTCAAATGGCTAATCTTTTCCCTAACTTCTCAGTCTTTTGACAGGACAAAACAATCTGCAAAGCCTAATTTCCTCTAAGGCCTATTTCCCACAGAAGTACTAAATAAATACAGTGTAACTTACACACCTCCCCTCAGCTCCTCCTGCCCCACAACAAAACCCATCAAGTCCCCCTCAATTTATGAAATTTGAGCCTTTACGAAAACTGGATTAGTGTGCTGAAATTCTCCCTCTGCTGTCAGTGCTGACAATAGTTGACTCCGAAGGATGTAACTTAGGAGGATGAGAAAAAAAGGTTAGTCAAACAACCTGCATTTTTATCGCTTCACAGGTGTGTTTGCTGTAATGGTAGTTTTGCACCCTATTTTTCTAGTGGCCCATTTTGTATAACACTGGACAATACTTTCAAGCAAGTAAGCATCAGAAATATCATACATTTTCTCCTCCCTTCTGCTGAGCAGCCTGAGTGAAGCAAGAACAGCTCTGAGTGACAGGCTATACAATCCAGAAGTCTGTGCCTTCAATATTCATGTGAATAAAGCCATCCTAATAGGTAAATAAAGCCACAAGTACTACACTTCTGTTCACAGTAACATTCTCTTAATCTAGGCCAAAGATCAGACTAAAACAACAAAGAAAAACAAATCCACATCTGCAAAACCCACAAAACAAAAAAAATTCAACCTCCAATGGGTATAACTACGTAATTTAATTTTCATATTGCATGAAAAGTTGCAGTGAAAACTGCTTCAGTTGCTGAATAAAATCAGAACTGTTCCTATATATTATCAATTTTTAAAACTAGTATTAGCCTATGCTCTTCACAAAAATATTAATTTATCATTCACAAGTACTTCATCATCACCACCACCACTAAGGAAATTATTCTGTGAGCTGCAGAAATAAGCAAGCCACATTTATACATGCTTTTGATCTCCTTCTTTCTCAGAACACTACAACCCTGGCCCTCCACATCCAGTACTGCCCTAGCTCCTCAGTCCCCCTCAACACCCTCTGGCTGGCTAGCTGGGGAAGTGAATATCTTTATTAATTGAACATATTAATGTTCAATTTCTTAGTCCCTCTTAAAAGACACAATCCAGATATTGCCCATCCTTCCCTGAGGTAGAAAGCAGCATTAATCTGGGTCTGTATTCTACATAGCTAGCAATTCTCACGAAGTTCTACAAAATGAATATGCTGCCTGTGCTTCTGACAAACTAGTGCACAACATAACATTCTCACAAACCCCTGTTTTCATCAAAAGCCAAACTTAAAAAAGATGCATGTATTGTTTTCTCAATAAGAATCTTTAACAGATGTTTTTTAACAAAAAACCCCTAAATTTATCATTTACAAGATCTGCTCAGATATCTGACTACATATCATAGTTTTGAGAAGAGGCAAGTTCCTTCTCTAAAGCTAATCAATACAACCTTACTATACTGTACCTGAGAAATGGAACTTGTTATTCAAGTGTTTAATAAAAACATTTCCTTTCCCACCACATCTTTGCTTAGAAATGTAAAAAGAACTTAAAGAACATGTTAGTTGGCTCTTTGAAGAAGAAAGGGAAGAAACATCCATTCTGGAGAACAACACTAAATCAATTTTAGAAATTAATTCCTCTCCTATCTTTTGACAACGACACTTATGCTTAACAATAAATAATTAACTAAGCCACTACATGAATATATAGCTTAAAGACAAGACCTTACTATATATTAGCCCAGGACCCTTGAAGTGAAACAGAGAAGGGTGAGGGTGGTGTGGATGGACAAGACAGAAGCACTAGAATTATAAAGACAAACAAGATGGTAAAGTAGATGCTTCTCATGTCAGAGAGACAATTTATTATTAAAGACGTAACTTCTGAAATTCATTGCCCTAAATAACATGGTAACAAAATGAAACAAAAATGAGACACACATACATACACGTATATATGCATGTATATACATATAAATAATAACCTTCATATTAAGATGAACAGAATGCACCATAAAGTCCTAATTCCTATGCCAACTACCAACTCCACAAACTTTCCAGTCCAAGAACCACTCTCAAATCTGAATATTTCTTGATCAATCTCATAGTTTTACTGAAATCACTACTCCTTATTAATATAATTCAGTGGTAGTAGCTGCACACTACTTATGAACATCTCTTGGAAAAGAAATTACAAAGGCATTAGATTTATTTTTCCTTACAATCCACACAATCAACTCAAATCTACTTCTAGAACTTAGTAAAAGCACACCTCAATCTACACATACATGCCTGAACGAAAGAAACTGAAAATACTACTGCAGGAGGAATACAGTAGTTTCAGAAGTGAAGACCAAAATAAAACTGTTCTATAAAAGCAGCCCAAAAAGGTGCTATCTGAATTTAACCTCAAAATACTAGTCCAGGTGCTTTTACTGACAGTGCCTACTGCAGTGCTGTGCAAGTCCTGTGCAAGGAAAACTGTGTGCTCTTTAGAAACTTGCACATAGAAAGCACTTCAAACTCACTGAAAGAATTATCAAACAGATGCTCTGTGCTCCCAGCAAAACACTGGCTATTAATATAGCCAAATTTTGCACCAAGATTTATTAAACTGACTGAAGTGCAGACTTCATCACCACCAGTTGCATCTGAAAGCAAAGACATATATATTCACCTCAGTCAAATGTATTCTGGCCATAACTGTTTGATGAAGGAAGATAACGCAGGCACATAAGGCAAAAATTATGAAATTATGGGCAATTAAGGCTTCTCTACATGGAACAAACAATAATGTCTGACATAGATACTCAAGAAATCACCATGAACTCCATTTTGCCTACATAAATCTCAGCAAGCTTATTCTCTTTTATAAGCTCCCTTTCATCATTATCAAGTATCCCAAAACAAAGTAATCAATTAGCAAAACACAGACATAAATAAACTATCAAGATACGGGAAAAGCCATGATCCCACATCTCCTCATTAACCACCCTCAATGCTTCACGTACATCTTTGACTTCTAGAGTTATATGTAATCCTCATATACTCAGAAGTTCTCATGAAAATAACTTCTGTATCAGTAAACACTTATGGCTGATTTAGGTAACAAGCAGTCATCAGAATAAGAAACATCTTTCATACTGTAAATCCTTAAAATCTTTGCAGAAGTTTCGAAGTCTCTGATTTCGGACCTCAAAATCTGACTAAGTTCATGTTTATGTTAGAGATGCACTGTTTTGTCACCCCCCTGAAAATTCACCCCAAGCTATAAAGTCCCAGGAAAAAACATTGTGTCACACATGGTCAAGAGTTTCTTATAAGCTTATGTCACAGTTTAACCCCAGATGGCAACTAAGCACCACACAGCCACTCACTCCCTCCCCTCCCTGCCCCCTGCAGTGGGATGGGGAGGAGAATTGGGGAAAAAGGTAGAACTCAAAGGATGAGATAAAAACAATTTAGTAACTGAAATAAAATAAAAAATATCAATAGTAATAATTATAATAAAAAGGAGAGAAAGGGAGATAGGAATAAAACCCAAAGGAAAAACAAACAAGTGATGCACAGTACAATTGCTCACCACCCACTGACCGATGCCCAGCCGGTCCCCGAGCAGTGATCGGTGGGCCCCAGCCAGCTCCCCTGGTTTCTATACCAAGCAAGACGTTCTATGGTATGGAATATCCCTTTGGCTAGCGTGGGTCAGCTGTCCTGGCTGTGCTCCTCCTCAGTTTTTTGTGCACCTGACCACCAGCAGAGCATGGGAAACTAGAAATAGTCCTTGATTTAAAGCTAAAACAACTAGAACATCAGTGTATTACCAACATTATTCTCATACTAAATGCAAAACACAGTCTTGTACCAGCTACTAAGAACAAAATTATCTCTATCCCGGCTGAAACTAGAACAGATTAGTAGTCAGAAAATTTCAAAAGGTGCTTTCTGTTCTTAGCATGTTGCAGACAACAGCTACAGACCCCAACCCGAACGCTACTTCCAGGCAACTGACTGGTGTCTAGTCACCACAAGAGCTGAAAGACTCTCCTGTACTTTCATGGCCTCCTCCTCTGGAGCGGACTTAAGCATGACAGAAAAATAAACTAGGTCTAATGGGCTAGGATCTGGGTAGCGAGAAGGGGAGAAAATGCCGTTCTGAACAGTTCATATAGCTTGTTCCAGCAGAACCATAACCTGCCATCCTGTGTACCAGATAGTCCGAGTCTCATTTTCACCTCTGAATACAGAATATAATAAATTTCTGGTACTGAACAGGATTATACAAGATTAAGTGTCAAGCTTGCACAGATGATCCTTAATTCTAATCTTCTACATTTTTATCAAATTTTCCATTTTGCCATCTACATAGGTTTTTTAACAGCCAGATATATTTAACTTTCCTCTCTACTTTTATAAACAGCTATCCCAAAAAATATTTGGGGGGCGGGGAAAAGCAGCCCCCTTTTTTTTTATACAAGATTTCACTTTCATCAACTTAAACCATAATTTACTTCTGCTTCATATATATGTACATAGTTTCTTTCTTACAAAGGAAACAACACTGGCAATGGGATTTAAAATCACTGTTATATTACCATTCTGCAGATGTGCAAACATAGTTGATCTTTTTTTGAAGATTTTGGTAAGATTTCTGAAGATAACTTGATACAGCTGAAGAAGCAACTGTGAATTAAAAAAAAATACATCCAAATAGTTCTCATTTTTAGGTCACTTACCATATGTACTACTTCAGGGTAAATAGGCTCTGTAATCACATTGCGATTGTGTGTGATATATTCTACCATTTCACTTAAAGCTGCTCGTTTTACTTCCTTCCACTTTAGGTCACTTAGTGGATCAGAAACAAAGTCAAAAAGTACACAACATTGTCGTAACTTCTGGATAAAAAGTTTCTCTTGATCAGCAGGAGGAACATCTGAAAAGTGAAAATAATTGGTTATAAATTACATCAGAGTGGACTTTTACTCTTCTCCCCATTTTTACTTCCTGAGACACAGGCATAGCAGCGTTTCAGACTACCAGCAAACTTCCTGAATCTTCAAACTTTCAGGAATAAAATGGTCCAGAGTATGAATCCCTGTAAAATACACTGTACATAACAGGATGATTTAACAGAATTACAATAGTGATGCATATCTGCTGTTGCCAGAAATAGATACTCATGGAAAAAAACATATCCTTGAAAAAATGTCTCAAGGAATTCCCCAAACAGCTCAGTTTATGTAAGGAATATTATACTACATTTGCAGAAATACTCTGTTTTTAATATTAGAGATAGATGGGTGGATGTTCAGTTTCAGCATTAGATTTAAGCCACAGTGACTTTTTAAATCTTTGAGCTGCCACCTCACAAAGTCCTTCCGTTCTTATATCAAGTGCCTCCTACAACACAACAGGCTGCAGTAACCACATCTAGGCACAGAACAAGTACGCAAGATTTTTTTCAGACTTTATCCACACAAATATTTAAAGAAACTGAAGACTATGCACTTAGTATCTTCACCTATTTAGTAAATTTGTAACTATTTTGAATGCTGTTTCATGTGTACAAGAACTAGACTTGCATTATCAATCTATTTAAGCACTTGCAGAAGCCTGCTTGTTAGCTCTGGCCAGCACTTCAAAATTAAACAACACTGGGCTTCTAGAAAAGACCATGCTTATTCACCAAGATAAGTACATGAAAAAAATTAACTTTAATACAAATGAAGCAAATACCTAGTTTGATATTTACTCATTGTTTAATCATCACTCAAATGCAGCTGATAAGAAACTATTTTCATTTCTCTCTTCAGTGATACCTATCAAAAGTATTTCACAGGCTTCAGATATCCCGAGACCAGACTCCCTCATCTTCAATAAGAATTGTGAAAAAGAGAGAGAGACAGAGAGAAGAATATTGTACTTTTTTGGTAACACTCTGTAATTCATGGCCTGTATCATTGTTACATAGGCACAATGTTTTGAGACAAAGGCTGCCTTGCCTCACATGTTCTCTGTGCAGTGGCATTCTTATTGTTTGACAAGGATACCTAGGTTATAAACAAAAAAGTTTTTACCTCCCAGTTTTCCTGTGCTTTACATCTTAATCCTCCCTGCTGATCCTCTGTAATTATTTAGCACTTCTATGTAAAGTGAAATTAACACTGCACAGTTGAAACTTCATACACAGAATCAGTAAGCCAGCATTACTTTTGCCATCAGTATTTTTCAAAATAATGAACCTTCAAAAAATTAAAAATATACTCACATCGACATAAACCAAACTATAATTTGAAACTAAAGTAAGCCTAAATCACCAAGTCCAAATATAGATGTAGAAGTTAACTCCACATTACAGTTAAGAAAGACTATCACTAGACTGCTTTTTATAAACAGTCGTATGTTGACAAATTAAAATACCTCCTATGGCTAACATTTCAACAGTTATGCCTTTTAAATTCTACAAAGCTTTAGCTTCAACATCACAAAATTCCACATGTACTTTGTTTTTTGCTTTAGTAACCCCATGAGCAGTTAAGATGACTAATGTATATGAAATTACAGATCATTATACACAGCAAAAACTTGCAGGATCAGGACTAACTTTCTATACTTAGGCAATACTAAAGTAACTGCCCAGAGGTAAAGAAAGCTGTACCATATTTTGGAAGCAAAAATGTGTGTCCAATTAAAATGGCCATGGATTACAGCACTAAGTTTAAGACAAAAAATGTGGACACACCACAGAAAGCCTATTTAAATTAACACTATAACACATTTTATTTCTGCATAATGACTTTTTTTACAATAGATATGAACTGCTACGATATTAACATTATGTTAAAAAATAGTAAGACTAGACTGCATTTGTAAATAGTTCTGCAGTTTACTCCCACTTATTCCAGTTGATGACTTCTCTTTTTCCTCAGAGTATCATAAAATGCTAACATTTTCTTAAACACAAGCAGCAAGAGCCACCAATCAAAGTATTTCAGGTGGTACTACTGAATACAAGCATACACAGCCTAACACATGCATGTACAATCTAACAAACAGAATCACTAACAAATATCTGCAATCCAGTTGGATTAGTTAAGTACAGTGAGTTTCTCTCCTTTAAGTGCTTGACAAACTTCTCCTCTAGATAACAAAAGCTGCAGTAGCTCCTCCCTCCCCAAGATAAGTTGTTTTCAAAAGTTCTTTTGTTATAATAAACCTAGAGGACATATTTGGTTAAAAAATTAAGAAAATGGCAGCAGTTTTAAGTTACATACATTGAATTGCTCTAAAGGTTAATCCCAGAAAAAAATCCTGTAAAATAATAGCTCTGAAGAATATACAGAGTAACAATGTAGCATATATGAAAGAAACCATAACTAGTTACAGACTTCGGTGTCACCAAGACACCTAGGATAGTGAAGACTTTGAAAACCAGAAAGAAGGTGCTCAGACAGGTGCCCCTAAACAGAGCAACAACTTTCTGGCAAAGAAACCAAAATACCCGTCCAGTGTGGTAAACAAATTGAAGGTACTTTAATCTGCACAAATTTTGTATCCGAAACTCATACTTTTGTCTATTTGGATTAAAAACTATAGCAATGAATAATTTATCCTGGAAAAATAATATTTAATCCAGTAGTTTGCATACTGAAAGCCAGCCAAATCTATCACCTGAATGTAGAAAGTCTCAGATGTACAAAGTGGTTGGAGTGGTAACATTTGCCAATTAACTGTAAAATCGAAAGTGGTAAACCTGAAGTGTAACACCACCATTTCACTTAGGGATATTGTGCTATAAGGTATACTCCACAAAATCCAAAGCCTAAATAGAAACTGCAATCATACGAGTAATGGACAAACAATTACAGCGATTTGCAGTACATCAACCTGAAAGGAGAGGAAGCATTAAACCTGTAATCATTACTAATCTCGGAAGTTAAAGACTGACAACTAAGAGGGTCACGAAACACCCTCAACAAGGCAAGCCACCTCCCTCACCATTTATTCTGAAGTGGCTTAACTATTTTAAGTACCTCAGTCATCCTTGTTATTCTAGCAGAGATGTTCTTTAGACAGACTAAGAACCTCACTATTTATTTCTAAGGAACTGAGTTTTGTTTGGCTTTTTTCTCCCCTTTAGAAGCATTCAGCAACAGCTTTCAAGCGTTTGGACCTCAAAACTCTTGTGGTACTTGTCTGGAGTACTTGCCATCAAATCAATATCATCCCTACTTTTGAAGTTTGAAAGGATCATTTCAGTATGACAGAAAATAGAAGGTGAGTAAGAAGCTGACTTGAGTAGACTAACTTTTGTGCAGGGAACACGTGCACACCTGCAGAGCAACTCCAAGATGCCCCAAGAAGTCACTGATCTTCAGCCACATGCCAAGGACCGTCTGGTTACATTCTTTTAGTTAACTGCATGGTGACTGCATCACCTTCCACTTCAATGAAGCAATAATCCCTGAATTCCAAATTGCTGAATTTAACTGACATACCTGAAGACAGTGCCATTAGGTAAAAGTTTCCATCACTGAGCAGCTCTGGTGCTCCATTCCCCAGTGACCATGGGAAGACCATGGTTATTCAGAAGCTACTCCTTACAATTATCCACAAACTGACATCTGGAGCTATTCATTGAGCAATTTTTTTAATTTATTTTTTTTTAAACCAAACCAAGCAACCTCTCCAACCATATCAAAACACAAACCCCATGCACCACCCCACCACACACCTCTATTTGCTAGCCACTATTTACATCATTTTCACAGAATTTGTTTCTAAAAAGTAGCACTATTATAACTTTATTGCTTATAAAAAATAAATTTATTGATTCTTTATTCAGTCCAAACATCCCTACCAGTAGTCATACTTCAAATGAGTACTATTTCTGGTCTTCTGCTGGAACAGGAGCATAGTTTTGCAGAATCACAGCGAATTTCAGTCTTACATTTGGATTGAATGTCCAGCTACTTCTGACACAGATTTATGCAAACATTGTAACAGCATATTTTATGCCTAAATCTGCATTATTTATCCTACTGTCCTTTTCGTAAGATAGAAAAATACACTAGAAAAAGTATCAAAAGAAATTAGGTACCATGAGAACAAGGTAAGCCTCTGGGCCTGAGGGATCAGCTTTTTGTCTTGTTCAGGTTTTTCAGTTTTTTTCCTTCCAATCCCAGTATAACTGTTAGATCAACTTAAATGAACAGCCTACAAAGATGCAAGCTTTACCCCTTCTATTTTAACAGTATTGATACAGAAGTAGCTATTAATTTTAAAATCATCATCATCATCTTTGACTGTGGCCTTACCACATAAACTTGCTGATGAGTATGGGGTATGTTTCTTTCCACTGTATAATTTGTACCATCTGTGCTTTTACTACTACTAACTATATGAGTATCTCGCTCTGTCCGAGGCAGCACTTGCAGTCTGTATCTCAGTTTGAAACAAACAGGGAAAGACCGGGTACTCAGCTACTGACTGCCCCAGCAGAACACAGATGGTTAGTTGTAAAAGCTAAAATTTGGTCAGCTTTGTACAAAAACTAGCGCCTTGGAAGCTTCAGGTACGTTCTCTGCTGTTCTTACTGCAAGTTAAAGGTAAATGGCTCATTGCAAATGAACTGTCTGCAGTGGCAGCTGCCCTCCCTCTGTCCTTGCTTGCTTCTCAGCCAGGATGTGGCTTCATTCTGCACCCAGGAGCTATGAACACACTCCAGCACCCTGAGCAACCACCATATTTTTGTTAAGGTACAGCGTAGCTAATGAATTAAAACATAGCTGTATTCTAACAAATCAAGATTTCTCCTGTCTTCATATTAAAACAAATTTTGCCCAGTTTAAGAAAATTAGAAAAAGTAAAAATAAACCAGAGAACACTGAAGTTCAGTTTTTAAGTGCCTGAACGTATACTCAGTGT
>JAVJGJ010000060.1:37183576-37205115 GCA_035590215.1 Microhierax caerulescens
AATAATAATAATAATAATAATAATAATAATAATAATAATAATAATAATAATAATAATAAGAATAATAATAATAATAATAATAAATATCCTTCCTTTCCCTCAGGAAATTTTCAAATTTTTCAAATTTTAGAAATCTGATCTGTATGACGGTCCTTGTATACTAACTCCATGAGAGCTGAAGTGAAAAATATATTACTGCAGCTGTCAAACACACAAGCAACAAGCATACAATTCATATCATATCATTACGCTCTTAAAAGTTTCCTCTCAAAACTGAACAAGCACAGCTAGATGAGTAGCACATATGTATCACATTCAGGTTCTAGAGCTTTTTTCAGTACATAATGTATTTGGGTGTCAGAAGTTCATAGAAGTAACCTAGACTCAAGAACCAGAGATGACCCATTAGCATCACCAGAAATAAATATCAGCACAAAACTAAATCACTGACACTGTGGAATTATTTCCTGATTAGCCATGAAAAAGTTACCTATAACGTTACAACAAATTCAAGCTTCCTGCATGAAGTGGAAAGGGGTGGTTGTAAAGACACAAAATATTTCAGTGTGTCAGTGGTCAGGTACATATAAGCTTAGATACAATACTTTTTTGTACAGTGTAATAAATATTCATATTGGACACACTGTCTCTCAAACAGAACACATTCTTAAATTTGTAAATAATTTCAAGACATCTTAAGTTACAAACTGTTTTCTTCAGAAAGGAAAAATGAAGAAATTGGTATGTTTCTGAAGGCTGAAAAACCCTTTGTCGTTTATATTTGATATATATAACCAAAGCATTAATCTGCAAGTTTTCAAATCATAATAGAGAAAAACATACTTTAAGGCAATTAAGTAATTTTTTCCCAATAAACAACTGGGAAGAAAAAAAAATAATCAACTTTCTGTAACTGAAGTACTGTATTGCAAGTGTTAACTAACAGGGAGAACTGGATAAGCAGAAATTAACATAACACAAGTTTGTTGGCATAGAATTTTTCTTTTTTGGTGAAAATAGGCAAGATCTTTTCAAGATGTTTGACACAGTTCTGAAGGTGCTTCTCCAGAGATACTTCTGGGTTATCTGTGGGCAGACAAGCTACCTATTGTACCCAAACTACATCAGGCTGCATTGCACTGTGCTGCAGAGAGCTTTGCTGGTTTGCAGCTTTACTAATATATGGATCTCAATATTCCCAAATGAATTACATCAGAGATTTCTCTCTTTTCTGTGTTCACCTCTATTCTTAGAGCCTCTTAACTCATAATTTATTTCCTTTTCTTTTTGCATTATCTGAGCGATCCTGCTCCTCCATTTCCCGAATAAACTAAGGGTGTACAATGTTAATCATAGGCTGCTCCAATGAACATAAATCATACCACACTAATGCCAGTCACCAGGGCAAATAGGCTTCTGGAAATATCAGCCTATCGTCAGCACTTCTGTGCAACGCCCAAGAAAAAGTTCACAGCATGCCTGAAGACCAAAAAGTATTTCCTAAATAAGAAGCCTTGACAAAAACCCACTTTGGTAGCTCCTGCTTTCCCTTCCCACTATTTCAAGTGATCCACTAAGCTCCAGCCCCATGGCATAGAAGGAAGGTGGTTACCTCCACAATACTGTGGGTCATTTAGATTCTACCAGTTACAAGCTCTCAGAGATCTAACACAGACCTTAAAGTATGCAAGAACAACCCCATTCTACATGTTCTGCTTAAAATACAATCTCATGTAAAAGTGTATCCCAGTATGCAGTAGTCAATCCAACATTTAAGAAGAAAATGCACATCTCTTGGTCTACTACAGGTAGTAGAAAGGTTTTCCAGGTACTATAGCCACAGAAATACAGCCACCTGTTACAAGTAACTGGAGTTTGAGCACAGATTAAACACAGCTAACCTGAAGGAACACTACATTCTTCCCATAGCTTCATGAAAGTTCAACCTGCCTTAATCACCTCAGTCCTTTAAATTACAGCCTGCCAGTCCATTTAACTCCTGTCCAGACACAGACATTACAAGACACACTTAAACCTGTCAAAATATTAAGTTTCCCAGTTTCACTTGACCCACTGAACACATATCAAGTCACAGTATCTATGTACACATTAGTAGTACTGGCCAACAGCATTCTCAACAACCCTAAGAAGTGGGAATTAAATCATGACTGAGCTTGTGGAGTGAGCACAGCAATTATACAGACACCTGCTATGATCCATGAGACTGGACATAGCTTTATTCATGAAGACAGTGATTACTACTTATTGCTAAATCAGCAATTACAGTAGTGTTTTGTAACAAAGTTTGGCCCTCGACAGCCTGGGGACACAGGTACAGCATCAGACATCCACCAGAGATAAGCTCAAGATCTTTTCTTCTGTTTCACTTGAGAGTGGGGGCATGACCTCAGACTGAGAAGCAATATATAATATATATAATGCACATGCACAACAATACTTCTGCCATTTCTGCACATCCAGGTGTGTTGCATCAAAAATGCTAAAATGCACTTAGAACATAGCATATACAGTTTTTAAGACTTACCAATTTTTTGTATACTACACTACCACACACACCCTGCCAAGCCCAAGCAGGCTTTCTTCTGCCCTTCACTGGCCTACGAGTTTAAACTGCAATGGAGCCAAGGTGGAAAGAGAATCCACCTTAAGACTGATTACTTTCCCCTTGTCCTATCTGCAACAATTTTTGTCATTTCCAACTCACTGTTCACTCTGTTTTGGACTGCATGCTCAATTCTAGTCTCCCTGAGCTGACAATCCCAGGTGCTACCAGAAACATAATATTTTAAACAGGACAAAACAAAGGTTCTAAACAAAGTAACAAATACTTTTCTTTGCAGCTGAGTCTTTAAACAAAAGGTTAAATGAGGCTGTATGCATGACTTAATAAAAAAAAATAATCACTACTTTAATTCAGTGTCATTTGCTTATGTCAGACCCTGGATGTGACAGCTTGTGCATGAACCTACTTTGTCAGTTTAAAAGAGGACATATTTATGAGTAATCTGTGGTGCTACAGTCTTATTTACAAATTTAGTAAAATAGATTGAAATTCACTAAACAGTTAAGTCTTCAAAAACTGTAAGCAGCACCTTGTATACTTCTTGTAGACTTGTATATATACTTGTAGACTTCTATACTAACATGATAGACTATTTTTTTTAAGTGGTACCTTTGTGAAGAGAAGAATGTTGCAGTCTAATTTGACTTGTATGAAAAGCAGTATAATTCAAATTGGCTGAGAAACTCAGTTTTTTATTTTCAAGAAACACTGATGCATTATATCAAGAAAACATTGACTGGAGGAAAAAAAAAAAAAAGTCTTGTTCCTCGACATTTTCACATTGCCTACAGCAATACTACTCAATATTTCAGCAACCTGTTAGGCTTTCACTGCCACCTTTGCACATTAGAAAGCAGTATGCAACACACTTCAAAACAGCTTTTGTTTGAATAAACCTTCAGAGCAAGTCAGTTACTCATAAGCAACTAATCAGCAACTGATCAGTACATCTGACCACACCTGGAAAATTCTACCCTAACACTACTACAAGCTACCATAAGCACACTTACACAAATATGTATCTGCACGACAGTAGCTAAAATAAAGATGATATAAGCTGTGTTAGTAAGAGAACATGCATATATTATCATCTTGGCAGTAATGACAGTAAATACAATTCTAAAAGATCACAAAGCTTAAAATTGAGAAAGGAAAAATTCATATTCACTAAAAAGATGCCACTCCGCTTGACCCATGCTCAAGGAAACAAGACCAGTAAATCGCAATAGACCAGGTCTTCTCACAATGCCAAGAGATTTTAGAACAAACAAAATAGAGTCTGAGCATGTTGCACTGAGGACAGATGACTAATATTTTGCATAGAGTGCCCAAATATTCTGCTTTTATGTGAGATGAGTGAACATACTTTCACATAAACATTTCTGGGCTGAAGAGACTTAGATATTTCCTATACTGATGGCCAAGAAGGCAACACGCTGGAAGTCCTCATATAGGGACTGAAAGAAAAGAAAGAGAATAAAAATCCAGTGTGTTCGAGCATGCAAGTATGCGCAAGTTTGCACATGTGTATACCTGACATATAATGCGTGCTGTACAGATGCAAGTAGTATGATAGTTGAGATGTTTCTCTGTCTCATGCCCATGATCCCCCTAAGAGTCATTCTGATTTAGAAAAACATACCTTTTAAAGCTGGCAGTTTTTGAAGCTCCCTGTTATTGCTAACATTAAACTTTGAAGAACTCTGCCGCTTTTCCTTCTTCAGTACTGTTTGTGGTGCTGGTACTTTGATTTTAGATAGTTGTGCTGGAGGAGGAGTGCTGTTTGATTTTTTGTTTGACACCTGTTTAAAAAGAAATTAAAGCAGTTAATTGCAGCTTAACTTAGAAAGAAAATCTTCTAAGAAATTTTGTTACAGAAATAAATGAAGCAAAATAAGCTTTTTAAAAAACTGCTCTATTCATCATCCTCTGAATGCATAGCTATCTATTCTTCTGTTCCATCTTTTCAGTGTTTATTGCTGTACAACAGCCCTCAGATAGATGGGAATAGATCACTCTGTTACATGCACTAGCCCATTTATTTGAAGTTACCAGCCAAATGAAAAGAAGTTTTGAAATAATGTAGTTCCTTAGCTGCTCTCACCTTTTTCCCGAGAAGTGTAGGTCTCCAAGGTATCTGGGCTGTGTAACTTCAGCTTCAAAGGGATCACACAACCTTGTCTATGTACAACAGACAAACCTTTCACTAGTTATTTGTACTGTGCCTCGCTGCTGGAGCCCTGTTGGCTAGGGCATTCAGGCTTCAATACAACGTTAAAGGAGCAAGTCTTACTACTGTAGTAGCTTCAGCAGCTTCTAAAACATTGTCCATTCCAGCTGGGATAGAGTTAATTTTCTTCACAGTAGCTTGTGCAGTGCTGCGGTTTAGATGTGGTGTAAGAATAGTGTTGATAACAAATGGGTTTAGTTGCTGCTAGGTAATATTTGTACTAAGCCAAGGACTTCTCAGTTTCTCAGGCCTTGCCAGTGAGAAGGGCTGGAGGGGCACAAGAAACCGGGAGGGGACAGCTGACCTGAACTAGCCAAAGAGGTATTCCACACCATAAACCTTTATGCTCAGTATCTAAACTGGAAGGAATCAGCCAGGGCCTGCCGATCCCTGCACAGGGGCTGGCTGGGCATCGGCCAGAGGGAGGCAATTGCACCATGCATCAAAAAGATTTGTGCACCATCAAGATTTGTAGCAGTGCACTGCCTACTCAGAGAAAGTTGCTTTTACTGTAATAATCCTTACTTGATTGTCACTGTACATAAACTTTGTAACATAAACCCAGACAAACAGTTCCCACCTATAGGTTTCCAGTTGCTGTTATTTCCCAGACTATACTTGACAGTGCTCTCTACTCTCAAGCCAAGTAAAATGCATCATTAACAAAAGCCTGTCAGAACTTGTGATGCTGCCTTTCTCATTCCTTTTTTGAAGTAGGAAAAGCAGGTTTAAAGTAGGAAATAGTTAACTTCTTAAATATGAATAATTTCACGACATTCTTTATGAGAATGATAAAACATCTAGGAGTGATTTACACTAAAAATACAGAAACAGCTGAGCAGGAAATCTTACTGCAAGTATTGTAATTCATTTCACAGGACCTTAACTTGCTGTAGAAGCCTTTCAAATTTGCAAACTATTTTACACGAAAGAACACACATCTGAAAATATACCTTGGCACTTTTCTTTTACAAGAAAGACCATAGTCTCCTATTTGGAAAGTGCCCACTTGATAACAAATAGAAAAAAGAAGGGAATGGGATTCACAATGGAAATCAAGTAGCAATGCTGCTACTTTGGCAGTTTTAATGGATTTAATTAGAATTTTGTTAAATACAGTAGATATGAAAGCAGTGTTCATTCCTGCATGAAATAGCATCAATGGAATTTTCATAGGGATATAGCTAAAACAACAGAAACCACTTTTCCTCATGTTCCCAAAAAAGTTTCCAGAATAGCTTATTCATCAACAATTTCTGCATGGTCTGGGAGTATACACGTTCAGCACACATGGAGATGTTACCATACATCAATTATCTACTTTTAGAGTCTAAGACAGGAATTTTATTCAAATTTTGTTCTAGTAGCATAACTAGGAGAAAAACGTATATGGCTCAAGAACAGATTAACAATTGTGTTATATTAAGTACTGTGTGTATAATATATCGAAGGTATGACTGAAAGCAACATTTAATTTTCATTAAACACATCTAACATGACCATTTTATGAATTTAATATTACAATAGCAAAACCCCGTACAGCCTTGTAAAAGGAGAGAAAACACACTGAACACTGGAAGTCTTAAGTTACCAAAAATAGTCTAGAACTTGTTTCAGTAAAAATGGCATACATCAGGCAAGTTAAAACCATTTATGTACAAGTAATACCTATTACATTGCATTTTTCAGACTATTTCACTTTTTAATCCCAAACACTAAATGCTTAACAATCTTTTTGCTGAAATACAAGTGATCTGCAAGGTAAACTCTATCCATTAATTTGAGTTAAAAACCAACCAACCAACTTTATGAATAGACTAAGCAGAAAGAAAACAGCACTAAAAATTAGGAAGCAATGACTTACTGTGCATTAAACAATAAAAGCTAATTAAGATCTTTATAAACACTATTACTGCACAGGATTCTGTACTTTAAATACTGAGCTTCAGCCTAATGGTGTTTTTCTGAACTGGCTATCTTCCACTGCCACCTGTTTTTTGTTCATTGCTTGGAACAGGAAAAACTGCTTTCCTGTTTCCTCTATTCCCAAACAAATTCTCAGTTTCGAATTAACAAGTGCTCACATGTGCCTGCACACAGGCGCACACTACAGTATCCTAAGGTAATACACACCTCAGGGAGCCAAGTATTCTAAATCGCAGATAAATTCTAAAATTAGCCAAAAGTGGTTATTTAAGAGGACGGGTCACATTTCTAATTGGAAATGTTGAAAGCAAGCATTTTTTGTTGCTATGGCAACTTCCCATCCAGCAGCAATGACTCCAGTGCAATTCTAGCACTGAATCGCCAGCCAATTTACCCAACATATTTCCTCCTCCTTTCTATCATCAGCCATTATCATCCCTGCTTTTCAGTCATGCTCCAGTCACTCAGGCAGCACATACCCGAAAGCTGCCAAAACAGTTTCCAGTTCATTATTATCTGAACACTGCGCTGGACAGCTGTACCCAATGACCTCTGCAAGTGGCACTGTGATGCTACCACAAGAGAGCTGGCCTCCAGAGCTCGCAAACAACCAGCCACTAGATAGAAGGGCACCTGGAGAAAATGAGTTAAGTCAACTTGAGCCACACAGCCCAACAATTTTAACGCCCCCGCTAAAAAGAAAAATTCAGTCTAACAATTTCATGTATTCATTTGCTAAGGACATCAACTTAACAGACTTAACTTTGTATGAAGGTACAGTGCTCGTTAATTCAGATCAAAGAGCCAAGCTTGGCTGCTTCTTCCCAGTGACAAATCAAACACTGTCAGAACTCACAACTCCTGAGAATAACCGAGGGACATTCTGCTACATCAGTGAACAATTCAACCTATCTGTCACCAGAATAATCAAACTACAGATACAATTTATCAATTCTCCTCCTACAACTAAAATGGGAATATCTATTCTTCCCCATGTTCTGGCAAACAGTTTTGTCCTACCCAAATATTTATATACTCAGGCATATTAAATTCCAAAAGTGCTGATAACCCCCTAAAAATGCATACAAATTACTCTGAAAAAATGTCAGACTGGAATGTATTTCTTCAGATCATAATTAAAGCACAACACTCAGGATTTTGGATCAATTTAATTTTTAAAAGCTAGCTTTACATACTTTTATGAACATTTAAGACAATCAGGAACCGTGGGATTCCAACTTTAGCTTCTGCTTTTAACAATTGAAAAAACAGAGCTTATGTTCCTTGAATAAGCTTAAAATGAATTCAAGAAAAGCAGGAAAGAAAGAAGGAGGTTTCTTGCTAGTCGTGACAGTTCAAGACAGATAATCCTTGCATCCCTTCTTCCCTTGAGTCCTCCTACATCAAGCAGGATATGGTACATTCCTTGTCTTAACATCACTGTTTTGAGCAAAGTTGGATACTTCATCCCCCTGACTCATACACACACATGTATCAATCTGAGCTAAGTTTGTGACCAGGGAAAGACAGAAGTAGACCAAGCACATCTACAGTTACAGCCAATTTTTCTTTTTAAATTAAACTGACTGTCAGCAGCCTACATGACAACTTTTACTTTCAGCCAACCATCTAAGACATAAGACAGAGAGAACACTGGGATCTGGAAGGAGCGTCCACCCTGTTCTTCCCTTTCTGACAGTCCCCCAAAAAACTAGTATTCAAGCTTCCTTGACCAAGAATTGGCAACGACAAGAACTCTGTCGAACCTCACCTTTTGAGGCATACTCCCTAATAATTGAATTAGGGCGAAGCACACAAAGCCTTTGCTCCACAAAATCAAGAGCCTAGCTAAGCCAAGCCTTGAGTGGGGCCAAGTCTATTATAATGCTGCAAGTTTTCATACTGCTTTACAAGATAAACTGGTCAGAGCAGGGTGAGGATTTGAAGATGACAACAAAATCACCTGGATGCATCTGTCATTCAAGACTTAAAAAACTGGCAGTTGTAATAGTGACAAAAATCAGATCATCTCCTAAGCACAAAGCAAAGAGAGATCCTCTGCCTGAAGAATACACGGTGCCAAGCAGCACCTATATGGTGTTCCCTGACACAGATGAGTCTCACACTAATGTGCTAATTTCTTCCCTCCAATGAGTATCACCACTGGATTCAAGTTTATATCAGTGTGTACACCACCCCAGGATGGCAGCAGCAAGCCACACTCCAGCAAGAGCCTTGATAAAAATTCTAGACTACAAAACCTCAATAAGTGAACCTTGTACCAATTAACAGATGATTAGCACTCCCTGTGAAATGCGCATATACAGAGTGAAAAGCACAGAACAATTTTTATGAAATAGTTAGTCTGAATCTGAGAAAAAAGGAAGAATGCTTATATTAATGAAGAATGAATCTTTTAATTTCCTTTTGGTATAGTAAGTAGCATCCACAAACATATTTTTCATGAAGCTAAACAGAGGTCTGATCTATAGCACTCAGAAGAGCTCATTTCTTGCCAAGGCAGCCTCAGAAGGGGCTATGAAAGCATTCTGGATTACATCTAAAATATACTTACAATGAAACCGAAATAACAACCTACTGAAACTAAAGAAAGAACACGAGAAAACATGAAAGGGACATTTACAATTTAATTTTCAAAACCATATGAGGGCCCAGTATGTAATCAAAATAATTTGGCTAAGAGGTTGAGGCCTAATACATAATCAATGTAATTAGGCTGAGAAGTTGAACTTAACTTAATCTCTTGAGAACTGAAATCAAAGATCAAGGAGTCCAGATGGGTGGAGAGCAGTTAACAGCCTTCCATGCAGGTTTTTTCCCTCTGCAGTAACTTCAAAGTAGTGTGAAAATCTCTGAACACTCCAGGAATCTTGAACTCTGCCACACAGTTCTCTCCTTTGCAGATCTTAATTTACTGTTTTGGGGGTGTGAACTGGGACAGATCATACCTGGCATGTGTCCCAGTAGCCATCAATGTGGTAAATATATCCACAACATACCTGCAGATGGTGGGCTGGTAGTGTTAGATTAGCAGTTGGGACCAAGGCAGCGTTCAAGAGAGCACGCTCCCAGGAGAGCAATACTTGTCAGCTCATTTCAACGCTGTGTTGTTAACACCACCAGTCCAACATCAGGATAAACTCTTGTTATGGTATTAAAGATATGGCCCAACAGAGCTATCCAGACAGTCTGCAGTAGTTCTAGTTCACGCAAGTAGTACCCAATCACTGGTACAGAGTTTTTAATGGAACAACTAGCTAAGATCTTTAACGTCAGTATTTTCAATCTGCAGAGACTCTGTGTAAACTATATATGGATTCTTAATCATCTGAACACGTAAAAAGGGGCATCGATCCATAAACAACCTAGTTAAAAACAGCAGGGAAGCAACATGCTTGCTGGGTACCATTTTGGATGGCAAATGGTTCTGAGTTTTTACTTTGTTGAAGATTCTTGCTGCTGTGCCTTTATTGTTCACTAGTTTGACCACCACAATCTTGTCTGGACAGAAAACTTATGGAGGAGTCTCTGAAGATGCAGCTTATGGTGCTGAAGGTTTTGGTTGGTTTCTCACAGACTGCAGTTTAGATTTCTATTGTTTCTCCTCAGCAAAATCATTTGCCAGAGTTATACCCTGGTTGGCCTGGTAGAATTATCTTTGCATCTGCCTCTAGCAGATATGTTTATTATCATTAGGTTGTCTCGGTGGTTGAGATACAGTTGGATAGTCCAGTGGTAGTCTCAGCATAATTTACTATGTTTTTATTTGGTAAGATAGCAAAAGCTGCATACTAAAGCTTTGAGGATCCATGTTGTCATAACGATAAACAAAAATATTAACTTTTCGACAGGGTGGTGAAGACAACGTTTATATATTTTAGCACACTGTAATTAGCACTCACTGATTTGCGTTGCAGTACTTGTTTAGCAACTGCATTTTTGCATTTACATACATCAGTGCTACTGCTGGCTATTCTTGATGTCTGACTACGGAGTTCCATTTGTGTTTTGTCAGAGAAAACAGAGTTTGTTGAATTGCATCAGTGACTGGGAAGTTCCCTATGAGCAGTGAAGGTCATCTGTCCCTCTTCACTGTGGAGGGGTGCCCATGGCAAGGTATACAGTCACAGACCATTTTAGAAGACTGATCTACACCTTGCTAAAGCTCTCCCACCTTTCTTGCTGGCATTTATTTTTCACAGCACAAAGCATTGCTTGTATTTCCTGTTAGCTGCTTACACACAGGACTCAAATTTTATCTTCTAAAGAATTATATCATTACAGCTTTGTGCAACACACTTGACTTGCAACACATCAAACCAACCCTGACAATTGCCAAAGATGTCTCAGCTCAGTTTACTGCATCCTTGACATTCTTGCACTGTAATTTTACATTCATAGTTAAATATCAGCAGCATAAGGCTTGTTTTCCATTTGCTCCTTGTAAAACTTATTTTTGTTTTAACTAGTTTGCTCCAGGAACAAACTGACATTTGATTCCTCTCAGGAACGTATCAGATCTGCAGCCTGAGGTTGTAGAGTACTGGCAAAGGAGACAGGGTCCCCAGGCCCAGACCATAAGTGGATTCATCATGTTTTGCATTTGCCAGAACACCACCATCAGTGAGCACCTGGTACTTCACAAACACAGGCAGCAAAGCAACATTTGTTTCTTGATGCATCTTCTATAATAAAACCTCAAAGAAACAAATGCCCCCAGAAAAGTAACATTTGTTACCCGCAACCATCAGTTCGCTCATGAAGTATGATTAAAATGAGGTAACATTCTAAGTATTATTTCAAGACATTTATATAAATGGAGATGGAGATGGAGAATCTGAATAAATGATGGCCTGGCTTAAATTACTTCAGGTCTTTATTTTCCTTTGCAATTTCTCTCTGACCAACCTGAACCACCCTTCTACTTTCAAAAAACCCCAACAAACTACCTTTGTGCATCTTTTTACCTCTCAATCTTCTACACACCCTATATATATATATATACGCACACATATATAAGGTTCCCACATTTGAAGGAAAACACACTTTAAGGCCCTACTAATATACTCTACTGTACATTTTAATTATATAAAGCTATGAGGAGCTAAGGCTACTGTACATGTAGCTCGACTAATGATATCTGTATTCTTGTGCCCCCTGATCCACTTGTAATAGTTTCTCACTTCACGTACTCATATTGAATTTTTTTTGCTTCATCCCTCTGCTCACCAATTTGGTACTTGTATTAGATGCTATATAAGACAGTTACAGACCATGACAAGGTTCCTGGGCATTTTAGTCATATAACAACAACCTTGACCACTTCTAAAGAAGTGTTATACCAAATCATTTCATCTTTGGCTCTTACTATGTTTTCATTTTACATGTCACTAGAAAGTTTACTTTTCAATACTTCAGACTGCTAAACTGAGCAGTGATGAGGAACCATGTTAAATTATAGGCACTATAAAGGTGTAGCAAATGATAACACTTGGTAGTCATCTTTTAAGAAGTATATTCAAGAACAGGGCAAGATTTTTTCCTAGTTTTTTTTTCTTTTGTTTGGTTGGTTGTGGTTTTTTTATTTTTTTTTAAGTTGTACCCCAAAGCCTGTTGAGGGGCAGGGAATCCAGAAACAAAAAAGTAAAGCCTACCAACCCACCTGTAGAACTACAAATTTATTCTAGCTTCAAATGAAACTGAGGGGGGAAAAAACTCCCACAAGATCTAATGTTTGTAAAGTCTGCAAATATCTGGGTGGGATTCAACAGCTACCTAGTTTTTCTGTTTGTATTCTCTATGGGATAACTATATTAATAATTCTGTATTACACACATGCATTAATGAACACCTGAGTCCTCTCAAAGTTTAAGGAGCAGTAGGCCTTAACTCTTACAAAAAAAAAAACCCAAGACACTTAAGAGAAACAATTTGAAACAAAGGATGTAAACTGAAAACATCCTTTCCAATCTGCTGACACCAATTTTTGTGGGCCACTTTGCTCCTTTGGATTAGAACAGCCTTTGCCTTCATTGCTGTGTTTCCATTCTAGAAGGATTCAGAATTTAAAAGCAGCCTTTGCCTTCATTGCTGTATTTCCATTCTAGAAGGATTCAGAATTTAAAAGCATGATTAGAAGCAGATGATAGCAAGTACTGAAAAAAAAACCTGACAAACCAAAGTCCTCATACATGTTACACTAGTAGTTGTCAGCCTCATGGAAGAACTAGAAGGGCACAGGATGCTGTTTTCAGAAGCATCTCCTTTTAGGTAGCAAAAAACTTGTATACAGTAGTTTGGTAGACTTCTTTAAGCAATTCTATTAGCTTTAAAGGCATAATATTAAAATTACATACGTAACAAGCACTGTTAAAGTAACATCTTTCACTATTCAGTATTAAGGTATATTTGCTTCAGATTCAGAAAGAAATTTCAATTCCCCCCAAACAGGCAAGGTGTCAATAAAAATTGGAAATAAGTTGCAGAAGTTAAAAGCAAGAAAAGCAACTCTGTATTGCTGCTTTACAAGTTAACACACAGTACATCTTTCTAGTCAGCAAAGAGCACCTTATTTAATACTAAGGGTGTATTCACTTGCTACACTTAAGCATTTTCTGGTGGTTCTATCAATCCATTAAAAAAATCTTTCTAGGAAAGAAAATGAGAATTGGAAGCCATGAACAAAAATTAATTTTCCAATTATATTTTTTAGAGAAGTTGGTACATCAGTTTAATGACAAACAAAAAACCCAAAACCAAAGCCCACAGAATATTTACACAGCTGATAAAACTAAAACTATATATAAAATCAGAATGTATTTTCTCTTGTAAGTCCTGCTTCACTAATGTTGTAAGTAAAATCACAAACTAGTAGCCCTAGAAAGCTTCAGAAAACACAAGGTCCAGCACTATTGATTTATAGCCCTTCTGCAATTCAAACTTGAGAGGACTAGTTGTTCAAAATTTCAAACCTCTTTCATAATATGAGTATCTCTTCTTCCAAATGAAAGACCACCAATTTCCAAATCAATTTTATCTAATGCATAGGGGTGACTCATGAAAAAGACTGGCTACTCCAGATGTCAGTCTAGCTGGGACATATTACTGAACACATACTGAAGAAACAGCTAGGGTACAGCTAGGTTTGTTTTGCACTGTATACACCAGACAAACATAGCTTATTGATCTGGCCCACTGAAAACTTGGGAGTTTGGGGATGCTTTATTGCAGGATATCAGCCATTCCTGATCTCGATGGCTGTATAACTGGCAACAAACTGACAGTATGGTAGGGAGTACTACCAAAACCCTTAAAACACTGTTTTATAAATAAATCAATACCTAACTTCAGGCGTCAATTAAGAGAGACCAATCTGAGCTACGCTAATACATATCTTATGCTTCTGTGAAGAACAACAAACAGAAAAGAATCTTATAACTTCAAAGGTGCTGAACTCAATGCATTAAAAAATGCTGTGCCACTGCGTGAAAGAGATTGCCTGTCAAACAATAATAATGGGAAAAAAGAGCTTAAATGGCAGCTGCTTTATACAAGTGACAATAAACACATATACACTGAATCACATGCAGGTACAAATTAGCATACTAAACAATTAGAACAGGATAATCTCAGCTGATTGTAAGAATGTTCTGTGGCAAGAAGGTTTTTCCAGAAATTATTTAGGGGCAGTTCTAATCCTAATGCATGTGAACAAGGTGGGGAAAACAACCCCAGAACTCTTGGAAAGGTATTCTCCCCCTCCCAACCCTCAGACTCCTCTGTTGTAGTCGCTAAGGAGTTGTCCAAGTAGTACTTACCTGTGCTAAGCCTTCTAAGTGTAACTTTAAAAACTGTGAAGCTGAAAAATCTAGTCACAAGCTAGACACTGTGTAACAGCCACGAAGTACCACCTTCAAAAACCAGATGAGATACATTTGTTTTGCAGTTACTAGTAACTGGTATAGCCCCTGAAACAGCATTGTGATTTTTAAAAAGTCACAGAAAGGGAACATGAGAAAAATAAGCAACAGTACATAGAAACTATGGAGTCAACTTTCTGAATAACTTACTGCTACTGATCACAGGAACCTGTTAACACAAAAAATACTGGATTTTGTCTATTCCTAGTTTTAACATTAGGATACTTCTACATATGATCTCTGCTAAGAAATCCACACAAAACCATCAACATCACATATACTACCAATTTAATTTATTATTGTTAAGGAGCATGTTGGTCATGCATGCATATGTAACCAGGAATCAAAGTAGTAATGAGAATACTGAGTCTAATGTGCTAACTAATACAGGAAAGGTGATCACAGAAAACTGGATAGCCACCTCTCAAGGTTCTTTCACAGAGATGAAAATCCCTACTTTTGCTGAGGCATTTAAAAGAATCTATTAAAGAGATATCTGTAACTTCATTACCATGCCCAAAAAAATATTAACAGTATGATGAACAGCTTAAGAAATCAACTTTTAAATAAAAAAAGGTTTCACAAAGCAGAGAAGAAAAGCAGTGTTAAGGTAAACCTCTTTCCCTATTCAGTGTTAAGGTATATTTGCTTTGGATGCAGAAGGAAATTCCAATTCCCTAAAACAAAAAGGCAAGGTGTCAATAAAAATTGGTAATAGGAAATTACAGAAGTTAAAAGCAAACAAAGCCTGACAAAACTGCTGCACTGGAAGCTCTTACCAGTGTTTAATAAACCTACTGAAAAGCGATGGCTGCAGGACAGAAGCATGGGTCAGAACTTAACAAATCTTGT
The DNA here is from genome assembly GCA_035590215.1 of Microhierax caerulescens. Classification (NCBI taxonomy): domain Eukaryota; kingdom Metazoa; phylum Chordata; class Aves; order Falconiformes; family Falconidae; genus Microhierax; species Microhierax caerulescens. Next base: position 37,199,109 of record JAVJGJ010000060.1, read on the forward strand.
TAAGATTTTGTAAAAAAAATTGGTTTCAACAGTGATTCTAGTCCAACATTAGCAACACTTGCTACCAATAAATTAAGCAGTTTCTTGCACAGCAAGAAAACTGGCTAACGCAGTTTGCATTTCGTTACATTTTTATTTGTCTGCATTAAAAAGCCCACACCTTTAAAGTAGAAAGAATCAACCAGGGCAGCACATGGAAACAGTGAGATAACAGACAAATACACACACGCACTCTTGACAACCCACATTAGTCTTCCGTTTGCTATTCTGCATGGCAGAACAACTTGAAGAAAGAGTTATGATTTCTGTTCTTGTTTGTTGAAAGTCACCAAGCCATTACTTTCTCAAACAACAGAAGTAGTCTTTCCCGTCTACAGACTCAGCATCTAGATTCAAAATGAACAGCATTTAGATTTAGAAGTTTCATGCCTTCTTAAACCAGTCCAGCTAGACCTAGAAGATGCTATCACTTGCAGTCACCAACAACTACTCCGTCGCATGAAGGCAGCTACTTCGGACCCTTCCAATCCCTAGGTGAACCAAAACAGTGAATTAATTGTCCAAGAGCTCCTAGACCATTTCAGAGACCAGTGAAAAGTACAAGTTTTAGTACATACCTTCCCACGGGGGAAATACACAAAAATGAGAGTACATAGGGTTAAAATTTTAGCTTCCTTCCCTGTGGCTGACTTGAAAACTACTGTTAAACTACTGTACTTGAATTTTTAGAAGTGTTAGTTTTTTGCTAGAGATTGAGAAAGGTAATGTTTCTCAACAATCATTAACTATTACCAAGCTACCTCTTTCTAAAGAAATTAGACTGACCATGTTACTACTGCCTTAATTCCAAAGGAAACCTCCACACCTCTGTGACAAAACAGAACTCTTTAACAAAGCTCATTTGTGAGGCAAGTAACTTCTGCAAAATTACTGAAGGCAGGTCACAGGGAATATGTCCACAAGCTTCCAAGTATTGGCATAACCAATCCCCACACCTGGATGATATATTTTGTTATGTTGGTTCTGTGTAAAGGTTTTGGGCACCAGTAACCACCAACCTCCACCACCCCAAGTATTTTACCAGAGTAAAGATACTATTCCTACACAGTGGAGGGACAACATACAATAGATAAGTCAATTTATGCACAAATTGAAGACACTAGAATCCTGAACTAATTAGTGAAGTAGGAGGTTATACTTAAAGGAATAGATTCAACTGTTCTGGCAACTATTTAGTCCAATGCATTAATGCTTACTAACAGGTTACAAACTAAAGTTAAATGGGATCTATCTATTAATAATCATATTAGCTCTTAATTAAGAAGTGAACAATGTGCAACTGGAAACTGCAATAATTGCATTAGGGTACAGAATGACAAGGCCTTCACTTCATATATATGTCCATTTCTGGTACCTCCATCAGAACATGGAAACAGAGGACAATGACAGTAATAGAAGTCCTCTCACCTAGAGATTAAGCAGGGCTTAGGGAAAAAAAAAATCTAAACATTACAGTATAAAAAAGTCAACTAAACAATAATACAAAAACAATTTTAGACAACACCTCAGCGAAGCAACCTTCTAAGATACACACTAGTTTAAAAAAAAAAGCATACCAGGATGGAAGATTGTACATCTACTGTTTCTGAATCCCTCTTCTTGAGTATCAGGTACTGACCACACAGCAAATAAGAGGTCCAAGTTGCTTCATACATAGCACAGTTCTTTTGGTATAGTATCAAGTAACCAAAACACAGGTAACACAAGAATTATCATCTTGTATTCTTCCCCTTAAACATCTGCTTGGTGGGAATGCTGGAGACAGGAAAATAGGCAAGATGGAACTTGCTTTCAAACACAACCACAAGGGGATTCTTTGATATTTAAATTATGATACATTTACTTCAGTAGGTCATCCGTGTGCTGCAGGTACTATTTAGTACTTCTTTCTGTACATGCTTATGGGCTACTGCTGCAATTTTCAAACAGAGACAGCCACCAGCTTAAGTCATTTTCACCCCCTTTCAGCACAGGCATCCCAACTCTGCATACTGAAAATCATTCAATCCCTTCTCAAACTTGCTGTACAGCTTCACTTAACTGAACTCTCATTTCCCTGACTGCAAGACAGGAAAACACTTGTTCATTTTTGTAAATATTAATATCTGTTGTACTTTTTTATCTATAGAAGTCCAAGGCATCACAAATTTAGTTGTGCTATGAAAGTGTCTATAAATAAAGTATTTGTGGGATGCTGCTGCTTGTGTTGTCCCTGTTTTTTGAATAGCAGACACCTTCTAGTCTTTACAATCTGCCATTTGCATTAAATGCATATGCATTAAGTGCATTTTGAGGAGGGGGAGAAAAGAACCAGCATATTTCCAAATCTACTCATAGTGTAAAAGATTTTATTAAAAAGCCATGTTAGCACACATGTACAAAGAAAGATGAGGAAAACCTTTGAAGAAAAAAAACATCCTAAAAAGGTATTAACAGTGTGTTCCAGAATTCTTCACTTACTGATCTTAACTGTTTAACAAATAGCCTTTCTGCTCACATAAGCACCAGCTAACATACATCATGATTACAGCCAGCCACATTAAAATGCAAGTCTACACTACTATTTGTGTGCAATTACTCAATTAATTAAGTTAATGAGTCAAGCACTGAGGTGCTCAAAATTGTATGGAGACTAAATAATGCCCACTGGGAATAGCAGGCATACATGTACACGTCACATTTCCAGTCCCTTCCCCATTCTGTCCCTACTCACACATGATTTAAGTATTGCAGATAAGTAAACTGTATGTTTCATTGGAAATTCTACATGGAAGGACAATGGAATAAGAAAAATACACAAACACTACAATATATTCTCCTACTGAGATTCATCTCTCACATTTTAAGTTAAAAAAAAAAAAAGGCTAGCTCAGCAAACACAGAAAAAAATTACAAACAAAACTGCATACACATTTTCAGTTAAGATTTAAGCTCTCCACTAATTAACTACAGGAGCTATACACTCTATCCTGAAGTACTGAGGAGGAATAAGAAAATCAGTTCTGGCCTCAGCAACTAGTCATTCAGAAGCCTGAGAAAATAAGCAGTCAATAAACGTACAGCAAAGATGCTGATAGTGACGAGCCTTACAATTGCACAGGAACTAAAATTATAGCCAAGTAGTAATACTCTGTTTAGCATCACAGCGATTACTGTAAAGACAGGATGTATCACAATCAAGTACATCTATTTAAGTCGTTACAAACACCTACACTGATACATTTCTTCCTTTCTATGACTTTCCTTATCTGAATTTGCCAAATTACTTCTACGGGTAATTTAATGAACTTACTAATTTCTGAGAGCAGCGTGCATCTTTCTGCAAAACAAATAAATGAGAACTCATTGAAGTGCATCAGAAAAACTATACTAAATATTCCCACCCACCTGCCCCCAACAGTCATTTTAGGGAAGGAAAATGGTAAAGCTGGGTGACTATTTTGTTCTCAAACATTATCTTTCATTACCAAGACTGAAATACTAAGGTTTCCAGTGTAGCATTTTACACTCAGACTGGTATGAAAACTTTAAAGGAAATTTTACAATCCACCTGAACAGTAGTTTCCCAAATGAAGCAAATCTATTAGTTCTGAGTTTCTGAATTAATGTGGGAAGTGGAGTGATTAACTGTTTAATCAACTCCTTTCAAGTCAGTGCACCTTGCTGGTGGGCAAAACAGAGAGTAATGTAAAAGGGAAAAAAACCCCACCAGCATCAACAACAGATTAATGACTCAAAAATGGAACACTCCATTGTATACCTATAAAAAGAAATCAGCCAGCAAAACAACTGGCAGCCTTTGACTAAGCCTAAGGTCTCCTGACAGTATAACAGGCTACCAACGCTTAACTGACATACCAGCATCAAGAGTTTGAGAGAAGAGAGCTCTGGCAATTACAGAGAATGACGAAAACTGCAATGAGCAACTAAAAGACAAGCCCAAAAATCCCTCACAACAAGACTAGAAAATAAGACCGACGTATGCCTCATAACCAAAAAGGAAACAGATGAGTATTTAAGGCTGTAGCAAGCATTTTCTTTTAGGTCTTAAAACCACTTTTTGTCAAATAGCAGGGCAGTAGTTCCACAACCACCTTCCTGCAAAGCCACCTGTCATATCAAAATTTTAACAATCTAGAAACATCACACTCTTCAGATGTGATGACAGATTTGCCTGGAAAAAGCTGCATATTTTAGTAATATTTACCTCATGCTCTTGGTTATCTTGTCCATCTTTGACACTTTTCCCACTCTTGACTGATTTTGCAGGTTCCTTAAAAAAAAAGTTTGCAGCTTCAGTTATTTTGAAAAGGACATCTAGACAAATTTTTCAAGTAAAAAAATTCGGGTTTTTTTAGACATCAATTTTAATATAAGAATATTAAAACTGATGATACAAAAAAATCATACCGTTTTATTGGAAGATCTTAATACCTAACTAACAGTCTCTACAGCACTGTTTTAAACTGGTTTTATCTGCAGAAAGTTTCTAGGATTTTATTTATGCACCAAAATTCACCCTTAAAACACATAAAGGTAAGTTTTCATGTAGGTAAGCAGGCAGAAGACAAAGAATGCAAGTGATCTGAACCATGTCTGAGAACTCACCCTTACTGTCTCTGGTTTTTAGCTTCAGGAATATTTACATTTGCTTTAGGTCTGAAACACTTTTAGGATCAGTGCAGCACCTATTTTACACTTCATTATTTTTTCTGTTCCAGGGGCTAAAAGATCTATTAGTAGACTCAGGTGCACAACTCTAATTTCTCCCTCCCAGCGCTGCAGTTAACTTGTAGCCTTCACTCATGGCATATTGTTACAATTTGTTATTCTCAGAAAAGTCTCAGTGTTTTTAGTATCAAAGGTGGAAAGGATATTGGGGAAAAGTTAAAACAATCCATCCCTTACTGACCACAACACCAAACCTCCCTACATCAATTTTTTTAAAACGATATTGAAAAGACAAGTAGTAGTTAAAAAAAAAAAAAAAAAAGGTCCGGCGGAGGCAGACCGTGTACCTCGCCATTCCTGACTTCCACTCACAGGGCTAATCGCCTGTCCCACAACACAAAGCCACCCCAGGTAACTTTCTGTTGAATACAGAAGTTTTCTGCGACTGCCACTTGTGCAAGCCCCCCTCGCGGCTGCCAGGTAAACCGCTCCCGGCAGCGCCGGGAAAAACTGACGCAAAGCGGGGCCAGAGCGGAATCCTCCTCCACTGCGGGGAAAAGGGGGTGAAAAGGTTTGGGGCGGCGACGAGCGCTCCCCCAGCGCCTGTGGCGATCCCCCAGGCACAACTCCCAAGGCAGCCGCTGCCACGCAACGGTGGACCGTCCCGGGACGGGGACAGGGCAGGCAGCTGCGGGGACAGGCACCCCCCAGCCCTGCCACCATAAAAAACACCTTCCCCGGGCCGCCCCTAGAGTAAGAGACACCCCCACACACCCCTCACCCTCCCGCCAGGCACGGTTGAGGCAACGCGCCCCATCCCCTCCTCCCAGCACTCCCCCGCACCCCGCAACCTCTGTCTCCCCCCACCGGCTCCCTCCCTCCGGCCGCCTCCAACGCCGTGCCAGCCCCTGCGGGCTCCGCGTCGCCGTTTCGGCAGGGCGGCCCCCGGGGCTCGGCGAGACGATACCAGGACCGCCCCCCGCCCCCACGGCACCCCCCGGACTAGGCCCCACCGGGAGCTGCCCCCTCCCCAGCGCCCCGCTCCCGGGGGAAGGCGGGGGGCCGGCAGGCAGCAGCAAGGGGAGGGAGCTGCCCCTCGCCCAGCTCTCCCCAGCGACGGGGAGCGCCCCGCCGCCCCCGCCCCCGGGCTCCGCTCGCCGCTGCCGCCCCCCGCGCTCTACCCCAAGCTCCTCCTCCCCGCAGGGCCCGCACCTCACAGCCTCCCCGCAGGGCCCGACCCCCCAGCCGCCACCCCACAGACTCACTTTCTCCTTCT
>JAVJGJ010000060.1:37205215-37221864 GCA_035590215.1 Microhierax caerulescens
GGGCCACCCCACAGACTCACTTTCTCCTTCTTATTTTTATTCGGCTTGGCCGCGCCGCGGAGGCGCAACCCCGGCGGCCCCGCTCGGCGCTGCGCCCGCCCCCAACTGCCGCTCTCCTGTCCGCGGCATCGGCCTCAGCCCTCCCCCCACCCCCGACGTCATGCAGCCGCTGCCGGCCCATTGGCCGCCCGCGTCACGTGAACCGCAGCTCTCGTAGCGTCACCTCGTAGGCGGGGCGCGCGGTGGGTTCCCGCCTCTGACGCTGCCGAGCGGTGGCGGCGGCGGTGGTGGTGGCCGGCTGGGCCCGGCCCGGGGCTCCTCCCGCTCCGCCCGGGCTGTGGGGCGGGCCCCGCGGCGTCAGCCACGCCTCGGGGTGGGCCTGGCGGGCTGAGCTGTTCCGCCCGCGCAGCTCGAGCCGCCCGCCTCGCTGAGGGGAAGCCGCGGGGCGGGTGAAGTTCCCTCAGCGCCCCGGGCCTCCGGCGGGATCTCTCTCGGCCGGGTGCCGCCCCGTAGAAAGCGGCCGCCCCTGCAGCCCCCCGAGCTTGAGCTGCCCCCCGGAGCCCGCTCCCGAGTGAGGGGGACGGGCTCCGCCGCTGAGGATGCAGGGAAAGGTGGGACCGCCGGGCGGGGTCCGGGAGACGGTCGCTGGAGAGCGGCAAGTGTTTTAAGGAAGAAAAAAAATAAATCCGTGCAGGGCATAGCTGAAGCATCTTGGCCCTCTCGTACAAACCCAGTGTGGCCATCATCAGTTTGAGGACTTCAATGTATGCTTGCACTATATGGATAAGGAAAAGGTGAGCTTTGCATAGTTGCAGCCTGGTTTTATAGCAGTATCTTTATTCCTTGCTTATTTTTAAAAGCCTGGATGCAGATGCGCTTCTTTTCAAAATGCCCACCTATACCAGAGGTAATTTTTTCCCAAACAAATCGCTTTTTAATCTTTCAAAGCCAGAATACAAAAATCGGAACAATCCTCTTGGGGAAAAGGAGAAAGGTGCATATACTTCACCTGGAAAATTTACAAATATGGCCAGATTAAGCCCCAAATTGCTGTTAGCTGAGGAAAAAGCATGGGGATACTAATACTTATAATAATGCCAAGACATAAAGCATTTAAAATTTAATTTTAATTAAAACTTGCTTTTCAAGTCGTAATTGTGCTGCGCTACTAAAGGACAGAAAAAAATCCAGCCTGAAAAATACGAGCATAAAAGTGAAACTGATCTCTCTTACTTCCTTATCCAAGTTTATCAAAACCAGCACGAGCAAGCAGCTGTGCTCTCGTTTTTAGGAACTGGGATTTCTAATAACCGCTTGTGTCTCATGTGATGGTATCTAACATCAGCTTACATCCATTATATTTGAACACTTTGCTTTTGCTGTGGTGAAACAACAAAGAAACTTTTCCTTTTCCAGGCACTGCAAAGAAGTCTACTGACTGTGGAGAGCTGCTTCCTCTTGCTTCAGTCCCCTTGCTTTTCTGCTTCTTAAGTGCTAGAAAACAAATTATGTCTGCCTCTTATCCTTTCCCTAATCTCCTCTGGTTTGAGGATTTAGAAACAAAGTGCAGTTATCACCATTGTGCTTCTGAGCCAGTCATGAATGAGTTACTACTAATAAACAAGACTTTTGACCAACAGAAAAATACAGATTTTGAACAATATAAGAGACAGTAAGGGAAAGAAATCACCTCCATCTGTAGTCTGGAGTTTGATCTGTGTATGAAGGGGTTTGTACAGCTGAGGATAAATGAGCACTTCCAGTTCTTTGATAGGTTTCAGTTTCATAGAAGCTTAAACTACTTTTAATTCCCAGCTGTTATGTTCCTATCTCCCTCCTCTGCACTGATGCTGATACTGTGCAGCTCCTTAAACCAGTTCACAGAATTGATCAGGTTGAAAACTCTCCACCCAAAGTGATGCGTTGTTTGGTGGGTTTTTTTTTCCCTTGAACTGGTGCACCACCACCTGCTTCTGTAAACACTAGCATTGGCTGAAGGAAGGGGGTGGAAATATGTGGCGGGGGCGGGATGTGACCTCAACAGCCTAGATTTAGATCAGTTTAAGCAGCTTAATGAGTTTCTCATTGGCTCTTGGCCTCCTTTTTGCTTGCTAGTGCTCGTAGTTTTTCCAAATAATGGAAAAACTCTGTCAGCATCGTTACCCAAGTACATCTGAATAGCAGCAGTGAAAATTGTCTGTCCTTATTTTGCTCTTGGTTGGGAAACACTGAATATGTCAGACCGAATACACATTCAAAAGATGGCACTGACTCAGTTAACATTTAGGAGGTTTTCTTTGTGACCACAGATGTAGAAACTCTTGCAAAAACTTGACTCCCCCTCACCTCACTTGCTGGGGAGAGAGTCTTATTCACCAGTAACAGAAAGCAATTGTGTTTCTCAAGGCCTGCTGTATTATATGAAATAATCAGTGGGTGGAGGTGATTTGCAAGAAAAATAGTTCCATCTGTATACTCTAGTGTCTTCACAAAAAATGAGAATAAGACAACTGACTTCCATTTTCATGCGGTGCTAAGATGAAATCTTATTTTTGCTACAGTGGTATGTCACTGCGAGCCTAATTATACTGCTACAGAGTAGGATTATGTAAATAAGGTGATGTAATATGAGTGTGAATATGACTATATTAATATTTGCATTAACATATGAACATGTCTCATGCAAACTAGATGATTTCAAAAACCAGAACAGATTCAGGCTGATTAGGCTATCTCTGTAATTAAAATAGCAAAAACTAATGCATGTAGCATAGCTACCTATTTGCATTTTTTTACTGTATTGATTAAATTGTCTAAACCTGCAGAAGTTGGATCACCAAATAATTTCAAGTCTTGTGTAAAATGCCTGGATAATATTTAATAGCTTGAAACTGGGCCACATGTCCAGTGTGCCACTGAAAGGGGAATATTTACAGGTAGTCCTTTCCAGATGTATTGAATACTCTTTTTTTTTTTCTCTTTTTTTTTTTTTAATCCCTTTAACAGTGGTTGAGCAGTCACGCTCTGGCCTGAATTTATTGAATAAATCACTGTCACTGTGATAGGAATAATGTCTTCCACCCCCAGCTGTATGATTTTACTGCTTTCCATACGCTCTCTCTAGTTTAATTAGGTGATATGTTTGTTTAACTTGTGAAAATAGCAGAAAACTAACTGAGCAGGGAAGACAATGAGACCTTTTGCTAGCAAGCTGTTAACTTGGCTCAAGTGAAGCTGTGCAACTGCGCTTGTGGACAAGGTTTGAAAAGCCAGTGAACTGTCATCATTGTACATGATTATCAAACATTGGCAGGCTGTTTCTCAAAACACTTCTTTATTGACTGAAGCAGATTTCTTCTGTTTTCTAGCACTCTTGTGTCAGGTGTAAAGAGAGAACTGAAAACTGAAGCAACACTGGCAGTAAAGAGGCTGGAATAGATGGGTTGAGATTTAAGAATTTTTTCCATGCTTGTGCATGCCAAACTACTAGTTAAGGTAACTTTCCTGTCAGGAGTAGTGAAACTGCTGGATTATGTCTGAAGAAACTGAGGGAATAAACTACTTCATCAGCACCTGCAATGGACTCTGCTTCTATGCAGCCTAGCATCAAAACCTGCAAAGCCAGTATATTCAACTTCACAAAAAAACTTAGACATCTTTCAGAGACCTTCTCCACTACTATGGATTTATTCTGCCTATCCTGTATTACATTAAAGAATTCTTGGGCTGTTCTCAAGCTAAATTGTAAGGCTTTAATTCTCCTCAGTTCTTTTAATATCCCTGAGTGCTGGACACCCTGCTGTCATGATCTGCTGTGTTGTAAATGTTACAAAAATTTTTATTCAAAGCTGTATTAAAGTCAGACTCTTTTGAGGTAATGAATAACATGTCAAATTTTAGAACTTGAATGCATGTAAACAACATGATATTTCAGCCCTGTGTGTGACCACAAATTTACAAATGGCGATTATCACTTAACACAGAGCCAGAGGTACACATTCAGAACCACAATTAATCATACATACATGGAGTAGTGTCAGTATTGGATACCTTCTAGCTGTAATATCTAAATCTCAGCTTTAAGAATTTTTAGTGACTAGGTGAAAGCATTGCGTTGAAATACAGATATTTCAGTTTTGTCTGTTCTTAAACCTTTTCATTCTTTCTCTCCTCAAGTTTAAAAAAATTATAAGATTTGATTTTGAATTTAGCAAATAACATCAGTTATTTAGGCAATTATAACGTTGTAGAAAATGTTTGCTAGGAGTTTTAACTTCTGTTAAAAATTCAGGACTCTCCTTCCTTCAGGTAAGTACTGAAAGCTCATGTTAAGTCCCCTTTCCAATAAGCTCCTACAGGCTTATCGGCAAAGCCAGATGTCAGTTTACTTACAACTCTTCTATCAGGGAGCAGCAAGAGTGGAGCTGCTCCATAAGAGAGAAAGAACTGGGAGTGGAGAGTGGCTGCAGGAAAAGCAGGGCCTTTCTGGGCAGGGTACCATCCCAGTGGGGTCAGGATGGTAATAGTTACGAGTCTGGGACAAGGCAGGATAGTAAGTCAGGGGTCCGTCCAAGAAGTCCAATCAGGATCAACAGGAGACAAGGCCAACGACCAGAATAGAGACAAAACTATCCATAATGCAAATCCAAGCTTACAGGAGACAAGGCCAGAGAGAGGACTACTTATATCACAGGTCTAAGGTTCATCCAGGAGACCAGGGCTAGAGACAAGACTACCTCCCATGTATGCCTGAGGACCATCTAGGAAGCTCAGTCAGTAAGTCATGCTGGAAGGAGACTGGGCTGGATACAGATATAACTCTGACAAAGCAGGCCAGGTATAGGTGCCCAGTTCAGAGCTTAAATGGAGCCCCTGGACCAGTTGGAAATGTTGTCACGTATGACTGGTAACTGGCCTAGTATTAGATGTTGTCAGTAGCTACTGTCCATAGTCATTAGCACATTGATTCTGGATTTCTCTTTGGTCCAGCTTAATTTCAAAATGAACATGAAAAACAGAAATGATGAGCATGGAGAACTCGTACAATGTTACCGAGGCATTGTACTAGTTTTGACTGGGATAGAGTTACATTTCTCCATAGTAGCTTGTATGGGGCTAGCTATGTTTTGGATTTGTGATGAAAAAAATGTTAATAACAAGGATTTTAGTTACTGTTGAGCAATGTTTACACAACCTCAAGGCGTTTTCTGCTCCTCACGCTAACCTATCAGCGAGTAGGTTGGGGGTGCACAAGAAGCTGAGAGGGGAGACATCTGGGCCAGCTGACCCCAAGGGACTGAAGGGGTATTCCATACCATGTGATGTCATGCTCAGCAATAAAACTGGATAGAGGGGTGGCGAGGGTGGCAAGGGCTGCCATTGCTTGAGGACTGGCTGGGCATTGGTTGGCTGGTGGTGAGAAATTGAGGGTTTTTTTGCACCACTTGTTTTTCTCCCCCCCCAGCCTTGTTTGCTTTTTTTTTTTAATGATTATTAAACTGTCATTATCTGAACCTATGAAATTTCACACTTTTACCTTTTAAATTCTCTCCACCATCCCACTGGGGGTGAGTGAGCAGCTGTGTGGTTCTTAGCTGCCTACTGGGGTTAAACCACAACAGGCATCATTACTGATATTCAGTAATATTCTGGACAAATAATATATAACAAAAATATCTAATAACATCTAATGATAGCTAAAACATTTTACCTGTTTGTGTCCAGAGTTTGCACAGTGCTTATTAAGTATTAAAATGACCTACAAGTAGGAATTCAAATGATGGTCAAAGTAAAAGGCAGGCTATTAAGCCAGATGAGCCGTTTGTCTTATCTGGAATGCCAGTTATCAAAGTGCACTTGTGTGCTGGTACACAAATTCCATAGAGATGGGAATTACAAAAATAGTAACATTAAAACATTTTGTGCAAATCACTTGATCTTCTTCTGCCTCAGTGAAACAAATAAGAAGATAAAAAAAGCAAGACTTTGCTGCATGTCATATAGTTGAATCTTTCCAGGAAAACAAACTCAAAGAGGTGTAACTCTACTGGTAACATATGTGAAATTAGGATGTCTGCTTTTATGTTTCCACTGCTTTTTGTGGGATTACTTTTCGTATTTACAATGACAGATACTTTAAAATATAATATTACAATCTGTTTAAAATTTATTGGATGTGCCCAGTATTCAGAGGGTATAAGGGACAAGTTTATTTTTGATAGTTCACCTCTCTTTCGTATCCAATTTGAGTGTTATTACAGTGTGTTTTGGTGCAATTTTTAGCAGTCTTTGTTGATTACCGTTTTTGCTGCATTAAGTGCAATGTTCCTATTCACATACTACCATTCCCTCTTCCCACATGATATCAAAGGGAAGATTAATTTTGTATCAGATGAGTGAGACTAGTAACAAAAAGGTGACTGTAGCTAAGACTCCTACATTTTCATTTTTATCATATTTAAGTTGGTATTTATAGAATGAATGAAGAGATCCAATTAACTGTACCTCCCGTTGATGCCATACAAGATTTTCTCTTTCAACACTTCATACTTTTTTCTGCCTTTTTTAGGATTTGTCATAGCTAATATAGCTATATATTTTTATCTCGATGTGGGAAGAGTTGAAAGACGTACTCAGAAGGCATACTCAGGACTTAACCCTGCAAGTACCATAAGTTTGTAGATGTGTGAGGATCTGCTTCTGAGTATGTTAGGAAGTGGCCACCTTCTCAGATGATGCAACCGCTGGATTTCTGATCTGCTTCAGGAGCAATCCCTGCTTCCTGGTCAGAAGGTAAGGAAGGAGTAGCTTCCATCAACACAGCTTTTGACATGCTCCCCCTAGGGCTGCCTGCCTTTGTCTGTTCTGTGCCGTGTTCAGAGGGACCTCGTAGTCTTCTGCAGGCCTTTCCTCAGCCTTGTACTTATGCAGCACAAATGCCACTCCTCTGCTGCCCTCACACCCAGTGATCGTGCCGGTTCTTACTGTGTACCTTAAGATGGATAAAGTTTGGTTTTAGTTATCATTGCCTGGGACTCGCATCGAGCTGCCCTACCACATCACATCTCTTTTGGTAGTCAGGGTGTTTCCTGCAGTCAGGGTTCCCCTTCAAGAGCCATGATAGTCTGGAGTCCTCTGCCACACTGACTTCCTCTTGGCACCTTGAAGTCTGTCTTTGCACAGGAGACATCTGAACAATTTTAAACAATTCTTTAGTAATGAATACCCTTTTTTTGTTTGTCCAAGATAAGCAGTATTATGCAAGCATTTTTTTTTTAATCTGCTTCTTTTATCTGCTGCTATGACATGTTACCAGAGAAGCATGTTAACAGGGGCATGCTAGGTAAAAGGCTTGCAATGATGGTGTTGGAGGATTGGACCAAGTGGAGGGAGACTTCGTACTCAAACCATTTCCTAGAGCTATCTGGCTCTATCTAGCTACTGAATGGCTTCTAGGTTTTGTCTGAGAGGGAGCCTTGTTATTTTGCTTCAAAGGAATAATCAAGCATGTGCACACAGAGTGAATGTTAATGAAGAGGACTTTGGAGCAAAACAGGTGATGATTCAAACTGATGATATAGATGCACTCAGAATCTCCTTATGTGTTATCTTGGGAGCCTTGGTCTGTAATTCAGCTGTTGATTCTACTGGATGGCAAAAATCCCAAGGCCATCATTCTCGGTTGAGTTTTTCAACATAAGAGTTATAAGAATTTGTCAACTTCAGCAAACCAGAATATTTTTGTTTAGTCACATTTTAGAAGGTGTCAGCTCCATTTTTACTGAAGGTTTTAAAAAAAACAGATACCCTGAAAGAATTTAGACTGAGCAATTAAACATTGGCAAAGTTTATAAGCATTTCAAACTAGAACCTTATAATAGGAAGTGTTAGGCAAACTTAACTACAGATTTCTCTTCCATCTGTATTTATATCATGCTGTGTACTAACTGTCTGGTATGCCTGTGCAGACTTTGCCCCAAAGTTAACTTTGTCTGCATCTTGCATTCAGTATTTATTTTAAAAATTCTGCATAGGTATGAGTTGTATTTACATTTATATCATCATTTCTTAGGCATGTTAGGATTTTTTTTGAACACCAGGCAGGTGAATAAAAGTACTGAGAGAAAACAACATGGGAAGACAATTACTAAGAAGTCAAAACCCAAGGCCTTTGACACAGATTTTTTGCCTGCATGACTTCCACAGAAGCATGATGCATAATCGTTACACTTGATGTATTCCCTTCGCAAAGAGGTTCAGGGTTTTTTTTTAATTTTGTGCTTTTCTTTTGCTGTCCACAGTTTTTTCCTATCCATGGAAATGCCATTTATTGAAGTGAGCAGAGCTGATTAATCACAGCTGTTCTTACAGATTTTAATTTCCACAAAACAGTTCGTGTCTCCAGCATGCTGTATGTCTCTGCTTTTGATTTTATTGCTATCCTACATGTTTCTTTCCAACTTTATCAGAAGACTCTCTGTTCATACGTTTCTTGGCTGTTTAGAGACGTATTCCATATACATGTAACATGGATTCAAGAATCAACTGTGAGAGCTGTTTTTCCCTTCCTTTCACAGGGGCTGCCAAGATAATTTTGTGGGCAGCCCTTTGCCTATCTTGTGTTGCTTAATTTATAGAATAAATGCCCTGATTACTTCATGGATTCCTTTATTTTTGTTTCAGAGAAAGAATTAGCAGTTAAAGTTAACTGCTTTTCATTATACATTGAAATGGGAAATCCCTGTTATTAGCATATAAAAGAAGCAGATTGGCAACTGCCTGTCCATAATCTCCATGGCACTTTAAGGCCTCTTTCATATATGTAAAGAGGGTAACTATAATAACATAAATAAAGTATGTAAATAAATGAGACAAGGTATGTATTACCCTGTCCCTGGAAACATTCAAGTTCAGGTTGGAAGGGGCTCTGAGCAACCTTATCTAGTTGAAAATGTCCCTGCTCATTGCAGGAGGACATGCAGATGAACTTTAAAGGTCCTTTTCCACGCAAACCATTCTATGCTTCTATGCAAGGTATATAAATAAAAGATTCTTTACATATATTAATGTGGAAATCCTACTCCTCACCCCAAGTTAAATGGATTTTTACTTTACTAAGTTAAATTTGAATTTTAGTTCTGCTAAGTATCTTAAGGCATTTTAATATTTATCTAAAATGTTAGAAACTAGATGAACTAATAGCTAATCTTTTAAGACTGGTTTGTTTGTTCTTTTTTTTTTATTTTGTTTTTTTTTTTTTACTTTATTTTACTTGTGGAACCAACCAGTGGTTTTAACTCAGGACTGAAGTATCATGGCATTGTATGTGAAATGCTGGTAAGGAAATGTCCTTTCCACAGAAAGGTCTGTTTTTGCTATATAATTCCCTAACAGTATGCTTCATAAATAGTATTATTCAATTATATGCTAGATTAGCTAAGTGCATAAGTTGTAGGCTTGAAGCCAGAGTGATAGGAAAATGATCAAAAGCTGTATGATTAAAAAGAAGATTCACTATGTATATATTACTTATGAGATGCAAAGGCTCAGCAGTCATTTAGGCTTTGACTGTACATTTCTAGGCTGCTCAGCTGTATATAGGTCCTGGTGTCATTTGTTCTGAAGAGATAAGATTGATCATTTATGATGTTGACCATTGTGTTCCTGTGCGCTGCTTGCTGCAGAAGCTGGTACGCTATATACAGCTAGTCTAACAGGCTGTTGTAGGCTTGAGTGAACCTTGAATATGTGTGGTACAGCAGGTACATTCAAGAGTCTCCAAGCCAATTTTTTGGTTGTTCTGTAAATGTTACAGAGGAAGTGGATTTTTGAGAAGTGGTAAATTTATTTGCTTTACATTTAAAAGGTCTTTTTATAGTCTAACATTAATTGCTACTGATAAACACTGATGGCTAATAAAAATGTCTTAGAAAAAGCCCAGGGGAACACTCTGTGAGCTCAGCAAAGGACAGGAGTTTGGAAGATCTGGATTCTATTCTTAATTTGACCACTGATTTGCAGTGTGATTTTGGCAAGTTAATCTCTGTGTTTCTGTTTCTTTTTCATATCTTTTATCTCTCTTGTCTGTCTTTACTGCAATTTGTCTCTACAGTGCCTAGAATAAAGAGGGAGGCAATCTTGGCTGTGATTCTAAGAACAGTGATTACAAATATTAAATACAAAGTTCCAATCATTCTATTGAAGTATGATTGCAATGGGATTGTATAGGTATAAAGTGATAGAGATTTAAGTTACACATTCAGCCATATTTAACCTAAAGGATTGAATCCTGTCAGAGAGCTGTCGTTAACATCTGTCTGCATGTTCTTCACTGAGCTGAGAGAAGTTAGACTTGAAGATAATGTCCATGGATGCCAAGGAGGTAAGATAGTTGTATTTATAACAATTCTGATTCAACAACCTAGAGCTAAATGTCTTCAGCTCTTTTCCACATATATTCCCTTTCATGCCTAATACATTTTAAAAAAAATTCTCATTAAAAACACTTTCATATGATACTGACCTTATGTTTGAAAACAACTGATTAATTATTTCTCAGATGATTATTGCTAGGCTTTGTCCAAATATACCCTGATGGTATTTTTCTTTTGAAAGGAAAAATGCTTCTATATCATGACCAATTTTTCTGTCAGTTTCCAGGTGTTATAGGCAGCCTTTGGGTCCGGTTTGAAACCCTACTAATTTCAGTTGGGTTCCATGAAAACATAAGTGTGATTCTGTTCAGTAAACATGAAAAAACCCTATAATAAATTAAATTCTCAGGGAGACCACTGAACATGGCAAGTTTTATTGGGAAAAGTAGCTGCCATCCTTCTCTAGGCTTCCTGCAAAAGGAAGTTACAATCACTGATTTTTATCAATTTATTAATGCTTTTTTGACAGTACAGATACTTTGTATCACTACTGAAAATTCTTGTTTCTTGCGTGTACAAAAGAACACATGTCCTTCATGCTTTGTGAAAGCAGTCTGTCTCATTACATTGTTTTTTCCTTTCATCTCAGATTGATTCTCTTCTCTTTGTTTTTGTTTGTTTGTTTGGGTTTGGGGTTTTTTTTGTTTGTTTTGGGGTTTTTTTTTGTTTAAAAGTTAATTTAGTCATTGAAAAAATACCTAATAAATGCTGATGGAGACTGATCACTGAACAAATGTAATATGGGTAGTAAATCCATTGTCCTACTTGCACCTGGGTTTCAAACTTGTTTTGAAGGGCTAAACCTTTAGACATGAAAGCATAATCAAGTCTTCTGGCCTACTCAATCCTGAGTTTGAAAATAGCATGCCAACTTTGTTAACCAGATTGCACAAGAAAAGCTAGACTAAACCTGGTTATTACATATTGGCTATAGAATACCTGTCAAATAGTTAGGATCAAATCAACATGAGGCAGATCTGAAGAGATGCTTTCAGATGAAAAGCTGTGTATCCCATTACCAGTCACTTGAGCTGTTCAGTGTCCATCTGCTGATTTGAGAAGAAAACATCGTTAATAATGTATTCATGAATTGTACTCTAGCTTTTATGTTGCTATTAGTTCTTCCAGCATGAGCTATCTCAACATTATCTAGCTTCTGAGCTCTAACATCTCCTTAGTAGCCATGGAAAATTGCTTGGTATTTTCTGTTTTAGGGAATGAAAAGAAGTAAAATGTGTGATGTGACATTAAAATTGATCCATAGGTATGAGGTTGCATGCATAAAAATCTATACTACATTAATATATTTTATCACTACTTCAAAATACTATTACAAAAGAGAGAGTCTGAGCAAAAAAAGTAGCTTGTATCATAATTTATTGCAACTAACACAATGACACTACTGTAGCTGATAATATAAATCACTTAATACTATGAAATGAGTGAGGTACTGTTTTGGACTTAGGGGAGCTGAATGCTGCTATAAATTGGTGCAGCTCTATCAAACTCAGTGGAAATGCCAATGCCAGAAAAATGCCAAAAAATATTTAGAGAATTTTGTTTAGTTTGGACAGCGTTTTAACATTTTTGATTAACAGTTCCACCAGGCAAAATAAAATTATTGCATTAGATCTTAAGCCATTCAAACCCATATTATACAGTCTTATCATTTGGGGGAGATGTTTGGGTTTTTTTTTAATTGCTGAACAATATGTCCAGAAAAGTTCTGAATTAAAGACTGCAGACAAAACAAGACACTTTTTACTGTTAAGTTCTTAGTGTCTCTGAAAGTCTCACTCTTTCGAAGTACTGATCTTTTTTTTTTTTTTTTTTCTTAGAATGGGCAGTTTATATACACTGGGAAAGTAATAATGAACCTGGGAGAAAATGGCATGCAGTCCTTGATCCAAGGCATTTGCAAAATAAGAGTTCTTTTTAATTTATTGTTTTAAAATATTTTTTAATATGAGATAGTATGGCTGGCCAAAACACCCAAAGGCTTCGCTGTTTATCTCTGGTACAGATCTCTGCAGTTTTCATGCCTTTGTGGCTTCAAGATTGTATTACTGCAGTACGCAGGGACCGAGGAGCTATAGCTATGTCAACCAACCTGATAGGTAGCTGACAGCATGAATTACAGAATCTCTGAGGATTTGCTGCAGACTGGCCTCCCTGATGGTCTGACTGTTCTTTTTTTTTTTTTTCTCCTGACCTTCAGGACCAGGACCAGCATCAAGGCTTTGATGTTCTAGTATTCATCCTTCTGTACAAAACTTTAAAGAGTTTATACCAATAAACAGGCACAGATGGATCTTAAACTGGTTTAGGAGGGGATTTTTTGTAGCGATATTTATTGTAATTCTTCAAGTGAGACAAACTGTGTCACATTTTTGTCAGTATCAGTACTGCTACATCTACTGTAGCACTTTTACCAACAGAACTAGCTCATTCAGAAGGGTTTTTTTCACCACCTTGACTGACAGTGGTTTAAGTAAATCCTGAAGTCAATCTCAATCTCAGATATGGCCTTTGTATTAAAGATGAGGTGGGGAATAAGCTGGGATATGAAATGTTCTTGGTTTTATTCCTTACATTATGCAAAGAATGTCTGAATTAGGAAAGCCAGTTGCAGCCCTGACATTAAAAATCCAGGTCCTCCATAGTTGCTGGCAATTGGAGTACATTTCATAGCAGTATTGCAAAGGTGAGACTGAAAGGTGAAATATAGGACAAAATAATTCGCATTCTTGCTTTTCTTAATACCTCTGCAACTTGCTGATTAAATTGTAAGAAAAATTCAACTCATACACCTGATTAATATATGGGTGGTCATGCTCCAGAACCTGAAATCAGTTTCAGGTCTCCTCACACACAAAAAAAAGACAGAAAGAAAAAAAAGGGAAAAAAGCGCCTAGATCAGAGTTTAATTTCTCTGTTGACAATGTATTTGTACTACTTTTTATGAAAGCTGTTGGCCATTTCTGTAAAGATCATCTGCCAGTAGTTATCTATTCACAGTTGCTTAATAATGTACATTTAAAAACAAAACTGAATGTGCCTGTACAGTTATGCCTTCAGCCAAGTATCTTGTTAGTGCAGATATAATAATATTATGCAGTAATAATAAAATGATTTAATTGTGCCATCCAGGACACATGTTCTGATATTACAACAGCTATTAAATTGCATATAAAGGTTTCAAAGAAAATGAAATTTGTAAGGAAATGAGAAATACAACTTTAAACAAGTTTCAACAGTCACAGGAAAAAAAGCCTTATCTGGATGAAACACTTCATAGTATAGAAGATCTGATAGATGTTATGGATTTCTTTAGTGTGTGGAGATCATATGCAGAATTTTATTGCTTAAATATCATCTGCAAACAGTAAACTATTATTAACATGCATTGCTGCAAAAATCTACTAAAACAAGAGTAAAATGCATTTACAAAAACTACCATAGTAAGATGATTTTATCTCTGCAAACCTAAGGCATAAAGGAGTTCACAAGGAAAAATCCCTGTACAATGTTATTGGAATTTGCTGGATTCAAAATTACTCAGATTCACTTAATTTTAAAATAAGGTGACCTAATGAAATATAAGTAAGTTATAAACCCAAGTGAATTTAAATCAATGTATTTGGAAGACTCATATAATGCTTCAGTTTTGGTGTGGCAAAGCTGGAGAATTTATTTTCTGTTTTTTCGTAACTACCAGTTATTTTTTCTAGTGACTGCTTTCAGTGCTGTGAACAAATTTTCAGAAATTGTTAGGAGAGTTCCCAAGGTTGAGCGTTGCCTGATGTTATTGATGAACTGATGGTCAAGGAGAGATAAAAGAATTATTTACACATTGATTATTTACGTGGTGATCTGTGCACCAAAGCATAGAGGAAGTGTGCTGAGCGTATGTGTTTGTAACTAAAGAAAAATCCAAGAAAGGTGACAGATTTTTTCTTAATTATTGATAGCTTTTATATATACCTAGTTCGGATCCCTTTTCCTAAAATGTCTTATTATTATTACTAATAACATACGTGGACCCGTCTGATGCAATACCATTTTCCCAGTTTTTACTGATTTTAGTAAGATTATAAATAAGTAGAAATTTTTTTCTCACAACAGTTTAGGATCATAAAAGAACTATAAATATGTAGGAAAGATGAAGTATGCATGAAGAGATAATCCAGGATAACCTATAGCTCTTGTCATATTTATTTTTCTTTCCTAAATAATCTGTCAAGCACATTTAAATTTACTGAAAAACCTTTGGCAAAGAAGGTTTTACAATTTTCCTGGTAGGTCTGTAGCTTGGCTTCCCATCCACTGAAGAATTACTATAATGTATGTTCTAATTCTTCTCAATGTAAGATTTAATTGATATCTCCTGTGCTTCTTCCAGTCCTTCTTCTAGTGGATACATTGAGCAGTAGATGACCATCTTTTAGTAACTACCTTCCATGTATCAAAAGAATTATCAAGCCCTGTACACATCTTTCAGATGTGTCACCTCTCTTGTAGGTCTCATTTTCTAAGCCACTTTTAGTTTTCTTCTCTGGATGGAGCTTTTCTATAAATACTAACAATTGCTAAACCTATTGACTTTTTAAATAAAAGCAAAACAAAATAACCGATTAAATACCTACGTTAAGTATTGTCATGTTAGTAATATCATCATGTATGGTGAATACGTAACAGACATTAAGGAAGAATGCCCTCTAGTTCTGAACAGTATAGTGTTCGGTGTGTCAAGCATAGGTCTAAATGAGTTGACTGTGATCCACTGTAGATGTCAGTTGCTGAAAACAAGTGTGTAAAATATGTTCTGGCCTTCTATTGAAAATGAATGTCCACATCATCACCAGACTAAATTTAGATTTTTACTTTTTTTTAGAAATTAGAATTCTTACTCTGAACATGGAGAAATTTACAGCTGTAATCAGCTGTAACAGCTGCATCAGGCAGAGCTGCAGGGGATGACCGGGACAGTTTATCCTCCTTTCTTATTCCTGATGACAGCAATTTACTATGGCTTTTTATTTGACACAATGTAGTCCTCAAACTTATGCAAGTTTTTTTTCTAAGTTTGGTCTCCATGTTTTAATTGAAGGCCTCAGCTGATTTATCTCTGCTTCGTCCAAGTGAAGGTGCAAGCAACGTATTACAGGTGTAAATTTCATATTCCCTGTTATTGCCACAAGTGAGTATACCTGAGCTTGGCCTGATCTGGTTCCTAGTCCTCAGTAGATTGCCAGTCAATTTTCAAGTCTGGTACCTCTAACCCTTGATAATAGCCTCACTTTTCGTCAAGCAAATGAAATTATTTTAATACTGCAACAAAGTGGGAACATTCTAAACCAATCAAAACAAAGGCACTTTGAACAGCACAGAATCCCACAGGCATTTCATGCAGATATATGTTGAGTCTTCTGGGAGGTAGGCTTCTTCAAGAGCCCTTTTTTATTGTATATGACACCTGTCAAAAGGATCTATATCTGCTTTGGGAGTCAATATTTCTGTAATAGATTTTAAGTTCAATAAAAAAGGAATTCTTTCCATCTGCTTATTAATTAACTGTATTAACTACAGGAGAAATTTATGGATTTTTTTAAAGAGAGAAACATTTTTTCTAGACTCTGATTACAAACCAGTTTAATTTAAAACAGCTTTGGTGCTACACATTGCTGGGGCAGTGTATTCTTGTACTTTGTCTGTTCTGAGCACTACCTGCTTGATCACAGTGAGTTAGTTTAGAGAGCTAAAATGGCAGAAAATTCACTAAAGCATGTGCTGAAAGGATCAGTACAGAGCAAGGGAGAACGCAGGATGAGAGAGCAGAGATGGGGCAGCAAGTAGACCAGCTTAGGTTGCCATGATTTGCATCACATTTCACAGACATCTCAGAAATAAATCGTTTCCAGCACAACTGTAATAAAATTCAGTTATCTGCTGTATGTCAGACCACTGCATAAGGGCTGTCTCCCTCCAAGAGATTTTCGGGTAGCACACTCTGCCTGAGTTAAATTCATTTTGCTTGCTTGAAAACAAATAGCGTCTAAAATAGTTACTAAATACAAACTAATAAGCAATTACGCCATGTGATTTTTATATCTAATTTTTATTTTTAAAAAAGCTTCAGAGTTTGTCAGGCAAAAAATCCTTAACTGAGCTATAACTGTTGGGTTTTTTTTTTTTCTTCTTCCTTTGTGGGGGGGG
>JAVJGJ010000060.1:37221964-37240426 GCA_035590215.1 Microhierax caerulescens
ACTTTTTGGTTTTTTTTTTTTCTTCTTCCTTTCCCCCCCCCCCCCCCTCCCGGCTTTAGAAAATAAGGAACTTAACTTTACAGCAATTTCATGTACTTAATGTGGGTGCATAGTAATATGACAACACTGTCCTCTAGTGGCAGTATGTGTTAACACAAGTCTCAACTTACATCAGTGTGAATTGGTCAATAGGGTGTGTTGAAAAGAAGGTATGTTGGCCCCGTTATTATTTATAAATTCAGTTTTGTTTTGCATAACATAACAAGGAATAATTAACAAAATGTTGTATACAATGTTATGATAATATAAGCTTCACTTACCAGCATCAGCTGCACTATGTATATTTTATGTGACTATAAAACAGAGTATATGTATGATTTCTTGTGGTTTTCCAGACCATCAAACATATGTAGCTGTATTCTGTATATGTAGTTGTATATCTGTATATGGTAGGTTTTTCATAGGTATGTCGTTTAACATCGTAGGATCACTAGTTGTTTTTTAGTCTACTATTGAACTCTGGCATTAAAATCTAAACCTTATGGTGAGAGTGTTTCTAGGCACTTGTATCCACAAGCACATAAAATACACTTAATGTCTTTTTTCAGTTTGAAATTTTAAAAATCCAGTTTATAGCTTAAGAGAAAATAAGGAAAGGCAAGATTTTGTGTAAGAAAATAAACTCTGACATTTCAATGCATCAGTTTGAACTTATCCACTAAAAAGGCTAGTCTACATTAAAGGTGTATTTGCTTACTGTGAAGACAGATGCTACAAAAAATGACACGGTTTCTCACTCATCCTCTAAAAATCTTCCTGCTCTGGAAGTTTGAAAATTTAACCACCTGTGTAAAAAATCTTATGAGGCTCATCTTTTTTTGTGTTCTTTTTTTTTTTTTTTTTTTTCTTTTCCTTTTTTTTTTTTTTTTTTTTAATATTCTGACACATTTTGGAGAAATTTTATCTAAATATTTCATAATGTGTTTTGGGAATAAAGAGGTTATGATGCTTCCCATTCATGCATGCCCCATATAGATCCAAGGTAAAGTGGAAGCAGGAAACAGAAGACCCAGTTAAAGACACATCTTTAGCTTTTTGTATGGAGTGATTTTTGCAAGTGATGAGCAGAACAGAGGGGAATGAACATATTGCTGCTTTTATTGTTCTGATTTTACTTTTAAAGACCATTTGGCATACAGCCAGCTCACATGTATATCAGGCGCAGTTAGAGGACTGCATAGCTAGCTTAACAATGCTTTCATTTCCTTCTTCATACCCAGACAGCTAGCAAGTATGTTTTAGGAGATGGGATTGCACCTTTTGAATGTTACCACTTAATGCACCAAAAATACAGCCAGTAGATACTAAAGAAGTGTCATGATTTAACCCTGGCCTGCAACCAAGCAATATGCAGCTGCTTGCTCGCTCCCCCCTCAGTGGGATGGAGGAGAAGACTGGAAGAGTGGAAGTGAGAGAACTGGTGGGTCGAGATAAAGACGGTTTAATAGGTAAAGCAAAAGCTGCTCACACAAACAAAGCAAAGCAAGGAATTAATTCACTGCCATGGGCAGGCAGGTGTTCGGCCATCTCCAGGAAAGCCGGGCTCCATCCCATGTAATGGTTATGTGGGAAGACAAATGTCATAACACCGAATGTCCTCCCTCCCTTCCTTCTTCTTCCCCCAGTTTATATGCTCGGCATGATACCGTATGGTATGGAATATCCCTTTGGCTAGTTCACGTCAGCTGTCCTGGCTGTGTCCCCTCCCAACCGCTTGTGCCCCTCCAGCCTGCTCGCTGGCAGGGCCTGAAAAATGAAAAAGTCCTTAAATTAGTACAAACACTACCCAGCAACAACCAAAGCCATCAGTGTGCCATCAACACTGTTCTCACACCAAATCCAAACCACAGCACTGCACCAGCTGCTAAGAAGAAAATTAACCCTATCCCAGCTGAAACCAGGATAAGAGGTTATATTGATGTCGGTACATACTATAGATTAATAAAATTAATTTTAATTTTTAAACTTATTTTAATTCACAAGTGTATTTGTTGCTTTTGTGCCAAGTTATTTTTCTGATACCTGTACAAGAATTCAAAGTAAATATTTTCTTAATTTTCATGTGAATTATCCTTAAAAACCAAAATCAAAAGTAAAACCATAAAAATGCAGTATTCTTTTTCCTAACATTCGATTTATACTGCAAAATATTTGCGTTACATTTTTTTTTCCTCTGAGGTCTGTGCTTGGACCAAAGGAGATACTTGATCTGGACAGTTGATGTGCACAGAGAGAAGTCATTGTCTTTTGTCTTTGTTCCACAATCCCCTTGAGCAGGGTTTGCTATAATGATATAAACTGTGGTGGAAAACTGCAATGTGAAAACATGAAATTTGCAATAACACAATTGTAGCCACAGAACAATAATTAGTCAACAAACAATTCTCTTGAATAAGACAACAGCTATTTTTAAAGTGTCAATAAAAACTATTAGTATAAGTATAAATGCCTCCCTAAGGGTCAGATGTAAGTATTCAATGAGCCGTGTTATTTTAAAAATGTCGTGTGAAGAGTTTAGATGTTATTACACTTGGAAGATGTTATTCAGGGGCTTCTAAGTTACGGAGGTTTGCTTCTGATTCATGAGCTTAACTCCAGTTCACATTGCTAGTGAGAAAAAATGACAGATCACAGCACGGTGCTTCATGAATCAATCATATCTTAATGTAGCTAGAAGTTTATGTTGCAGATTGGCTAACTATGGAAAACACCACCTGGCAATTTTGTTGGCAGTGTTTGTTACCAAGGTTTGAGTGGCCAGTGAATGCAGTTCACTAGGGCAGGTGTTCTTCAGCGTGAATAAGGGTGTCTTCTTGCCCTGAATAAGGCAGCAGCATCCTATTGCATTGGCTAAAAAACGGCACAGGCAAAACGTCTCTCTTTTTCTGGTAGTTGACTGAAAACATAAGAAAGAAAAATTCAGTATGTAACAGAAGACAGAAGAAACAAATATACTGAAGAGATTGACTTTGATATGTGGAGGCTGCTTTTTCACTACAATTTCAGTTATGCCGGTGGGAAGTATGCCTTCTCTTTCTCCCTGCTGACACTATCCCATACATCTGGAAACAATTGCTCTTAAAAAGGGCCCTGACATCTTAAGTTAGAGAAAGCAGCCCAACTGTATGTGTCAGAGCTATGACAACAAATCTGAAAATCTGTCTTCACTGATTTCAGTTACTGTCATGTTTGATTTGATGCAAAACTTGCAGTATCAGCTCCCTCTTAACAGATATTACTGTCCGAGCTAAATATCTGGAAGGTATTAAGAATTACTTTTTAATATAAATTGAATAGACAGATCATACAAGCATGTGCTGAGAAAATATTTGAGTTGAATAGGATGCATAACAGCCTTAGAAAATTTTAAAAGTAAAGTACAGTGAAGTATAGCTATAAAGTAGTCTTTATAGTGTAGAATATATAAAGCAGAATACTCTGATGAGTTAAACTCCTCATCAGCTGATTGACCTTTCTAGAATAAAAGAGCCTTGTGATTTCCCATAATACAAAGTAAGAATAAAATCTGTGTACTAAGGAAAGCTAGAGAGAAGAAATTTTGTAACTAAATACTGTATTTTATGTGATGGTATATTTTTCACATTGGTTCATTTGCTATGATGTTTTTAAATTAAACTGTTTTCAATGTACACGTTCATGTAATTTGCAAGGAAAAAATACCACATAAAATTTTCACTTTACAATATTTTAAAGAAATGTCCCTACATATAATATAAATTAGAATTTGGCTTGTGAAAGGGATACCTCCTCCTTGGATTCAACACAGACATACAGTACAGGCTGATATTTTCTGGTGAAAAGTTTTCAAGCCTTATATAAGGAAAAGAGAAGTCGACTGGTGATACTGAAAAAGAAGCTATGTCCCTACTTTTAATTTTTTTAATAATATTGCATGTTGTCAGTAGTATGAAATGACAAATCTACTAATTTGTTACCAAGTAGAACAGAAGAACAGAACATGGCCACTTTAAAAAAAAAATAAAAATATTTTATTTAATTAAATAAATTGAATTGGGTCTATGTAAGCATAAGTACTCACAATCATGAAAAAGGAAAATCATTCATAATCTGGCTCTTGGAGCCATTTGCTATTAAATTTCATGCCTCACGTTTTAAATTGAGAACCTTAAGAAATGAGGGGGCAGTTGTTTCTTCAAGTCACAAGTGACACGGTTTCTAGGTCCGCATTCCTTTCCTGGCTTTCTCTGAAATAGAAGTTGCCAACCACAGCTGGAAGGACATGGTACTAAAGTGGTCAGTAGATTGGTTTGGGATGGGAGATCCTGGTTTTATATTTAACAAGTTAACAGATATGAAATAAAATAAATAAATAACACACACACACACACTAAATTAAGAGAGTTAGAAATGTTTTGGTCAAAATATTGTGTAACAAAAATACTACCAGACAGAGGAGTCACACAGCTTTTCCAGTGAGTGCCTTTTTCTGGATTTGAGCAGCTCTCTCCTGGGAAAGATTGCTACAAAAAATACCTGTGACAGAGTGTGACAAGACTAAGTGCTTTAAGAATAATACGTATTAAGAATAATACGCATTTTGCATAAACCAAATAGTGCTGTAGTGTTATAATAGTGTAAAATAATATTAATTGTTAAATTTTCTGAGTAATTATGTCAGTCCCTGTTCTCTTCAGGACAGAATACCTATTCTTCATTGATAGATATTTAAAAAACAATAATTAAATTCTACATTCTTCTTTAGGGCTTGAGAATATAAACGTGTATAGAGGAATTAGCAATGTTAGTCAAATGTTGTACTTTCAAAAATATTTAACTAAGTAATAATCTTATATGGTATGTGTTTGCTTGTTTAATTAGGTCCTAAAACAAACTCATTGCTACTAGTATTATTTTATGAGATTTAAAAAAACCCACACAGGATTCTATAATCTAACCATTGTTTCATTAAATGTCTATTGTTTATAATATCACTTTTCTAAGTAATTTACTACTCAAAAGAAATAAGTATGTACTTTGAGAAACGTATCATGCAGTGAGTTTATTACTAACCGTATTTCTTTTAAGGAATGAAGAACGTGACACTAATGCCATTCTGTCTGTTAATCACAACACTCCTCAGTTTCTTCATTACCTTCCAAAGTGTTTCCTATGCCTAGACCCACCCACTGTGAAATTATTTTACCCTCAGAAGTGTCTTAGACAATTTTCTTGCCAAATAAATGTTTTTAGCACCTTACATTCTGTTCTTTAAAAGTATCAAAGAGGGTGAGCTACTAAGCCAAATTCCCCTCAGGATTTGAGAATGTGACTCTGTAATCTTGTGTAAAGAGGCATTAACAATATTAGTCACAGTACTCTGATTTTTCCATATTCCTGACTAGTTCCTGATGTGGCCATTCTTGCACAAGCAGAATGCTCATTAGCATTAACAGATTTATCAAATAATTCCCCAAAAATATTGAGATTTGTAGAACAGTTCTCCTGTCACTTACAGAAACAGCATAATTTATTTACTAATGCATGTGAGAGTTGCACCAAAACAACATTGGATTTGTGAATCAGCAATATAGTAGGGGATGGCTGGGTAGGGACCAAGGGGAGGATTTTAGGCATCTGGGTTTTAATACTGTAAATAGCCAAATCTATTTGTAATCACTGCCTGTGTAAGAATCGTATGATAAAACCATTAGAACCATGATTCACAACATGCAATAATGCACTAATTCTTGTAGCAAAGGACCAGTACTTAGAACTTTCAGATTCTAAATTTGATTTTACACCAGCCCTTGCAACATTACAAAATGGGTACCACTCAAACTCCTCACTCTAGTTACGATCCACATAAGGCAGTCCACCAGCTGGAATGGTTTTGTCCATGTTCTATGCTTGCTTCCCAGTTTATAGAATTATAGAATGGTTTGGGTTGGAAGGGACCGTAAAGATCATCTAGTTACTAATTTGGACTGTAGGAATTGGTTATATTAGACTCCAGACAGATGGGAGTGATTTTTGTGATCAAGGAATTCTATCTAGAGAGAAGTATCCAGGCTTTTTTTGATATTCAAGCAATGTAGCAAGAGAAGACTGAACCACAAAATGTGACCCCAAAAGTGTCTTACAGTAACTGACTTATTAAAGAGGCTGTTTAACAAAATATCTGTTCCATTCGGTTTCATCAGCAGAATAAAACACCTGAATAAGCAGTCCAAGATCTGGTCCTTACTGTGCTTTCTTTACCCTTTCTTTCCTTGTTTTGTTATCTTTGTGAATTTTGAGTACATACAACTAGCCAGCAAATGAAGATTTGGGTGGGTTTTGGATTATTAGTTACAACATCTGTTTTTCTTTCTGTGAATATTGGTATTTTAACTTCCCTTAATATTTATTTGACTGCTTAAAATTTTTATTAGTTTCAATCAGTTTAATATAATTTGAAGATTATGTAAATGCATAGGGTGGTTTTTACTCCCCAATTGCCTTTTCATTGCTTGAATTCCTTACTGATTTCAATGAAACACAAAAAATTATTTCATGTCACAAGAAGAATTCTGAAAACTGAGTGGCATAAAGAATGAGGGAAGTTCTATGGATTAAATAATATCTGCTTTTAAAATTGAGCCACCTAATAACCTTATGTGTTCTGGATATGTGTTCCTATGATTTATGTAACACTATGGTTTTTGTTCCAGCTCTAAGTACTTGTATTTTTATTTTCTTGTGATTGCTTTCAGATAATTTTTTGTGTGTTTGAGTATGAAAATAGCCTTTTGTTTGGAAACTGATTCTATTTAAATGCTATAAATCTTGTGACAGATATGTGACTATTTTTTTTTATGTGGTATAGATTAAAAATTACTTTTTTATTGGATTGGATCAGTTGCATGTTTTGAGGTCAGCAATAGTGCAATACTATAAAATTTGAGAAGAAGAGTGCTCAGCATTTTTAGGATTCCTATCACTGATTTATTGGAAGGAATGAGCTGTGGAGTATGTTAAAATGCAGTTCCTACATAGGATAAGGACATTAATTTGTTGATTAAAAAGAACCATTAGACCATTCAGGCTTACTGTTTGCCTCAAAGGTATTGTTAGTCCTGAAGATCTATAATGATCATAAATAGTATCTATCTTTTAAGTCTTTTAAAACAGGTCTTAAAATGTACTTAAAAATAGAAAATGTTGTTGTAGTACAAAAGATAGATTTTTGGGAAGGTAGTGCTTATACAGGATATTGCAACTCATCTGTTTTAGTTCCTATTCTAGAACGCATTTAATACATAGTACTAGAATACTGTAATATCATCCCCCTTCTGTAATGTATAATTTGGTGCACACATTATAACTTTTTCTGACAAGTTAATATAAAAATACATCCTGATTTATGAATGCATTAATACTAATGAAGCACTAGCTATAGGTTATAGTGCAAATACCAATAGAATGGACTTGTTAAAATGTTCAATTTCTATGTTAATATGTGGGTAATGTTTTAATTTTCTCACTGAGAATCTGTTTGGGGTTAAACCATGACAGCTAACAAACTACCTCATGAAACTTATTAAATAAGGAGTGTGCAAGTTATATGCAGTATTTTTTATTTATTTAGTGCCAATAATCTAAGAATGTGTAAGCACTTAACAAATATTAATAAAGTAAACATCTGAATATTCTGACAAGAATATTATATCTCTTTTATAGATGACTAAACAGAGGCCTGCAAGGGAGATGTGACTGTCAAACAGTACATGGAAGATCTGTTAAAGAAGTTGGGATGTGTTAACCTGAGTGGCAAATAATACAGTAGGTGTGTTCTTACCTGTCTCGTTAACTGCTTTCTTTCCATAGCCGCTAGTGGACTTGTGGAAAGACGTGAAATCTCAATTCTTATTTCATTTACTTGGAAACAAAACACAAAGTGATTATACTCATGTAGACAGTAAAAAAACTCATAAGTTTTAAACAGCCAGTGTCTTTCAAAATGAGGAAGACTTTTTCTTCCTTTTACTTGGCTCCTTGGAGTTAGGAATTTTCTGGTTAACAAGCCAGTAATGAAATATACTTCTGCACTGCTGTTTCCACAGTACAGATTCCAGCTGGATAATCTTCCGCCCCAACTCACTCTAAAACTATATGGGAAATGTATTGATTACCACTTTGATAGGAGAAATTTTAAGGAGTTAATAAGTAAATGTTTAGATAGTTAAATGCAGCATGATCTCTAAGAATATATACTCAAAAATATTTGTACTAATATTTTCAAGCCTAGGTGCTAAAATGTTTATAGGCTCACAAACAAATTGCTGACTGTCTTCCAAAAAGTTCAAGTCACTTTTATTTTGGAATCTAAACATGCATTTAGGAATGCAGCTTTCAGGCACTAATGGCTGATTTGCAGTAAATTTTAATAGTTTATTTGATGATCCATAAATGAAGTCCAGAAGACTCATGAATTTTCTAAGTCCTCATTACCACTACGTTTATAGAACTGCTGTGTGTAAACTGTTGTGTTCTACTATGGTATCCGTGGGCTTCTGGATATAGACATGCATCCTAAGTGTCAGAACAAGATCTAGGTGTGTATCATTCCTGTTTTCCCATTGATCTAATACTGTCATTTGTGTTGAATGGGAATCTAAAAATACAGGCAGAAAGTTTTCAGTTTGGACAGTTTTCCAGTCTGAACAAAGTCAGGGGAGCTGGATGACAAGGGTAAACTCTACTCCACATTTTAAATAGAGATCTTACAGACTACAATAGAATAATATCTGAAGGAAAAAATTAATACTTTATTTACTGAATAAGTTTCCAATCATGCAAATTTTAGTGAAACTTTTATTGTCCTATTTTTCAGAGTTATCTTAATTTTGAAAATTGATGATATAGAATGTAGAAACTACATTTAGTAACTTGGGAATATAGACTGTATAACACTTCAAGGAAAGATGATAGTAGGTATCAGTGTTTTTTGGACAGTATGCTTTATTGCAGAGAAACATTATTAGTAGAAGTGTCAAAAAGAGAACTAAGCAAGCACAAGGGGGCAAATAAGGATAAAGGGCCACATCCTGCAAAGTGCTGAACATGTTCTGTGGTGCTGGCTGCTTTAAACTCCTGTTGACTTCTGCATGCAAGGAAGGTGGGTTGAAAGAATGTGTGCATGTGCATGTGTGTGGAATCAAAGAACCTTATTTGAACCTGTCTTTGGGTTTTAGCCAGGTACTTTAAGTCAAGACGATAGTCAGATGCTTGGGCTATGAAGTTAATGCAAAAGAAAAAAAAAGTATAGCTGCCTTGGTTTTGATCTTGCTCATGTGATAAAGGTTCCAATAGCTTCCTATCCTACTGGCAGGTTCAAAGACCTTCTCTAATTATATTTAAATAAATGTTAATAACTATTTCAGTATTATTAACAATGGCAAGATTTGAACTCATTAAAGGTGGGAAATTGGTGGGATTAATCTCCTCCAACTTTTTTTTTGCCAAGAGAGCATTTTCCCAGCATTATTCTTTCTCCGTATATTTTAACTTTGTAATTGTGGATCAAAGCCTACCCAGCTTTGGTTGTATTAAGTGAATCTTACTGAAATAGAAACTCAGAAAGGCATTTTCTGCCAAAAAATGTAACTGGAGAAGTCACGATTGAGTTCAGCTTATTAAATCTGTTTACTTAGTGTGCCTAAGTCTTTCTGGAATTTAAAAAAAAAAAGTAAAACATGGGTATGCTTGGGTAGTGGGACATGACAAGTAGTACATTTTAAAAGAAATATTCCTGGGAAATAGATTTGAGAAACATGGACAATACAGAACAATAAACAAGACAAATACAAATAAATGTATTGCCTGGAATATGTGGCTCCGTGAAAGGAAGATTATTCAGAAATCTTGAAAAATCAGAACTTCAAAGACTTGCACTTCATGTTCATCAGAATATAAGAATTCCATCTGGTTCTGTATCCTGTTTCTGAAAATTGCCGATACATTTGTGCTTTCAAAAGAAGGTGTAAGAATTTTACAGGAAACTACTGTGGCTGGTCTTTTCCTGAACTCTAATAGCTAATATGCTTCAACTTTTAGTAGCTCTTTCCATAAAATGGATATAAATAATTATAAAAATTGTGAGCATCCACTGTATTTATATTATTTTGATATGAATATTTACATATTAGTTATTGACCTCATTTACTTCATGTAATTTAGAATATAAGATCAGCCACATGAAATGAGGCCAAAGGTCCATCTAACTTAATATTGCTGCCTCTCACCTGCTATATAAGAATTTTGTTTGGTGAGGCTTATTATTTGCAGAGTAAAAAATAACAGATTATTATTCTCTGTTGCCTGTCTTAATTCCATTAATGGTGTTAATCATCTCAACATTGGCATTAGTCACCTTTTGCTTTCAGTCTTCTGGGTGGGTTTTTTTTTTTTAAGTGAAGTATCTTGGTGTGTTTTGTTTCTCTTTTGTGAAGCTGTTCCATACTTCTATTTATCTTTGAAACTCCTATAATTTCATAGAAGCTCTAGTTTTTTAGAAACTAAAATTATAGTTTGATAGGATAGGGAGGTTTTTTTTCTGAGATGGAATGTCAGAACCACATACTTTGTAGATGTTGGGAACATGGTAAGTTTATATTGTCTCAGAATTATTCCTGTCTCTTTCCTAGCAGTTTATGTTGTTCGCTGTTTTGAATCCTCTTGCATATTGTACTGCTGTTTTCAAAGAATCATCCATAATGACTCCAAGACCACCTCTCATTATAATAATAGTTGATATAATCTTTTTACCTGTTTCCCCCTTATATTTTATGCTGCCTTTATTGATTTTATTCATCCATCATCCATTTAAGAACATTAGAATAATTATATTAGGTTTGGCCAAAGGTTACTTTAGGCCTGCTTCCTTTCTCCAGCACTAGCTGAAATAAAATGCTGTTGAAAAAAAACCCCAAAACATTAGAACAGGGCAATCATGTATTGTTACTTTGTCAGAATATTCTCCTCAGCTCCAGCAGTTTGTAGTTCAGGAAATTCCAGAGTCAGAGATACTGTCTTTGTAGTTAATGAATTTTATTTCCTGTTGCTCAGTACTGCAAATGCTAGCAGTAAGTTTTAGATTTTACTGTCCTGACTAATTTTTATCACCAATAATACTTCCTCCTATTCTTTCCATGTGTCGTTAGTCTTAATTGAAGTAATTAAGCCAATTAGTGTTCATCAAACTTTTAACTTCATGTAGACTCTCAGTCAATTGATCATTCTACTTTTTTTGTCAGATCAAATGCAGTTTATGCTTTTTCCAACCCTTTGTTAAACCCCAAACTGTTTAATTTCCTACTTTGACATGTTGCTAATTGTTTTCACTAAAGGTAGAAAGCACTTATCTGAGGAAGAGATGAATAGAATTTGTTTAAATCAAAGCATGCTGCTGATGAAACTGTAGAACTTCATGGTTATTCCAAATGCATTTTGTACCAGCTGCAACTGTTCAAGTAATTCACTATTTTTTGAGGTGTTATGATATGAATAGGGATACAAACAGGAAGAAATGATAAGTGTTCTGATTTAAAATCTTTCTGCTTAACCCCTTTATTATGTTCACACAGGATTTTTGCAAAAATATTGTCCTTAAGCAAATGATCTTTTGACTAAAGATCTGCCTGAAAATATGACAGTCTCTTGCTAGTGTTACATGTAGGATTAAATCCTGCATTATTGAAATTAATGAGAGTTTCTGTGTTAAGCTTGGTTGTAAGGAGCAGGACCTTGAACCCCAATGTGCATCTGGACACTCTGAAAGATAAAAAGTTATCTGGGGTGGGCTTTGTGTGATTGAGTACAGAGATAGGAACTCTGGCACTATTTATATTTTCATACTGTTTAAGTGCTGAATTCCTAATATGCATTGACATTGCACAGTTTTAAGGATGATATTAATGTGCAAACAGAGAGAAATGTGTGTCATTCCTTTGAACAATTTAATATTTTAGGCATGGTATGTTGGTTGTGGCTTACAGAAAGAACAGACATGCAGTTTACCTTGTGGGGAAAGGAATCAGCTGCAGTAATTTATGCTTTTCTCCTGGTATTTCCCTATTATCCAATAATCTCTTTGATGAGGAACAGTCCCCTGTTTTCTGTTCTCCCCTCTAAGTCTGGCACCTACCCTAAGTCTTTATTTATTTGGAGAAAGAGGCTCCCCCAAAATGCCTCTCATATTTAGCACTACTGTTTCCATTTACTGCCTGATCAACCTTTTAGAGGCTGTACTCTTTACCTCAAAGGTTATTGTTGCTGGGGAAAAAAAGCTAAAAAGCTAAGTCGTAGATATGCCTTCTGGTCTTAACCAGTATCTGTCCCTGAACCACAAGTTTTTGAAATAGGTCTATGTTTGCTATTGCAATGGGCTTGCTATGGCCCAGGCATTCAAGATCGAAAATTTTGTCTTTGCAATATTAGTGGAGATGTGGTGTTGCTCCTTTCCTTGCTACTCAGCATATGGCATATAAGGAAATTCTCTTATTGATAGGGAATGCTTTGCAGATGTTTTGCAGTTAATATATTGTCTTTTATTGTTAATATATTGTCTTTTATTGTTAATATATTGTCTCAATTAGGCAGCTAGACTCCAAACTTTTCTTCTCAGATTAATTAAGAAGGCTTTTGCCTTTTCATTTTCCCCTGAGCACGCCACCAGAGCCAAAATTTCTTGTGCCATTCGAGTAAGTACATAGGCTAATCGTATGGGTGATGTGTTCATAGTAGCACCAGGGATGTTGCATGTCCTAGTGATTTACTCTGTGAAGTCTACGGAGAGAATGCTGGATGTTCACATTGTGCTTCTATCCTAGAGCATCGATCTGCCGGGCAGCTGTATCAGCTTCGGCGACACCCACAGAGCACAGTAGGACTGTACCCAGTTGGCTCATTCGCTATTGCTTCCTGACTGTTTCTGACCTGGTGACTCTGCTTCTTGCATCTTTTAGATTGTTAAGGCTACACTGACTACCATCAGCACTATTGACATTGTCCTGCCTGCATGGTCCAACTTCCTGAAATCTCCTCCTTGATGTTTAAAGTTCTTCAGCTATCCCTGGCAGGAGTGTCATTTGTTTGCTACTCAGGGATCTAAACTATTTTGCTAGAATGAATGGTGAGAAAATATGGTTTTGTCTGATCATTAAAAGAAGAGCTCACGCCAGAGAGAATCTAAACTGTCAATGTCAGTACGCAGTGGTATGTATGTGTTTTACTCCAAAGGTGTCTGCTTCTTGAACTGGCTAACGGGGATCAACATCCTTTCTCATCAGTCTAAGTGCGCTTGCTTATTTCTCAACATCATTGCAGTGCTAGTTGCTGAACTATTTGGTTTGGTTTTCTAGACACAGATTCAAACTGCTTGACAGGTTGCTTCTCTGTGTGCTTGTGTCCTAGTAATTTTCTCTTTTTAATGGAGGCCAGGTGGGTTCTCACACATCACATCACTCCAGACTGTTCATGTGCCAGATGTAAGTTTCCATTCTATTGCATTACCTGTTCAACACGAGTGGTTTTCATAGCTACAGAGCACTGCCCCCTTTAAGACATGTGATACTCATTGAAAATTCACTGTCTAATCATTACTTCGTTTTTATTTCCAGAATTAAATTCCACTGCACTGTCTTAAGAATTCTTAGACCAGTTCTGTTTGCCATGAGTCTTCTGTTGCAAAGGGAACAGTGTTTTACTAATTACTAATATTAGATGGTCTGTGCCTCCACAGTCTTTGAAGGTTGTAAGCCTTGATAATATGTTTTAGGTCCCTGATTTATGTTTACTCCCAGCCAGGGACCGTGCAATAGATATGGGATCCCTCTATTTTCTACATTCTGTATTCAGTTTTCTGGTGGAGTATCTGCCTATGGAAGGAGATCGTTGAAATAGCTGGCGAACTAGGCATTCTGGCTTGGACACATCTAGCAATACAAGTACTCGAGAGAGGATGTCAACCAGTATTTCACAATGAAAAGATGGTCTTTTATCAGAGTTAATTTATTACTGAAAGTGATAGATGGTAGTGCCTAATGGCAGTATTCTGCATGATGACATTACCATTAACCCTTAGAAAACACTTCTTCAAGGCACATGATCTTGGCTTTTAAACATAATGGGATCTCTGTATAATGTCTCTGCTCTAGGCAGTGCTAAGACATGCATGTAAGCTCCCATCAAAGCCTCCACAACTTTGCTGCATATCCACCGATTTGCATTTTGATTTCACCATGGTCTCGAGCTTTATGCAAACTTTAAAATAACTACTTTTGGTATTTTCTGGGAATCTAAATATTGTAAGGGTATTGTTTGCAGACAATCCTTGTTTATTGAATGCTGCAACTGTGGTCTTGATCCAGAGTATTTAGCTAGGATTTAGTAAGGTGTCAATATGAATTACAGAAGAGGCTTCTGTACAACAATTTCCTAGAAGTCTAATCCTCAGAAGAATTAATGATTCCAGACCACTTTGCTGAATAAATTTTAGTATGTGTGTCTTGTAAACAAAAAGGACAATAATTGCATGTTTGGGTGCCTTATCTTTTTCGTTTACTGAATTACAGAATAGAAGTACCTCTTCATTACTAGACAAGTCTATGAGTTGTAGTGATAAACAGTTTATCTATTCCAGAATATTTATCGGACCATTGTCTATTAAAGATAAACATCACTCCAAGGGGAAACAGTGTACATAATGAAAAGTGATTGTTGAATGGTTAATTGAGAATGTGAAATTCTAAGAGGCAATAAAGCCTTCAGAACATACTGGTAGTCAGTTTAAAACTGTGGAATGAAAATGATAATGATTAATTTTAAGGATTAGTCTATGTTCATGAGCAGATGGAGCTGGGAATATCAGATTGCTAACAGGTAAATATTTTCACATTGGAAAAATACATCAATATTCACCTCAGTATTTTCAGGAAAAAAAGTTTTGGCTTTTCTTTATTCACTCAAGGCGTTCTAAATACTTTTCTATATATCATTTTGAAACCAGGACATTTAGACTTGTGGTATAAAAATAATCCAAAATTCATTTATACTGTTTTGTTTTCAGAGTCTGGTTTTCCCTAGAAAACAATAAAACGCAAAAGGTTTTATTTGTTATGTAGCTTCAATTAAAATTTGGCTAAAAGTTGGAGGGTTTTTTCATTGGAAATGTTAGTCCCTATTTCCATTCCTGCTGCAGGCTAATATCCATGCATCAGGTTAAATAGCAATGAGACTTCTCACAGTTTCTGAGAAGCTTTTTAAATAAACAATAATTGTTTATTATAGGTAGCAACACCATTACAACCTGTTGATGTCAGAAGTTCTTTCTAAGAGGCATTCAGCCTCTACTTCGTGGATCAATAACTCTTCTCCAGATGATGTTTAACAATCACTAAAATATGTCTATTAATGACATAGTATGAAATTCTATCAGAAAGAGCTATAAGAAGTGACATCATGATTTGCACAGTGTATTGGTGAGTAGCTAAATAGTGCTAGTATTCTGTCTCTGGTATTGCAGGCTAGAAAAAAGCCTGTACTTAGGAGATATCACCTGCGCCGATGAAGAGGTAGACCTTGAGCTGCAACTGGGATGTACTGGGGGGCTGCCATAAGGTTAAAAGGAAGAAAGTTCCCTTCTTTGATAGTAAAAGAGTGCTCTGAGTTGGTCTAAGGCCCAGGTATGCTACCTGCTCATGGCCCTCAGTGGGCTGATCCAACAGCCACTGGAAAAATCTCGTTTTGTGCCTTTTGGTTATGCCCAGTGCCTCATTAGTGGCAGATAAATGAGATAGAGGGCATTATACTGGGGTTGCACCATGGGAAAAAAACCTCACTGCATTTTTCTTAGAGAACTGCAGGTGTCACTAAAAATCACAAAGACAAATCCATTCTCTGGAAGCCAGGACCCTGGGGGAATCTGGGGAAGTGGTGAAAAAGACGAATCAGATTCCAGTTACGAAGTCTGATAAGCCAACTGATAAGCACCAGAAAACCTTTCTGTTCTTTGGGTTTTTTGGGTTGTTGGTTTTTTTGGTGTTAGATCTGTCTCGGTGCTTTATTTATGTATGTCCTTAAAAAGTGCTAATTGTGGCTATAATTGTAGTTAGTAAATTCACCAAGTAGTCATTATGGTAAGAACAGTGTTAAAAGATGTTCAATTTCCATCTGTTACAAGATCCATGGCTTGAATAGCAGAATGATTATATTTTTTTTCTTAAAATTGGCTTTGTTTCTTGTCTTACACTTGTTTGTCACTATGATCAGTATGTGAAAGATAAATACATGTCACTGTAAGATCTTTCTAAAATTATTTTGAACTGCTTTGTCCTGGATAGTTGTAGGACTTCTGATGGTCACCATTTCTAGTTCTTTCTCTAGATTCTTAAGTGGTGAACATTGCTTGTTTAAGTGATTTCTTTCCATATCTCCTTCAGTTTGGCTCTCCTTATTATTTAGGGGGTCCTGCTTTCTTAGGTCATCTCATAGGGCATATGGTTACATCCACTTAATGAAAAGATACAGAAAATATCTTGATAAGCATGTTTTAATTGATATGATACTGAACACTGGAGAATGTAAGAGTCTTGCAATAGTTCTTCATTCACTCTGCATCTTTTAGTTTTCTACCTTTTAATTTTGACATGAAGTAACATGTTAAGTTTCATCCTTGCCTGGGAGACAAAAAGTCTGGGAGTATTTGCAGTCAATGATCTGTCATGGTGTCAAACAGATATCAATATCAACAATTTAAGAAGACAATTACCTACAGCTCATATTTTTTCTAAAAAAATGGAAAATGATTGCTGCTAGCTTTAACACTTTTAACAGTGAACAATCATAATGCCACCTTTCTGCTAGTAATGGATATCAAAGACATCATTAAATACCTACTTAGGGGGGAAAAAAGCCAGCAGGAAATATAGAATGAGATGGACAAACAGACAGATAGCAGCAGGCTGAATGTGAAAGGTCAGTGTGTCTCTCCCACTGTACAATTTGGTGCAGTCTTGTTGGGCAAGGAACTGTTGACTTCTGCCTCTGAATGGTCCTTAAATGGCAATTATTTTAGAAAAGCTGTCTTTCCAGCATCAAACCACTGCTGGTTGCCTTAATTTCTGATTCCAGAACAAGTATAATTTGTATATAGTGATGTGACTGCCATATCCACTTCGAGTTGGAGGAAACACAGATCATTCGTGCATATGCAGAAGCAGTGTGAGAGCTAACTTTGAAACTGATTTGAGGAAGCTGTGTGATGGCCATAGTGGAAAGTGCAATTACTTTTCTCAAACATCTGTGGCAAATATGAATTAAGATCTTGTGAAATGTGATAAAACATGTTGTGCAGAATTTATTATTTTGCTGTTTTAAATCCTGCTCTTGGCACAGCAGGTGCAAGGGCTTAATTCCAGAAATATTTCTTACCTCTGTCTTGCTGACTTTCTCAACCATTGGGGTCTCTGGTAGCCTCTTCTTGAAGAGTCTATCCTAGGTAGTCCAGTAATGGATTTGGAAAGTTAATCCCATAGTTGAGTTCAGCTTCCAGAGGAAACCACGTTGATAATGTAAAGTGTACCCTTCCAATTGAATTGCCATTGTTCCAAAATTCTCTGTACCTTGTTTAAACATCTTCAACACATCTGAAGGACTAATATTTTCTAATTTTTTAGTTTTTTCAAAACCATTACCATTTTCTCCAACTGTATTTATTGTTCTAAAGCAATAAGATATTATGCAATATCATGCACATCTGCCTGTCTTCCTCTACCCAAAAAAAGCTCTACCCAGAG
Source organism: Microhierax caerulescens (assembly GCA_035590215.1). Classification (NCBI taxonomy): domain Eukaryota; kingdom Metazoa; phylum Chordata; class Aves; order Falconiformes; family Falconidae; genus Microhierax; species Microhierax caerulescens. Next base: position 37,239,841 of record JAVJGJ010000060.1, read on the forward strand.
CTTTCCCACTTTCATTTTTCACTTTGTCTTTATTGGCTGAAAATCAAACGCCTTCTTGTTTACTTTGGCAGGCTGTTGAAGGCTATGACTGAGCCCCTCCATTTTCATAGAATCATAGAATCGTTTAGTTTGGAAAAGGCCTTTAAGATCAAGTGCAACCATTAAACCAGCACTGCCAAGTCCACCACTAAACCATGTCCTGAAGCACCACATCTACACATCTTTTAAATACCTCCAGGGTTGGTGACTCACCCACTTCCCTTGGCAGCCTGTGCCAGAGCTTGGTAACTCTTTTGATGAAGAAATTTTTCCTAATATCCAATCTAAAGCTCACTTGGAGCAACTTGAGGCCATTTCATATTGTCTTATTGGTTGATACTTGGGAGAGGAGAATGACACCCATCTCACTACAACCTCCTTTCAGGCAGCTGTAAAGAGTGGCAAGGTCCTCCCTCTCCCTCCTGTTCTCCAGGCTAAACAAGCCCAATTCCCTCAGCTCCTTCTAGTAAGACCTGTGCTCCAGAGCCTTCGCCAGCCCCGTTGCCCTTCCCTGGACACGCTCCAGCCCCTCAGTGTCTTTCCTGCG
>JAVJGJ010000060.1:37249827-37262602 GCA_035590215.1 Microhierax caerulescens
TCTTGCTTGTACTGGGGAGCCCAGAACTGGACAAAGTGCTCCAGGTGTGGCTTTACCGGTGCTGAGTAGAGGGGAAACATCAAACTCCTCAACCTACTCACAACATTCCTCCTAATGTAGCTCAGGATAACTTTGGGCTTCTTCAAAACAAGGGCACATCTCCAGCTTATGTTCACCTTGGCGTCCACCAGGACTCCAGGTTCTTTCCTGCAGATCTGCTTTCCATTTGGTCCTGTCCCAGAATTTATTGGTGCATGGGGTTATTTTAACACATTTTGATTTCATACTTAACAGAAAGTCTGCAAGGGTAAAGACCAGCAGCTGAAGAAATCTAAAAAGACACAAGCAGTTACCTAATGCAATCTAGTAATATGCACAGAGCCTTACTTGGGCTTTATGTAGTATTACAGATTGACTAAGCAGGTGAAACCTATCATTTCAGATCATAGTTCAGTGCTGGTGCTATCACAGACTTTAAAACTTATATCAACTCCTCTATTACAATTAGGTAATTTTTTGCAGTATTTTTCCTCACCTTCCAGAATAATCTTTAGTTTCAGCCTAGGGGCAGTTTCAGTCTGGGGCAGGACACTTCCATTTTGTTTTGGTATTCCCTGCATGCATACAAACCTCTCATAGGATGGTTCAGGGAATATTAATCATCAGGGACCTACTCTGTACCCAGAAAGTTTAATCTATGAAGAGATACTACTAGAAAGATGTTGTTTCTATGCAGAAGATGTTAAGAATTCCTCAGAGGTAGTTCTTGTGGTGTTGTCAACTCATGGCACGTAATGGACAAACAGATCTAGTAAGGGAATAAACTTTTTTGTTTCTCTTTCTCAAAAGAATTGAGGCTTTGTAAAAGAAAGTCATCCCAAGTGGGAACAAAAAGAGAAATTGTTGAACATCTTCAGGAAAAAAGATTCAAATTAATACATCGTTGGGTCATTTGAATTGTAGTGTTTGGCTAAAATTGTAATGTGCAAATTGGAACCTTTCTTTTCCAGAAATGTCTGGTTGAAATATATCTACTTGACAAAGTTTTCCACTTTGTCAAGAAAAGCTTAAATTAAATTTCATTTCTTTTAGGAAAAGATTCAATGGAAATGACAGTTTTCTAGTGGAGAGTTGCTCAACACATTTTTAGCACTTTGTGCAAATCATTTAACTGAAATACCTCGGTTTTCTTCCCTTGTGAGAGGAGAGTTATATAGTTTATTGACCTTATAGAGTGTTAGGAGAAATATTTTGTATATATTAAGCACTTGTAAAGACAGAGAAGCTCAATCCCCAAATGGAATTATAAAAAATACTGTGGTAATCTAAATGCCACCAACTTTTAATGAAATTAAAAGGCACTATCAGGAATATTCTGAATCACTGATATGAATTAATTAGAAGAAATTGTTTAATTAAATCATTAAACTCTCTGTAGACTTTGTTGCCCAGAGTTGCATCAGGCAGCCATTATGTGCAAAAATGTGTACACATCTTTTGTCCAAACTTAGAAGTGGCATTTAATTTCATCTGTCACTTTACCAGCTACTCATTTGGTACTGTGAGATGCTTCTATCTATACTTTTCCTCAAACAGCTTTAGTTTTGACTATCCTGAGTAATTTCATATCATCAGCAGGATGTATAAAGTTTCTATTTACTCTGTATTGGAGATTACTCATGAGTATGGTGAACATCACGGATTCCAGCAGAGACCTTGTCATGCCTTGCAAGTAACCTTTCTCCCTTCTGACAACTGGCTGTTAGTCTTTCCAAAGTTGGAAAAAGCTAATGATGCACAAGAGGACTGTTCCTCTTGTGCCATGGTAGCTTCACTCTTTTAAAGGCCTGTGAATTTTCCCAAAGCTTTATGGAAATCCAAGTCGTATGCACTCAAGTATCCAAGTATAGGTTTGCAACACCGCAGTTACCAGGTCGTCTTACCCACATGTTCCTTTAGACAAGGCTAATGCATTTTTTGAGGCGTGACCTCCATCTGCAAATCTGCATTGGTTCTTCCTCAGTTAAAATCTGCGTCACAGCTGTAACTCCCATCTTATTGCTGTGCTAGGATAGCTTAGTTAAAATATGCAGTCTTTGTCTTCTAAATTATTTGGATGCTTACCCTTTAAATACCTGACATATTACTTTGATTTTTTTCATAAATGATGTTGAGGGGACACTTTATAGAAAAAGAAGGTAAACATGAACAAAATAACACTTATTTCTGTAAGTAAATTGTTAGCATTGGGGAGTTCATTAAAGAATGTTTATAAAGAAAAATGAATTCTGAAAGTATATTTTGTGCAAGAGAAAAACAAAACAAAAAATCCTTCAAGGTGAGTCAGTTCCTGAACCTGTAGTAACTAGTTACTGACTTGTAACTGATTAAGTATTATTTTCTTTATGAGCTCTCTGATAATTTTTTTTTTGTGTGTTTTGATTTTCAGATACATATGTAGGCAACTTTTATAAGAAGTGGATTAATCTAGGCTTTGGCTTTCATTCAGCTATGTCTGGGATATACAAATCTGAGATCCGTAATAGAAGAGTCTGTTTTAGAGACACACACATTCACATCAGGATCCCATGTTTCTAAATTTTACAGTAGTCTTAATTTTCAGAGCTTCATACTTTCTCCATGCTGAATTTCGCTGTTGTGTCAATTGGGTTTTCTTTCTGTGAAGCACTGCAAAAAGCGTGTGTGAATTCAAATGAAAATTGCCTGTGCTGTTGACATTTTCTGCTGTTGAAAATGCAGCAACTCAATTCTGATTTTCAGCTTGCTTTAAACTTACAGAAATAGTGCAACTGCCACCTGTTTCTAATTATTCCTGAAAAGCCAGTAAGAGGTAGTACAAAGGCCACTCAGGAGAATGATTCAGAGTAATCTGGAAATTTTAGCTATTGATCTTTGACTGATGACGTTCTCTTTGCTAAGCCTGACGTGCGCTGCCCAGACCAGAGGTTGTTTGTAGTGTGCGTTGCATCCTGTTCTGTCCGAGGCACGAAATCACACTGATGGGGGTTCAGAGGAGATGATGATATTCTTTTTCTTAGAAGTAGTGCAAAAGACTGAAACAGAAGGGGCTTAAAGAGGCGCTTTTTTGGTAATGATAGCTTCAGTGAAAAATTGAAATCTCTGCAGCTGATCAATGACATCAGCAGTTACCGAAGATCTTAGCCCATCACTGCTACAGTCTCATGACAAATGTTCAGAACTGTATGACTGTATTTAAGTAGGCTCCTGAATCTATAATGGTAATGCATTTATAAATTGATGTTTAGCCGGGCTGTATCTCATAGCCATTCACTGAGATTTGTGGATATCCGTCACTGAGGTATAACAATTTTACTGACACTAGGGAGACTAAGTATGGATTGAAAAGCTTAACATTAGGCAACTGTGTGAATCTTTTGCCCCTCTTTCCTAGAAAATTGTATTTTTCTTTTTAACCTTAAAAAACACACGGTGAGTAAAGCAATTTTTAAACAGCTTGGCCTGGTAGTTACAGCATCCTTCAAAAGCTTAGGACTGGTACAATCAAGTAAAAAAACTTGCCAAGATTTCTTAAAGATAAAGTATGAACAAAAATCCTACTAAAATGATGGCAAGTTTATTGCTTTTCCACATTTCTGGGTATGAGGCCATGTGACAGAAAAGCCCTGTATGAGCTGGATGTAAAATGAGCAGTTTCAGTGTGATTGTGGTTTATTTTATGTAGACAAATAAACACGTGCATGTGTGTGTATAAAAACCCTCACCTAACTTTGATTCTTCAGGAGTCCTGATCACTCGTAGCTTCCTGGCTTACTGCATTAATACTATTTAATATAGATTCTTTTCTATTTCACTTAACACTCTTCTCGCCTTTTCTTAAGCAAATCTCACTCATCCTACCTCCATTTCTCAATGATGTGTTTATTTTCACAGTTCTCTCAACCATCTCTTGCACAGACAAGCTCACTGACCATTTTTCAGTAGCTTTTGAGTCCCAAGAATGTACTTTCCTCATATGATCAGCTGGTAATTTGAAATCTAGGTCTCTCCATCCTCTTATTTCCTGGCAGCTTTTTTTGAAGACTATCATGGGGCAGCCAGTCATCCTCCAGTGCTTCATGCAAGAAGCTGATCTCTACAGAAGCTCAGATAACTGTGGTCTTTAGGAATCTTCTTTACTGAACGCCTGTTGTCCAGTTCAGTTATGTGCTTACCTTGAGGTATATTTATTCAGTGTCACATGAGCATCTGCAGGGCAGATAACAGCAACTTGTGGAACTTCTGTCCTAAGCTGCAAATAACTTTTGTAATACAAGCTGCCTCATCCATCATGCACATGAAAAAGGAGAAAGCATTGAAACATACAATGGAAATGAAGTGATAACTTTACAATAGCTTACTAATGTTTCTTTTTTTCTCGTTAAAATGGAAAGCTTTTCAAGGAGTAGAATAAAGATTTGTATTTTTATTATCACGGACAGTATTTAGAGCTACAGATCCTAAAGATAACCAGCTCCTCTATTAAAAGACTTTTTGGAAGTGACTACAAGGAGCAGGCAGGAATTCTCCCCTTCCTAGGCTCACTGTTTGCACCAGTGAATTCTGTGCTGCCTCTGACATACCAGACACATGGCATTGCTAGTATTCAGATACGATGAATTACGGCTCAGACCTGATGTATCCCTTAGTTTTATGGATTAGCATATACTTTATTTATTAAAGTATAAACCCTAATAAAACTCTTACATAAAGAAAGCTCTCAAACGGTCATAAGCTTAATGTCCCTCCATCCTTTTTACAGGAAGAAAAATGACTAAAACTTGAAGTCAGACTCTGGCATGCTTGAATACCATATGCCTGCGTTATTGAGAGACTGGAGCAGAGTATCTGGAGAAAGATGAGAGAGTGTGGGTGGCAATAGAAAAAACAACCACGACTGTAAGTTAGCAAGATAATATCCTTACTTTCTTCTGTGGGTCTCAAGAGTGATTAAAAAAACATTGGTGTTTTAAAAATATTGCTGAAGACTACAGTGTGACTCATAATGCTTCAGAGAATGGAATTCTTGGAAGTTTCACTGTAATGCCAGATTTTAGAATGGAGGGCAGCAGAGCTGCAGAGAAGTAACACGAGGCTATGTTGACGGAGAAAGAACATCTCTGAGGAAATGCAGGCGAGAGAGAAAGAAAGGAAAGAGAATGAGCCTGGGGAGAGATGACAAGACAATTATTTATACTGAGAACTGTTACTTGCACTGATGGGAATGTTTCACTGCTTTTTGAGATTTTATTGGCCAGCATGCCTGCCTACAAAATGCTCGGTCATATGCACAGCAGGGGAAGAACTGTAAACAGGTCAACCAATAGACAATGAAGCCAGTTATATGTGACTCCAAAAGTTGCATCCTAGACCTGGCCTGAAACTTTCGAGTCATACTTTTTTTTTGGGGGGAAGAGTAAAGTTCTGGTAAATTGAGCAATTTTATAAGGGAATATATTGGCTAAAGAAGGTTTCTCAAGTCAGAAAAGTTTTTCTGGTCAAAAAATAAAAGGCAAATTAGCTACCTGGAATTAAATAGTAGCCTCACATGGCATGGACCCGATATTTTGCTTGATACTGTAACCTACCTGTTTTATATACTAATTAAGTAGCTTTGCTAGAAGAGTGAACAGTCTTTCTTCCACCCCCCCCCCACAAGTGCTGATCAGTACCTGTTCCCCTAAAGTTGCAAGGAAGTGGTTTGTGTATTTAACAGGCTATGACATTGGCAGGGATATGGAAATTTCAGGTTCAGATCCATGAGCATGGGTTGGGCTTGTACCAGAACCTTCTCCTTTAAGTGAGTGTCCTAACTATCTGGCAGCTGAGGTGTGACTGAATTCTCACAATTAGTTACAGGGGAAAAATATATTGTTTATACTGGAAGCCTAAATACAGAAATCTAAGCTTTTTTTAATTATTACCTTTTCAAGAGCATTCTTATTATCTAGTGCCTTCTATAAACTATTTCTATAGTTTTTGCATATGATTAAATAAAACATTGGTTCAAAGCACTGAAAATATTTTGATGGCTTAAAGGTGGATAATACTGCTGTCTAGATAAAAATTTTGTATATCTTTTAAACATTTAATGAGTATTCATCTGAAAATTCACATCTGAGATATGTCATGACTTTACATTTGGCACTTCCTCTCTGAAAAAAAAAGTGAATCATATATCCAGCAGGGGACCAAATATGACACCATTCTTGTAAGTGATGGTCATATATCACAGTTAAATAAATACCCTAAGAGAACAATTAGTTGATATGTCCTTGGCTGAAATTTGTTCATGTAATTTGATCGATGACGTGTGTGGATAAAGAATAGATTAACAGGTCATAACCAGTTCATGAACAATTCATGAACAGGAAGAAGGACTACAGAGCAGGGAATTTGAATGATGTTTATTTCGTTTCACTTGTATAACAAGAAAACATAGATTTTTGAGTTGGCCAAAATGGAAAATTAAAGTTTTCATTTTTTGTTTTATGTATTTTTTCTGGAAAATAAAATCTAGTTATATTTAGAAATGAAACAAATTGAAAAGGTGGTCTATTATGAAAATATGAATATAGATTTTTTTAGGTTTTGCTTTTAATGTTTTTATGTTTTAATGAATTCTTGTTGGAATAAGTTTGCAGTTTTCAGGTGGATGACACATGTATTTTAGCCAGACTGAACTGACACTTGGGTGGATAAAACATTTGATCAAAAATTTGTCCAGCTTTCCTGGGCTTATGATCTACCAATTCTGTTGTTTCTCAAAGCAGTGAACTGAGAAATGTTTATCCGTTACAGGATTAGTGCAACTAATTTGCTCTCATATTGCTTATCATCCTGTAGTTTTCATAATACGTGAATGCAGCCAGATTGTTATGATCCCAGAGTCAGAAGTAGAATCCACAATGCATGACAATAGCAGGTTCTCAAATAAAACAGGATCTTGGACAGAGTGAAAAAATGCACCAAAAATTTGAGTAAACAACAAGACCATCTTCTTGGTTTGTGTAGGAGATAAATTGAAGCTTGGAAACATTTTCTGATATGCCCATTAATGGATGTACAACTCATCCAATCACTCAGGAGCTAATACGGCACTTTTCTGTTCTGTGCATAAAAAATGTCATGCCAAATGACTCTGAGTGGTATCCTTAATGATGAATTTACAACCATCAGTAAGGAGCCTTGTTCGATTGTCTGCATTAAAGCAGCAGATGATTATAATCCCATCCAGTGATGCTTTTCCTTGGCCTTATTAAAAAGAACAGCACACAAAGCAATCATACCCTTGGGTGTCTTTTGACTTGCTCATAAGTATGGCCTAAGTGTTGATTTCTTTTCCAAAAGAAACCAAATTCCATTTTACAATGATGACAAATCCATCGCCTAAAACCAAATGATAGGGAAATGACAACGAATGCCCTGATTGCTCACCTGAGATTAAAAATAGCACCAGGTTTCACAGACAGTATTTAACTGGGCATATCTGTCAACTGTCAGTGCTGTGCATGGGAAATAGACCACAGACACCCACTTTTCATCATCCCACAGTTTGGGGCTTATCTCATGTATTTGTAATGCAGTGCTGCAGCCTCTCTTGGAGACCCTATATGCTTGATGGCTTATTCCCCATCCTCTGGCCCATGAACCACACGGTCCTACTGCACTGAGCAAGAGAAGCTTGACGTATCTGGAAATTAATTGTGAGTCAGTGGGCACATATAATAACTGGAAAGATAAAGTGTGATTTCCCTTTTTGTCAAGTCACTTTTCTAAGGATTAGTTTTTCACAAAACAAAGGATTCCAGAGCAGGACCACAGTAACACAGAATATGTGACAAAAGACAGGAGATCTTTCCAGCTCCCGGCAGTGTCTGCTAATGTGCATCTCCTCTGTTTGGCTTCCTAACCAACTGTAGGAAACATGGATGTATTTCTATAGTACATACCAATCTCATGGATTCATACAATCACTGAGGTTGATATTTCAGTTCTTATGGTAACTCACTGCTGAGTTTCTCCACACCTCCTTTGGTTCCTAAGAACGCAGCTGAAGTCTTTAAAGGTCAGTCAGTAAAAAAATGAAAACAAGATCAATGGCATTTCTTCCTCTGTCTGCTTTTTTTTTTTTCCCCTTCTATTCTGTTCCTCCCAGTAGATAATTTCTGGAAATTATTTCAGCCAACTGAATCAAGTGAAGACATCTCATGGGAATAGATAGAAGAGGTCTTGCAAGTTAGTTCTGGGGAATGATCCCATGTATTACAGATTCTTTTCTTGCTTTTTCTTTCCACACTTTTGGTGCTCTGATCAGGTAGATGGACCTATTGACTTAGTTTGATGTTGTGGTGGATTGTTTAGGATCAGAAATACATCAGTTGGCTAAACACTAGCTAAAAAAACTATAGATCTTCATAAGCATCAAAAAAACTAGAGCTCAGTGTAGTAATTTCAGTGGTATGCATTCTAGAGAAGGCAATATACAGTTAAAAGGAAACAGAAAAAAAAAAGAAAATGGAGAAAACAAGACAACTGAGTTCCATCTAATATTTTCCATTTCCCCAGAACTGTTCATTATTCACTGACATACACGCAATGGTTGTGTTCCACTTAAGAGTGAGAAGAAATAGAAATTAACTTGGTAATTTGCTTAAATTTTTGTATAATTGTCACTTTTTGAAATAAATAATTCATTCTATACTCCCTGCTTCTCCCTTTCCAATGTTCCAAAAACACTTTGGACTAATTTTGATCTGTTTGCAATTGTATGCATGTGTCTGTGTGTTAATAGCACAGTATGTTCTCTATGTCCATGTGCTGCAAATCCGGTTAACAGCAGCCTTGCATCCTATTCTTTCCTGGTTGTACTTCATCACAAATGGTAAGTGCTGAAATAACTAAAAATATTATTTATTTTTACATTAAATTGTGCACCTTCCAGAATTTCTTCAACCCACTCCCATAGTTTTTATAAGGGTCACTTCCCTTATAACAATTTTAAAAGGTCATAACATATAACTTTAAACTGTATTTATGACTTAATAAAATATAATTTCTTGTAAACATGTTTTAAAATTTATCCTTAGGTTATGTAATTATTTTTATTCTTAGAAATTATTTCCATTATCAGGTCTTTGGCAGTAACTTTACCTTTGGGATAATTATGTTTATGAAGTTACACGAGCTTTGAGAAAGCTCCGAAAGATGTTTCAACACAAAATTTTTCAAGTTTATGATACTTTAAGTGAAGTTCTGTGCTGTGAGACCTTTTTTAAATTCCACAATGTGGCACATAATTTGAGGAATTGCACCTGATAACCAAGAGTGATTAAATAAGTATACTGAATTTCAGCTGCTGCAAGGACTGTACATCGTGACTGACTCTTTAGACAACAAAAGCAAGACCCATCGAGGAAATAGAAATACAACCTTAAAAATCTCACCCAGGGTGCCTTGGAATGAAAGAGTCTGGTTAAATGCAGACTGCTCAAACACTTGTTGATTTATAAGCCTACGGAAGTGAGAGGGAGAAGATGGTCAGAAGAGATAGAAAATTTTGCCATGGTCCCTGCCCTCATTGCTAGGAGTTTCAGTAAAATTTAAACTTGTTTCTAATTTATTACAGTGCCCATTACTCTATAATGGGTAATGGAATCCCCTTCTGCCAGTGTTATCTCAAAAGTGAGAATACAAGATACTGCTTTTAACACAAGGCTGTGCAAGTTTGGGTGTTAGGTGAACTAGCACACCTTGGTAGTTTCCACAATCAGATTTATACGTGATTGCATGAGGATTAATTTGTTAACTTCCAACCCTCCAGCACTGATTGCATGGTAATCTACATAACGGTTAGACAATCTTACTGGTTAACTACGCATCATGCTCATTGAGGAAGGGTCTCTGTGGGCTGGGGTATCTGGTGTAAGGGGTGTGATTTTTAGTATTATAATGAAGGTAGATAATGCTTAAGGACGCATCTTTGGCTGTCCGTCCAACAAGTGTCAGGTCTGTCTTGGTTGCAAGATTCTTGTGTTGCCAGCTTTCCAGGGTGTAACGTTCTTCAGAGTCGCCTTGTCCTAAGCAGCACTTGCTTCAGTTAATCATCCCTGATAGTTCTTTGTGTGGGACAAGCCGAGCTGAAATAATGTGTGCATTCTGTTTCTTCAAGGATATGTGCAGACTGTTAAACAAAACCCATATGTCCCTATAGTATTTGTTAGTTATCTTAAACATTCTGGTTACAAAATCTGATAACACCAGGGGCTGTGTACCAATTAATCCTTGAATGTCTCCAGTAAGAATTGCAGATCTAAGATGTTGTCTTCATCTGACATTCAGGGATAGCCTCTGTGTTGGGATAATTCCGGGTACTTGGGAAGCGATGTGTAGGAGGTTGAACTACCTTACCCCACCTGGCCATGTCCTAAAGGTCCTTTCAAGATGGAGGACATCCATTACTTGAAAGGGAATGGAAGCAAATGTTTCCATGAGCAAAGTCAGGAAGGAGCTATTAACTTAGGAAAGAGAGAGGAAATGTCAGATAGGCCTGATTTTCAAAGTTTGATGGGCACAGGAACTCCATGGACCAGACTGAGGGATCTGTACTTTTGTGAGCGTAAGCATTACACCTTGAGAAGAATTCTTACTCAAAACTTATTAGCTGAAAGATTTTAACCTTGTCCTGTAATGTATTTTCACACAGGAAATATTGAATACCACTTACTGTTCTAGTTAAAATGTTCTTGGCTGTTGATTGTTAATGTTTTTACCACTGTAAACCACTTAAAATCTCTGAAGAAGCAGGTGGAAGGCCAAGAAGATGAGAAATACTTGGAGTAGTCAATTAAGCGGAGGTCATAAATGAACCCCTTTTCAAGAGGCATCATCAAGAATTTGTCTGAAAAGAGAAATTTCCGAAGAAGGAAGCAGGTGTCAAATTCCTTTTGGCAGCTGGATGCTTAAAGGCATTTAAAGTGAAAAGCTACCTGATCTACCAAGACACTGAGAGGATGGCCTTAAGTAGTGGAAGGGAACACGCATTGATGTTGAGCTTTACAACTCGAGTGCTGTAAGGAGGATGCAGAATGGTGAGGAAAAGTGCTTGATGTGACCATGTTCTGCAGGATTTAGGGCACTGGCACGGTCGGTGAGGAGGAACTTGAAAATGATTTTTGAGCTCTGTATTCAAACAGCTGTCTGTCTTCCGCAGTGTGCAGTAGAAAAATAGAGGTTTTGAGCCATTAGAAAAGCAAAGGAAGTGCAATAGCCCAGATTTTGATCATAATTACACCCAGGTGGTTCTGAAGTGACTACACCCGTGCCATTGAAGTTACACCAGTGCAAAAACTTGTGTGAGAACTGAATCAAGCCCTTTGTTTTCTTGTATTTGTGTACCAAAAGAGCACTCTAACAGCTCTTAGTAAATAATAAATTAATAATGATATGATCTCCCTTATGACTGGAAGAAGTACAGAAAAATTAGTGTCAGAGTAAGAATTGGCTTGTAGGATCCTTTGAATGTGTCATTTCTAGATCTGTATTGGATATATGAGGCTTTTCTGGACTGATTTTAATTTTTATTTCAAACAGCAGGACCATCAAATTTAGTCAAGTTAGTATGTGGTGAACAGTACAAAACCTACAACATATACCTTATAGATCAAATCAGTAAGACCTCTGCTCTGTTCATCATAAAACACCTTTAAACCCCCAGAGAAAGTAGCAATGAAAGCAAGTGCTTTTGCCGGCTTCCTGCTGTAAAGCAAATACTATTGTAGTAGTTGTTTTTGTTCGGGTTTCCCTGTTTGTGCCTCAGAATACACCAGATTGCAAGGTTACATCACATCTTTAATGACTGGAACCATGTCCTGAGATCCCCCTCCGACCACACCACAACTTCCTTCTTTCTTTTTCCCTCCCGGCCGGAGGACTGTATGTAATTACGCTGAGGACATAATTCAATTAATTATTGACAGAACATGTAATCACCACTCTGATCTCCCTCTGATAAATCTCTTCGCTGCTCTCTGACTTCTGTCTGTGGGAAGGCAGCAGAAATGCGTTTGAAAGATCCATTTCTCAATATTCTGTATCAGCCGGGGAGGCTCCTGCCTGATGCCCTGGGCTGTTTAGGTGTAAACTGTGCGGTTCTGGTTGGTGCTAAACAAAGCTCGGTGGGACGGAGGCTTGTGCCTCACGTGAAGCGGAGGATGTAAGAGGCGCAGGTTACTTTTGATTTGCGCAAAGGAAAAGTGTGATCTCTTTCAGGGATTCCGAGCATTCACAGCAAATTTTTTCTTCTGCTGCTGATTAAAGAGAAAGTGATAAGTGAGAGCCCCGCGTTCCGTTTCAGAGAGGAAGGTAGTTTTAGAAAGAGGATTTACGGAGAAAAAAAAAAAAAATATCCTGACCTCAGATAGCCTTGACGAAAATCAAAGTGGCAGAAAGTAAAGACGAGGCTGTTTCTGCAACTATTAAAACCTAAGTGAGGACAGTGATCATTTCTGTCCATATGACCAGAAAATGTCCCGGGGGGTGGGGACGTGCCCGGGGGTTGCTCGTAATTTGGGATTACAACTAAAGCATGCCAAAAGCGGATCAGAAAAAGAGATAAGGAGGTGAGAGAGAAGGGCTTTGTTGTAAAGTAAGGAAAACTAAGCTGTGGGGACGAAAGAAAAAAGGGCAATCGTGGTGGCAGAGGCTGCCCTTGCAGCCGACTGAGAGCGGACGGGTG
>JAVJGJ010000060.1:37267002-37282735 GCA_035590215.1 Microhierax caerulescens
GTCGCCACGTCCCGCGCCGAGGCCGCGCCCGGGGTTCCCCAGCGAGGTGCCCCGCGGCGGGCAGGGCGGGGACGGGCCCTCCCTCACGGCAGCGCCAGCGCGGGGAGCGGCGGGAGTGGCCGTGTGCCGGTGCCGGGGACATGCCAGCATCCCCCTCCCGGGGACCGGCCGGCAGGGCCCGCAAGCAGGTGGCCGAGCTGTCCCTTCGGGAACACGTGCCGGGCCCGGGCCGGGCGTGTTTCGTGTCGGTAGCGCGGTGCTGGCAGCGCAGGGCGCAGCTCGGGCCTGCCGTCTTCGGCCTTCCCCCGGGCAGGAGGCGCTGGCGGCCTCGACGTTCCCTCTCGCTGACCTGGACGGGGACCCGTCCCCGGGCTGCGGAGCTGAAATCAGGTTCGGCCCGTGGACGCGGCCCTGGGCACAGCGCGCAGCTGCGCTCCCAGCCTTGCTGCCCCACCGATGCGGGGCTCCCAGCCGGCGGGCGCACCTTGCTTCCTCGGCAGCTGCCTCAGGAAGGGACAGCGTCCAAAATCCTGAGCGCTGCCCTCTGCTATGCAAATGCAGCTTTGTGCATCCCTGAGCTGCTGCTACAGCTGCCACTCGCCCAGGTGCCTGCCACGCTGGCGCTGGGGACGTGCAACCCATGGGTTCAATGTGCCTATGGCCCCTGAGTGCCCCGTTCCCACCCCTGGCCAACACCAGGACTCCGGCTGCAGGTTCCCAGGGACCCTGAGGACCTGTGACTGCCCCTGGGTGCATCCCACGCTTCTCCAAATGTGACTGTGTGTGCATCTCCCTCCGTCCTTCCCGTCCAACATCTGTAAAATGGAAAAATTAATGCTGAGCCTCCTCATGGGAGTCTAGGCGTCTTACTTCATTTTTATGTAACTTATTACGAGAACTCTGAATAAAAGGCAAAATTAAAATCTCATTATTTTTTTTTCCTTTATCTGATTCCGAATAGGTTGCTTTAGAGCAATCTAATCAGGCACCTGGTTTGCAGCCCCCACCCCCGCCCTGTGCATCATCTTTAGTTGGTATCAACAGCAAGTGAAGGGATTTAAGCATTTTAGCATCTGAATGGAAATGTATGCTCCAGTCCTCATAAAGCCACATTCATACACTAGCCTGATTAATAACTTTTTTGGCATTCCATGGTGCTCAGTCCAGGGAAAATTACTGAGTAGATATTTACTATATTGTCAAACTTATTTTGAACTCTTCATGTGGGCCTCTCACCACCTCTCTGTGCAGTTATGCAATCTTGAAAACCACAAATTAAAGCCTCTAAACAGATGCAATAACAAATTGTGGTAGCTCTGAAGAAACCCCCAGGAAAAAAAATTGATCTCTCAAAGCGACCTCTTCAAACTATGCTGACAGACAAAAGCCTGAGTAAACAGATGGGTTTGCAACCCTGAATATCAACAAACTTTGCTCTACTAGATCAGCGAGAGATATTCAGAGGTAAAAAAAGTATTTGGTCTTATAAAGCGTATTTGTAGATGGATAGGGACTTTGGAAATTACTTTTTCTCCATTCCCTTTGCTTTATTTTTATAGCTTGAAGGAAACTTTTGAATTGGGGGGTCCTGTTCAGCTGTGGGCAGAGCAGAGAACCAAAGCATTTTGCTCCTGTGGCCCACTGCTACACTTTCCTGCCACAGGAGAATTCAAGTAGAACCTGAGACCTGCTGTTTCCTAGCGAAACTCCACGCACCGATGCATTCAGTTGACGTACAGGGCTTGTGTATTTAGACAAAACTCCGTGGGAAAGGGTGGAATTCCTTCTGCAGCCCTTTGGTTCTCAGGAGGTTTGAAGTGACATGTCACTGCTGTTCTCACTTCTGCGTTATGCTGGACTGTTTTCAAAGCCGTGTGTTTTCACTCCGGTAAACCCTCTCTCTACTTCACAGGGGCCATACCTCCCAGCCAGATCTTGGATTATTTTTAGATCTGTGAAGGTACTTGGTCTTTCTAGGAATCCATATTGCTGCTACTAACAGCGTGGGAACTTATGTCTCCCTGTGCACTGAGGTTTTCATAGAATATATCCTAAACTATATGATTTTCAGTGGCACATCTGGTTGTGGGTGGTTTTTACTCTTCTGCATGTGGTCTGTAGTTCAGCAGTCACTAATTTAAATATATATGTAAGTTTGTGTGTGTATGTGTCCCCACATGTGTGCACATACAGGGTTCATGTTATTTTCTTTTTTTTTTGAGAACTTTGTAGTTTTTCTTCATTTGATAAATGCAATTTGTAACTTTTAAAGTTCTTTTCGTAAGCAGGAGCTACAAAATAAATTCTGCAACTTATAAAAACAAAACCTCAAAAAGCTGAAATTAAAGCCATCAGGTCTGCTTTGATGTAGAGGATGTGTTGAAATGGTATATTTACATGTTTGTATTCTATTTTATAATTTCCTGCGCAAAGGCATGCAATACTTTCTGACAGGAAACTAAATGTGTTTTGGAAGAGTTCCACCTCTCGTGTCATCTAAGCTACATGTCGTTAATATGTTAGAACAGAGCTTTATGTCAGGAAAACAAAAAAGACTTCGCTGAAGTTTGGATCTGTCCCTGAAATAAGAGCTGGACAATTTCTCCCGGTGTGAGTGGCTACCCAGTGACTACAGAGAAGTGCAGTAATGCAGTGGTAAATTACTCACCTGTCTGGAATCTGTTAGAAGTGGGTAAATGTTGTATTGCTGAAACTGGAGGTGGATAAACTCCATTTGCAGTTGTTTGCTCTTAGCGACACCTCTGGAAAAAAGTTACTGTAAACTGGAGTCAGCGCATGGGTCTGGCTGTCTCTGGACCTACACCCCTCTTAATCTTTCACCACTTTTAGATGATACCTGTTTTTCTTTTCCTCCCTCCTGTCTGTGGTTTGTTTCTTTTTTTAAAATATATATATGAATAAAAAAAAAAAACCCACGCAAAGTCAAGCACCTGGCTAATGTTTTGGGTAGCTTCGAGAATTGAGAGAAAAAAAGTGCCATGCTGCAGATTGGTCTACAAAATCACTAGCAGAGCCACGGACTTTGACTCTCAGCCACCCTGGCATTCTTACCTTTGAATACATGACAAGTACGCTGCATATGACAAAAAGTTTCCCCGCACTGACGCTTTTTGATATTTCCCCCCTCCCACACTTCTTGCTGACTCAGGGTTGAACTAGGAAGGAATTGTTTAATTTGGAGGGAGGACTGATGCCACAACAGATCTGTTAGTGCAACATTCAGGTCTCAGGCTGAGTAAGCAGAAAACAACATTTTCTTGAGTCTGTGAGCCACCTACCAATGCTTTGCAGCGTGACCAAGTGTACAGTTCCCCTGACGCGTTAGTGGGTTTCTGCACCTGCCTCCACACTGCTGCTCGTTAGTGCCCCTGTTGTGCTAGCAGCCTGTCAGTCTGTGGTAGAAACCAGATAACCAAAAGGTTCTTGATTAAAGAACTCTGGTTTTAAACCCAGATGATTTTGCTGACTGGGTTTACTGTAGGACCCCTAAAACAGTGTGTAATAGCACAGCTTATGGTTCAACTTGATGAATGCCAAACAGTGCAACTTCTCACCCCATTAATCCTTCCTCACTTCTGCTTGCACTGTGTCCTGCAGTGACCTGGTTTGGGGACTAAGGAGGCAGAAAACCTCGGCTTTAGAAAAATGAGTTATTTCCTGACAGGTTAGTTCCCTAAACTGGCTCATGGCAAAAAAAGAGATGATCACACGTGATGCAGAGAATGGACAAGAGAAATGGCCACAGCAAGGGGTAACGGGACCATCCCCTCAGACTGCCTTAGCAATGTTATCAAACTGCCCCCAGGTGGAACTGCATAGTGAGAGTGTGTCAAGAGCAGAAATTTCCTAAACAAGCTTCACTGCAAGGAAAATGTACGTAGTCTTACCCTTTTTGTGTAGTGGAAGAGTATAGGAGATGTACAGGAGATGACAGTGGCTGTCACAAGGTCCTGCTGGGCGATGTAGCCGAATAGGGTGCACAGCTGGCTTCTGGGGGGAGCCATCAATGTCATCTTCAGCAGCAGCTGCTAACATGCTTCCTCCAGCAGTAGGAAATCAGATTATCCAGAACCCCCCCGTGCCAAACACATCTCTGCTACCCATCAAGCAAACTGCTCAAAAGCTGCCTTGGCTCAAGAGCTCAGGCTGGACCCCCTGGTAGTACGGTATAATTATAGTCATCTGAATAGTTTGTTCTGCAGCAAAGACAACAGTCTAGTCCAGAAGTGGAACCCCATAGAGTTATACTGAAGTGGCAACTTTATACGCATTGAATACAGATGAAGTCCTTGGCAGAAAGAAAAAACACTTTTTGTATTGTCTTTGTTCGTACCAGTTTCAGGTGTGATGCACAGGAGGATAGGGAGATGCAATTTGCTTGAATCTACTGGTAACAAAATTCACCACGTGCAGAGTTTTATAACAAAGTTTCAGCATATGACATAAAATTTCAATACATTAACACTATTTAGAAAGATAAGAACAGCAGGCTGATAACTAAGGTCAGTTTTTCATCTTTTAAATGGCAACATAGCAAGGGTGTTTTCTCGAAATACTAAGGGGATACTTCTGAGGCGACAGATGGGGTCCAGGCTTCATTGAGGTAAAGGGAACACTGCTCCTTTGAGCAGCCTTGCCATGGGGATGTGTCACTGCAGGCTGCCAGTCTTTGCTGCAGGCTGCTTCTCAGTGCCCTGAGGTCTGTGTGGTGAAAGCCGTGAGCAAGCAGTGGCAGAACTCCCAGCACCTTCCTTGTGATCAGGATGTTGCCCAAGCCGTGAGGCATGATAACAGACAGGAGGAGGGCTGAAGGCCCAGAGTGTGATTTCCATCTTCTCACATTCCTTAGCAAGTGCAGTAAAATATAAAGAATTTTAAAATAATATCATTTAATGATTCTCAGGTTTTCAGGCAATTGCGTGTGCCTGGCTTGAGCCGATACACATGTTTGAATTGTCAATCTGTAACAGACTTAGGTGGGAAGGCAGGAAAAATAGCATTTAAAAAAACCATTTATTCAAGAAAAATCTTTAGGGATCATGTCTAGGATAATCTTTTTCAGGGTGACCCTCATTTCCTGCAATACAATGGTTTTACCCAGCAGTGGTTTAACGGTTTTGAATAAGCTGTAGAGTGGAGAAACAAATATTTTATCAAGAATGGAGGAGTTTACCCAGAAAGGCAGGAGTATCAGCCCACTTTAGAATATAGAACAGGGATGATTAATCTACTGACCTTTTAACCCCAACATCACAAAAATGTATATTACATCCATAACGTGGTCTGGTTTTGTGTAGATGATCGCTTTACGCATGACAGACCCGTTCAAAGCAAGCGGCATGCCAAAGAGGAAGCTAGAAGTGCATCGCTGTGCACTTAGGCTCTCATCAAATAACTCACTTGCTTCAAGTCTTTTCTTTGAACATAAATGTTTATGAAGTTTTCCAGTGATTTTTTTTTTCCTGGCATTTGCCTCACGACTCATTATTTTTAGCCATGTAAAATGGCATTATGCAATTGCTGAAATTTGTTTCTTTCAGCCCATGATGATTTATAAGTCTTAATTTCCAGGATACTCCCTTGAAGTTACCTTCTCTTTGTGACCTCAGGATTTCTCTTCCCAGACCTTTGGTATTTATTTTTACTATTTCTGTGGTCGGGTTTTGGCAATGTTGTTTTGGATTAATGACAAACATACATAAGAACTGGAAGGAATACACATCTTAATCTCCTAATTTAATGCATGGCTTGTTTATCAATAGTAGAAATAAATTTCTGGACAGGTTTGACACATCTTAATAATAGGCCTCTGCAGCCAGATAGAAAGATTTTGGTGTATCTGAACTGCATGTAACTCTTCACTTGTTCCAAAACAGATACAATTTGCTTATTTTATATTGCAATGCAGTATTTCTTTCTCAAACTTTGCCCAGAAAGAATTGGAAGTGGAAGTCAGTTAGTTTGGACAAGTATGCATTGTTTATATTGAATATTGTAATTGACATAAAATTGTGTAAACCTGCTAACTTCTCTGCTTTTGGATGAAGAAAAGATCTTTGGCATAACAAGGGCCTGAATTTCTGTTCTATTTTTTCCTTTTATGCAGGAAACTGCAAATAATTTAATGCTCAGATGAAATTACTCAGCTTTTTTCTCAATTGTTGAATTTTCCTTGTAAACGTGTATTTTGCTTTCATCATATATCCAGTGTTTTTTTAACTGGCATTTTCTGATGATCTTTTCACTTTCTCTGTGTATTATTTACCTTCATTGCTTATTTAGTTAAGCTTGATTCCTTTCCTACACAGCCTACTGTGAATAAAACTCTCCTCTGAAAATGATTAATTTTGCACTTTGTTTACAGAATAGTCTTGCAATGTTATATCTGATAGTCATTAACAGGAAAACAGAAATAAAAGGAGAAACATTAGTTCTCACCACAAATCATTTTTAATTCACTGGGATCAGGATCTGGCCCAAAATGTTTAGGTTAGCTCAACAGCTCAAGTTCATTTGAAGGGTCTCAATGTTTATGCCTAACAGCGTGTCCTCCTATGACTTTTTATTTTTAGCTGCTCAACAGTTCTTACTTTCTGTGAATTTTAAAGTTATTCTTAGACTAAGCAATACAGTCTCTTCACAGGGAAAAACTGTGACAAGCATAGCTATGTGATACAGCTCATCATTTCATAGGGGCCAGCGTTTCCACCTGAAGCTCTGGCAGAAAAAAATCAGCCAAAGATTAAATTATTGCTTTAAAAATATATATTAAATTTTGGGTTCCAGTTCGCTTTTCTCAGTGCGTGAATTGTGGATAGCTGGAGAGGTCCACCGCCCTGTGTGAAACTTAAATTAAGGGCCACAAGTTATCTCTGAATATTAACATAGGTGCAAACCCGCTTCCTGGGATCCATCTATACTTTTTTTCCTGACATTTTAATAAAATTGATTTTGTAAGAGTACTAATCCCTTGCTACCAGTTCTTACCTGAAACCAAGTCTGAATTTCTTGAAACAAGAAAATGGTGCTTTTATAGAAAAAGTATTAATAACCCCCTTTTTATATGGGTTTTAAGTGGGGAGAACATACATGAATAAAATGGATCAAAATGATCTAAGCCCACTAATAGAAAGGGGAAAGAGTTCTGAAGTGCTTATTTATTTATTGCAAAGAAACCCTGGATTTACTAGGTACTGAGGGAACATTTTTTTAAGAACAATTATGTTGTATTTGGAAAAACTGACATTTTCTTTCTTAACTAATTTTAATTGGCATTATGCTCCCACTGAGCCAAAAAAAAAAAAAAAAAAAAAGGAAGACAGCAGCAAAATATAAATTAAAGTAGGAGTTAGCTGATGAAAGCATAGGCAAAAGGCTCTGAAACCTTTCTTACAAATACCTTCTTCAAAGTGGGGTGGTCCTGGGGCATTGGTGGCCCGTGCCTGTTCCTTGGCCTCTTTTACAGTCATCGACGTTGCGCTGCCAATGAAGCAGCTGTCACTTTTTACCAGCGTAATGCCTGCCAGCAGCCGGCTCAGAGTGCTGCTTTTAATTAAATTTCTGATTTCCATTGGATTTTGGTTTGCAGTTCACAGCTAACGGAGATTTTCAGGATGGGGTCTTATAGGGCATCTAGGAGTATTTCAGACACCTCTGCATTACAGAGATCTGTTCAGAGACATCAGGCAACACCTTAAAAGTAGTTACATTTTTGCTTCCATTACTTGCAGGAGCTCTTCCAGGATCTCGCTGCCGTAATGGCTAGAATCATTCGTATTTCCAGCCTAAATGTGTCTGTGGTAGATTTTACACCGTTTGTTCATGTGCCAACATTATCTCTTTGCTGAGGCAGTTTTCCTGCCTCCCTTTTCTCTGTGTGTTAAAGCATCAGAGGATCATTTAGGTTGGAAAAGACCTTTAAGATCATCAAGGGCACTGCTATCCCCTTGGGCACCACTCCACTGGAGCTAATAAGCCGAACTCTTGTGGGGCATGTCAGCGCTGGTGGGGCCAGGCAGATTCAGGCTCTCTCGACTAATGATCTGAGTGAGCTGGGATGCGAATTGGCCCTCTCCTGGTGCCTACAGGGCTGTGACAGTGTAATGCTAAGCCTGAGCTGGCGAGTTCTGCTGGAGACTTCATTAGCACCGTGCTAATTCAGGCTATATGGATTCTGGGCCAGTACGAGGCTGACTGAGACTCACATTGGTCTGCACCTGTTTGTTCAGATGTGCTCACAGTCTCTTCTTGTGAGATGGATTTTCCATTTCTCTGATCCTCCTAGAAGCAGTCTTCGACACCTGTTTCATGTCAAGTCCGTTTTCCTGCATCATATAGGAAGAGATTAATTGGAGAACAAGAGATGGCTCTACCCTCTCCTCCTTTTCCTTGCGTTAGCATTGCCTGGCACAGCATACGGTCGCTGGTTCAGCACAATCATTCTCATCAGTCTGGTTGATGTCTGGAAGTCAAGGACAAACACAGATGCAGCTTGACAGCTGAACACCTGGGCAATGAGCGTGGCATATCGGGGACACGCTGGGTGTACCCTACATGTGCTGTGTTATCTGATCAGAGCTGTGCAATACAGCTGGGACCTACCTGAAACCCAAAGGACAAATGAAAAGTTTATATACAGCAGTTCTGGAGCCTTTCCGTTGTATCAGCCAACACACCGTAGTCAACCCATATTGGTGAGCCCAGTGCAACCGGAGGGCATGGCGTGGATGGTGCACTCACTGGCCATCTGTGTTGTGCACGTTTCCCACAGGCTGGATTTCCTGCTCATGCAGTGCATGGCATGGGATTTCCCAGACACACACATGGGAGCGCAGGCACATGCTCGGGGACCGTGTGACAGGGCTGTGGCTGTGGATCTCCCCCATATGGAGCACAGCTGTGTCTGCCCTTGAAAGGGGTGACCTAAATTTCACACAGTACTCCAGTGACGTATGACGGGCACAACCTCACTGCTGGAAATACCCTGTGTGGTTTTGAATTGTACTTGTTTACCATGGCTGCCTCTCTTTAGGGGCTCATGCTAACCCTGAATTTGACTGAACCATCTAGATTTTTCTCCTCCACGTGCAGCTGGCAAGTGCCCAGTTTATAGTGACTTTTTTTTGCTGCCAGCTTCATGAAACTGAGCTAGGCAGTTCTGGATTCCATCCTGTTTGTACTGCTTCAGTCCTTGAAGTCATTCAGCTCTTCCAGTGAAATAGCCCAGTCCTGTTCTGTACACTCACAGAGTTCATAAACTCATTCCCCATTTTTGCACCCCGGTTTTCTGCGTTGTCTCTGCTGACCATATTCTTGTGATGAGGTTTGATCATGATAATCAGCAGGTAACCTTATCTGATGTAAACTGTCACAGCTTTTGCTATCAAAATAGTGCTGGTAGTGTTTCCAGATTAGGTTCTGCCAGAATGTAATTAGAAATGTACCTTTAAAATGTGATATTTCTTTAATGACTCTAAACGTCTTTTAAAAGAATTCAGAAGGCTTTGCTTAAAAATATGACCATGCATATGAAATAGTTGCTCTTAGACAAAATTCACACTAAGAGTGTATCATAATATTAAAGGTTTATACATTTCTGTTATTAGGAATATTCCCGGTTGTTTAACTCTGCTGTAACTATGTTTCCTGTATACAGATGACCCCAGCTACTGCGACAAAGCACCATCCTCTTTCTAGAGGGAGTTGCCAGAGAGATATTGCAACATGCACTTGCTTCTTGGCATGGCATCAGTCCATTTCAACAGTGGTCTTGGAGCTGGCCTTTCAAGCAGTTTTGTTCTGTTATCCGAAGAACTGGGCATTATGTTGCTATCTTATTTTTAATATGCCACAAGGGCTGTCTTATTCCCATCCCCTCTCTCTGGCTCCATGGCTGTGAAGAAAACCTAGGAAACATAAACCAAACACACTAGTGCATCTGAAAGCAGTGTAGCTAACAACTGCAAGAGATACAAACTGGGCCACATCTCGCATATGTTCAGTACTGGTGATTTAAGTGTTGACATTGTCATGGTGACAATTAAGAAGCAAGAAGGGGAGGATCCTAGATCTGTGAGTCACCCCTTGTAACGAACCACCCAAGCTCAGGCCTAGCAGGCTCCGTTGGGTATGACCCCATCTTGTGGGGTAACTGAGCTGGAAGAGCATGTGTGTACACTAAGGAAACGGGAACAGGTCCTGTAATGAGCAGTCCTGTTTTTGGTGAGCAGTATCTCGTCTGGGGAACTGGGACAGATATTGCTTAACTAGTGGGTGCTGCCATCACTTTGGCCATTTGGTCTTTGATAGAGGATGATCAAATTTGTGCATGTGGCAATAGAAGGCAGCAATGCAGCCACCAGCATTTAATGAATCACTTTTGAAGGTGTTTGGAACTTTTTCTCTTTCCAAGCTATAACCAGTCAGAGAAGGACTGTGTTAATTATCCTCCATTCGTGTAAAAATTATTTACTTTATTTGGTGTTTGAGGCATTATTTTTTCCATTAGGAAAGCAAGTGTAATCTGTTAAACACCTGCATGGAAGTATCCCAAAATGACCTGATATGATGAATACTGTTATAAACTGTAGTTGAATAGGTGCTTCTTTTCCCAGCTGTGGGAACTGTGGAAACTGAAAGTATTATTTCTGAAAAGGTCTGGAATCAAGTTTTTCTCTTACAGAGAGCTTTCTAGTATAGAATTAACATTGCTTAAGTACATTTCCTTGCAATGAATGTTCCAAAAATAACAAGAGATGGTAAATAAGGTGACATTTATATTCGTGCAGTGCTCATTGCCATCAAATTCCACAACCACAGCCCTTTTGTATAGATATTCAATTTAACAATACATCATCTTTGATTCACAGCTCTGAATAGCTGAAATTGTAATGTGTGCCCTTGGCCCCCAGTAACACACCGTTTGCTTGAATTACATACGATGAGTAAGCACTTGAAGCAGTGTACATCTGTACATGTCAGTAATGTTTGTGGAAGGTTTAATTTAGCACCGTATATTATACTGCAGTTTTCACTTTCTGGGAAAGGTGATGTGAGGAAATTGTTTTGCTAAGTAAAGACTACAAAATTAATTACTTACTGTATGTTATTTTGATGTACTATATTTTAATTCTGGATGGATTTTTGCCATTTGAGGGATGAACAATGTAAATGTTGAAGTTCAGTCTGTGCATTTGTGTCCTGAAGTACATGAGGATGACAGTACTAAAGAGGTTACTAGCACCTTTCTTCCAGTTCAGCTATGTTGTATGTTGGGGGTGAAGTCACTCTCTTCTGTGTAAGACAGAGCTGCTTGTATGCGGCATTTCTCTCCCTGTGTGCATTTGAAGTGTGGGGTACAAATTTTTACTTCCTCTTCTGCTCTAATTGAGCTGTGTAAAACTGCCCTAGAATTTGCCATAGTTGTAACTGGATAGTACTATAAATCTATGTGCAGGTGCCCAAAATGCAACTATTCTCTTTAAAATATGTTTGGAGTTTTTTTGTTTTGTTTTTTTGGGTTGTTTTGTTGGGGTTTTTTTAGTGGGAAAAATGAAATGCATTAAATTTGTTCAGCTGGCCTATTTGATCTCATCCAACCTGGTATCATACATAACTTTGAACCTCAAAATGTTGTGGGAAACTGTGAGTAATCTGAGTCACTCAAGGTCTGACTAAGGCAAATTTTCAAGGCAATACTGAGAAACATACTTTTTAAAGCACTGTTGGATGTCCTGGTCCAAGCTGACATACCTATGGTGTTATGAACGGTGCATTAGACACTGCAGAAACTAATGTATAGCATGTGGTTCTCTTTTCATCTCTGTTGCCACACTTCTTTTAAAGGTTATCAACATAATTTCTAGCTTTAGCAGCATCTCAGCCTCCATCTTTGAGTCCTGCACTTCTTCCTGTTACACATTCTTCCCATGAGTTAACGTAATTTCTCCAAAGTGGCATTCCTCCAAACCATACTATAATAAGCATGGGTAGATGTACATCTACTTGTGGACCACTGGAGACCAGTCTTCACCCAGATGTAACTGCAGACCTACTCAAAGACAATTCCATTAATTGCCACAGTTCCATAGTTGCTGAGTGTCTTATGTGCTTGTCCAAAAGGAATTCACTGAGGCTATCAATGAACTTCACTCAATAACCACAAGTTCATAACAAATTTTGACTCTTACTAATACAGTACAATACAAATGAATGTGTTAACAGTGCAGTTGTTGTTTGAAAACAGCAGTGTTGCTTATGAGAGAAGAGTTTCTATTTTCCTAGTGCAATTTTCACACATTACTATTCATTTAAAGTGAAATAGAAATGAATAGCCACCCAGGCTTTGTAATCTAGATATTTAATGTCTGTTATACATCTGTTCTTTTATTGTAACTTCTTCACTGTGTGTTTTTCGACTTTTACTCTGTCCCCATTAATAGCCTTCAGAAATGATTGGTTTTTTTGAAATATAACTTCAAAAGAGAAATTAAATTTTCCCAGCATGCTAAAATCTTGGGTAGTGCACAGTGTTGTCACTAGTCATATAATTTAAAATTAACACCATTGACAAATGCTACTTTAAAGCTTCTATTGAAAAATTGTAGTATGTAAGTGCAGTAGGGCTTTTTGCTGATCTGGATTTATATAATGTACAGTTAATAACTGGAGAGATCTTGTTAGAGATTGATCACTCTTCTTCAGTGTGTCCCTTGTTTTGTATCCCGTTATTCACTCAAAGGGCTTAATTAAATGAATCGGAGTATAAGCACATATTTGCTGCAACAATCGCAATTCCCCATAGATAATTTTCTTTGGCTTGTCTTGCTGGGATTTCCAGGAAAGTTCCCAGAAACTGTTTCACAGAATAGAGGGATTTCTCTTTTTAAAACCCTTTTTTGGTGTTACACAAATTTGAGCCCAGAAGAGTCTAATTTTGAGAAATAACCATGAATACTACATGCATGTGTGCCTTTATAATAACAAAATCTTCAGAATAATTTGAGTTTAAGTTGAATCTTATTTGATTTCTGTGGTTGGCTTTGGAAACATTTGGTAGTTATTTTCCATTGAAATTTGCACCCGCTTGGGGCAGCAATATGTTTAAGTGGTTCTCCTGTTATTTCTGCTCTGTACTCTTAATTTTAAAACTAGTTTTCCATTTTTTTCTTCTTGTTTTGTGTGTATTTATCTTTCATATGGCAATATATAATTCTTCATTTGCTGTTGGTGGTCTTGATCTTAGTGTGTATGCATATGTTTTGAAGGGATACAACATACAGTCCTGTAAAGACCATAGTTCTTTAATTTTGAGAAAGGGAGAAGGAGGGATTTTAATTTACATCCATATTGCTGAAATGAAAATGTAGCCTCTCCATTCAAGAATGTGGCTGTGATTTTTCAAAATGACTTGTAAGGCTTAGATGATTCCATTTATGGGTGGCTAGCCTGGGACATTTTTAAGAAAAGTTTTCAGAGAAGGTTCAACATTACAGAAATTTTAACAGGACAAGCTGGCCCCAAAGAACCAGCAAAACTCTTAACTGCTGACCATGGTTGCAGTGCCATTCTCTGGGTCTCTGTTGCATCTGTTGGGTCAAGGTGCTTGATTCTGTATTAGACATTAAATAAAGGTGAATCGTGCCTCAGTGTACTGACAGTCTGATGACAGGCACTGAAGAGATGAGGCACATGGAATGAGTCAAAAGGGAGAAGTTGTTCTGCTATTCCAAGATTTTTTTTTTTTTTCTTATTAACTTAGAGATCAATTAAAGACATTTCTATGAGAGCAGGAGAAAACTTCCTCTGAGCACACAGCAGACTGACAAGGTACAAGTCAGCTTGAATCCAGAAGCTGTATCACGATGTCAGCATGCTACGACTTCGTGTGAAGTACTAGCTCAGGCAAAGTAATCTGTTCACAGTGCTGCACAATGTTTGTGCTAATGCTGGCTTGCTTCTGGCCAACTTGGGTAACTTAAAGGGAAGGGTGGCTCTGACTTCTTACACATTCGCAGACATGCATCCATTTTTGTGAGTATCAAAGGCTTGTTCTGAGGGTTCCCAAATCAGCAGAGGCATGCCGGTCATCTCTAAGGGTATTTACATCAGACCCCAAGAGCTCTAACTGGCATTAGCTGTGGCCAAGAGTTATACCTAAGAGCTCCATCTTATATATGGTTTCATGTGGCAAATACAAAGTAAGAAAGAGATTCTGCTTCCAAAACTTCAGCCTGAATTGAGAGGAAGTTTAGATGGAAATGATCATCCAGCCTAATCCCTTGCCAAAGCAAGATTAGATCCTGCAGGCTGTTTTCTAGCATTTGCCAATTTGGCTATAAAAACACCAAACAAATTGGATCCATTGCTGCGAAGAGTCTGGGAGACTGTTCCATTGTTTAAAAGATGTCATGACAGTACATTGTCTTCTGAAATGAACTAAGTATTTTTTTCTTATCTTAATTACATCTTATCCTTGGTTGAGTTCTGAGGTACCAAATTAAAATCTGACATTCTCAAAGGCTGTATAGTTGTTGGCTATTGCAATTCACCTTTGTGTGCTCAAGCTGACCAACCTGGGGTGTTGGTCAGCCCAAGGGAAAGGGCTGCACATCTGTGTGACCATAATTAGTCTATGTCACATGGACCAGAGCAAATGATGGCTATAAAACTCCTTTTGCCTTCTTCATGTATCTGACCTGCTCTTCCCTAATACATCAGTTCCTCTGTCCCATCACAACTTTTGCTGTTCTTCCAAGAACGTTTGCCAGCAGCTATACCTACTTTAGTAAGTAGTGTGGCCTAGTAAGAGTGTGAGGTGAATGCAAAACAGGACCTGTAGAGTAAAAGTGGGTGGTGCTGAGGGCTTAAGATCCAGAATCATGCATGCTTTAAAGTTCTAGAATAGTTCTGGGCTGGTCCCTCAAACTGCATGTGTGTACTGGTTGGAGATGATTAGATGCACTCCTGGAACACACTTTTGGATTTTTTTTTTTTTCTGAAAGCCCTGTGAATCTGAGACTGCTTTGTGGTGTGAAACAGAGCATGATGAGTAGGGATGAGCTAAAATTATAATGTAGATACAATTCAGATCTTTTTGGGAATGTATTGTCCAGCGCTGAATGCAATGTTATATAGTAGCAAAAGAGATTTGAGTCAGACTTCAGGAAAATGTAATGATAAGGGCAGCAGAGTGCTATGGAAGTTGAATAAAATCTATGGTTAGAGGTTTTTAAGAAAAGGCTAAACAAAACAGAATTTGGGAATAAGATTGATATAGTTATTCCTGCACAGAGAAACAGGAATGGTTTCAGTCAGTTTATGACATCTCTTCAAGCCAGATTTCCTGTATGATTCCAAAGTGCACCACCATATCTTTCTGGAGTAAGGACGTTTGCATAGACTACTCCAAAGAGCTTTGTTTTCTTGATCTGTGATGGTGCAGTGCCTCACGCTACACCTGTGGTTTCTTTCAGTACTGGGCCTCCTTGCATTTCTTCCAGCTGATGAATGTGGAATGCCAGGGAATGCCAGGGAAGGTTATAGAGTAGACCATTCTGAGTGCCATCATGTGGCATGTACAGGACAGCCAGGTGATAAGGCCCAGCCAGCATGGGTTGATGAAAAGACAGGTCCCACGTGACTGACCTGATCTCCTTCTGTGACAAGGTGACCCGCTTAGTGGATGAGGGAAAGGCTGTGGATGCTGTCTACC
>JAVJGJ010000060.1:37284197-37295704 GCA_035590215.1 Microhierax caerulescens
GGAGAAGATGAAATGGCCTCAGGTTGCTCCAGGGGAGGATTAGATTGGATATTAGGGACAATGTCTTCACTGAAAGAGTGGTCAAGCACTGGCACAGGCTGCCCAGAGAAGTGGTGGCATCACCATCCCTGGAGGTATTTAATGGATGTATAGATGTGGTGCTTAGGGACATGTTTCAGTGGTGGAATTGGCAGTGCTGGTTTAATGGTTGGACTTGGTAATCTTAAAGGTCTTGTCCAACTTAAATAATTCTATGATTCTATAATGTATGTCCCTTTTACTTATGCATATCAGTTTCAGTTTTCCCAGTTTTAATTTTCTGTCCTTCCTCCTGCTGTTTAATTTGATTTTTCTATCTTCCTTGGCTGCTGTTTAGAACTTCTCCCAGTTTAGCTACAACTACATTGACGGCAATTTACTCTCCCAGATACTGAAAGTTTTCAATAAAGTTGAATGAAAAATGGTGTCTACGAAGCAATCTACATTGCTGGCGGTAATCTCCTGTTGTCCACATTTCAAAACATGTAACTGATTCTCTTCAGGTCAGTTTAAAATCAGGTTCAGTGTGACATAATAGCAAATGCTTTATTAAAATGATGGCAAATGATTGTTTCCCGCTATTAATTTGTAATTTGGTCAAGCAGAAAACTTCAAATTAATAAAATTGCAGCCATTCTTTTCCTCTATATTGTACATTATTGTGAATTATTAAATTTATTGAAATAGAACTGCTGCCCACAAAATACACATTTCTGAACCAAAACCCAAACAAGTCCCACTCCTAAGATTCAGTTTACTCAAAAAGAGCCTCAGTAAATTCAGACTTCTTTGTCCTTGAATTTAAATGGATGTTAAGACCTCAAGTCAGTAAAGTTCTTTTTAAAACACTTCTTTCTATATAATGATATATCGCTTTATGCATTTTCTGCTGTAGCTTATGAAGATCCCAGTGTCCCAAGAGGCCTGACCTTTTCAGTGGATGGTACAGGTGTTCAGTTTCAACACAGAGGACCAGTCTAGCCTTGCCTCTTGGCTGCTGCTTAATCCAGTTTCTGGGAAAATGAAGTAGACTCAAACCTACCCTACTAAAGTGTTTTAAAATCCAGGTCACTCATCTCCCAATAATTTATCTTAACACTGACTCCTGCTCAAAAGATAACAAAGATTAGGAGCACCAAGACCATTTCATATGTGTGCTTTTTTTTCTTGATGATGAATTTTAATTAGAAATATATATATATTCCTTTCTCAGATATTTCCATTTTGCTAGGATAAATAGTATTCAGAAAGATTTTTTTTTATGTCCAAAATTATCTGTATACCCCTATCCATTTCTGATACTGATTTTAGTAATGTTAAATAAGAACAATAAAGGGAAAATGTTTTCGTACAAACATCAGCTTTGGAATGAAAACATTTTCAGCTATGAGGCTCCATTAGTTCTGCAGTTAGCAAATACTTCAATTGACACTGTTGTCAAACCAAGGACATAAAACTGAGAGTGTGATATGTTATCTGCAGACAATTACGTAAGTTCATGATGCATAAGTTATTGCAAAAAATAAGGTCATGGCTCCTAAACCAACTCCTTTTGAAGTTGTAGTTCTTCATAAAACCTCCCACATATTTGTATATTTTAGTTGGTTAACTCTTAACTCAATTTATGTAAGTGCTTATGAAAATGAAGTATTATATGACGTTAAAGAAAAAGCAGAACCTTGTATGGTCTACAGGATTACCAGCATGCTGATATCAAATGCTTGTGGAGAGGTGAATCTGTCTAAAACACAGATTTTAGTTCCGAATCAAAGAGCTTAATCAAAGTTCCTTACCAAAGAGCTGTTTGAAAATAAATGTTTTTGACCACCGAACATAAACATTAAAGTTATTACAGAACATTATGTGGTGGGTAGGTAAGAAGATTAGGACTCAACCTCCACAGTTCTTGTCTTACCTTTTATATGGTCTTTTATGGTAACCTTACACTAATCACTGAATTTTTCAATTGCCTTCATTTATCTTTCTGTATGACTAAATATGACTAAATGTCCTGTTTGTCATATGAAGATAGTATGTAAGTAATAGACTTAAGCCTTCATCTGAAAAATGCCCTCAAAGCTGTGAAGAGCATCAGGGGAACAAATCACTCCACTGTGAGTGATTTGTGGAACAGTGGAACAGTGAGGTCCTTTATTATGTCTGGGGCAGAGGCTTCAGAAACTTTAAGAATTGTTTAGGTACAGGACTTTTTTTTCACTTCAGAAAAAAAAAAGTATGACTTTTAAATACTATCTCTTTTCAACATTTGATGGAAGCATGAACTTTGCAGATGATTTGACAAAGCCTCCCCTGGAACATCTAGTAGTCATTGTTCTGCCTCATTTAGGTAAAGGACTGAAAAACAGATGTTTTATAGTCTACTAAATAACTTTATACTGTAAGTCTTTGGGGTTTTTTCTTGAGTTTTTGGGACACCCCCCTCAGCTACCTCTGTTGCTCTGCAACTTACCACGTTTGTGCAAGTAGTTACCTATTCACTGGCCTGGAGAAAGACCAATGCAATAGTCCAATGGGCAGTCTGAGTTCAAGTCCTTGCTCCAATTAATGTTTAATTATTTATACAAAGAGAAACAGGTCCAACAGGAGAGACGGAGGAGGCTGTTCTTCAGAATAACTGATAGTTCGGTAGCCTGAAAGCTTGCCTGGGATGCAGGATTCTGACGTTCAGACATCTTGCAGAACAGAAACTTGAAATCTGGACTTCTGTGCCACCAGTCAGTGCCTTGATCATAGGATGATTATCTGGGAGGGGTGAGTTTTCTTGCTCTTTGATGTATTTTAAGTCTCATCCTAGGCATGAGAAACTATCTCAGGTAAGAGCTTCATAAGAACTGGTAAGTACCTGCAAAAAGTTATGGTGTCAACAGAATATAATTTGTCAGTGAAAAAATGCATCACTGTAAACTCTGATGGGGGCATGACTGGAGTTTTCACAACCATGTAGGTCCAGGGTGGTTTGGCCATTGTGATGATCCCTCAAAGCCAATGTGTTTGAAGGAGAGGTCAACAAGCAGCGCTGGAGGGCATGAGTCTCAGGAAGCCTGTAGAATGCCAAAGCATATGTCTGCATAAGTGTCAAACTTGTAAATTAGCTCTGTTACAAAAGTTTAACAATGGGGAAATGGTCACATACAAACAAACATTGGTTTGGGCATTAGACTTTTGAGTCTTGCTGTTTTTAAACACTTCAGCTGACATTGATATGAAACTGGGGCATAAAACCAGGAGCCTGACATGTGATCTGTTGCCAGTTGCCTTCAAACTACCACTTGATGAGGAAAAAAAGAGAGGAAGTGGATGGAGAAATGGGACAGGTCATCTGGACTCTGATAATTAATGTTCCTTAGAAAATAAAAGTTTTGAAACTTTCCTGGAAATGAGGTTTTATGATCTGCTACAATGGCCCACAGGGGGAATGCTGCAACCTACACATATTGACAATTGTGGTATTACCAGGCAGTTCATTTTTATGAGTAATTTCCAGAGCAACCCTCAACCATGCAGTCATGCATACAGTGCAACAGTGTGCCACAGAAGAAAGACTCAGCTAGAGGCCAAAGATTATACAGATTTATTAATATTTGGGAAAAAGATCCTAACAGCAGAAAGCAAATTGAGCAACTGAGGGGGGAAGAAAGAATGGACTTGACAACAAAGCGAGCTCTGTAAGGATGTGATCCAGAGCACAGTGAACTCAATAAAAAGATTTCCATTAATTTCTTCAGATCTTGGGTAGATCTCAAGGGAACAGAGACACTCTGTCTTATACCTTTCCCCCTTCTTTCTCCAGCTGAATGGAAAATACATTCTTTCTGGTTCACAACAAGCATCATTTAGTAACTAAGCATCACAATCAAAATGTTGATCATACTTGGGATGTTAGAGCCAAGAATCCCTACCTAAGCAGCCCCAGAAATGGCTCAGCTTTTCCAAGGGCTGAGCAATTTGCAAATTCTCTCTAACAGTACCTTCAACATTTTATTAGATTCAGAGTAGTCTTATCACATACTTAACTTTGCAAACCCACTCTGCTTTCTCCTTTACAACACAGAGAATAGCGGAGCAGTTGGATCTATAATCTTGTTTCTCTTAAATCCTTCTCCATAAACACTTTTCTTGTAAAGGTAATGACCCGTTTAGTTGTCTTCTATTTATGTCTGGTTTAAGTAGTTAGAGCTGTTACTTTTAAACAGCTATTAAATACTTCAGTAGTTCTTAAACCATGCCAAGGAATACTTGGAATAAGAGAACAATGAACACAGCTGACTGAAAATGAAGTTGTAGAAATGAATTTGATTATATATTATTCAGAAGAAAAAAAATTGTTCTCTCAAAGTCCCTGTTAAGGGCTGTTAGAGAAAGCAATATACTTTGCACTGAGTGAGGCTACATAGATCATGAACCGTGGCCTCAAGTAATCTATCTCCAAGATCAGCTCAGTTATCTGCTTTCAAAATCCTTCCTTCTACAGGAACAAAGGTTTGCTGCATAATGTAAGCAGTGTTTGACAAACTCATCCTGCTGTGATAGCAACTTGTATTTCATCCTACACACTGAAGAACATAATTTATCTTAACACTAGGCATTGAGCAAGGCTAGCTGTGGGGAAGTAGAGCTACTAGGGTTTCCTTTTACTACTGAACTCAATTGAAATCTGCAGTCAAGCCAAGCCTGGTTTAAGTACTCTGTTAATTATTTTCTTTAACATGGTGTGAAAGACCAAGGCTGCTTTGTCGCAATAGGTGGGTAAGTTACCAGCAAGATGAGCTGAGCTGAGGAGCTGGTGACAACGGACAGAAAGAGGAATCCGCATTACTCCCCACCACTTTGAAGATATAAGAATAAACTTCCTTATAGAGAAAACCAGAACATTTTCAGTGCAGAACATTCAACAGATAGTCCTACTGTCTGATAGATCACAGCCTTCTCAGTGACCTGGAGTTCAGGAGTGAACCCTTCCAGGTCCCTAAGAACAACAAGCTCCTCACTTTGCCCAGGCTGTATGTGATTGGAGTGCCTGCTCCTCATCTTCCTCTCTACCGGGATGCCAGCTGTGTCAGAAAGCCCAGATTCCATGATCTGAGGATTTACCCATTCCCTTCACTAGCAAGAAGTTACTGGCTTTGGCAGTTCCCTCTGTGATGCTTCCTGTAAGATCCCGCAAGGCAGCATCAGTGGAGAGACAGTTGTCCTTCCCCTGTCCTAAACACGTAGGCACACACACTAACAACAGGCATTAGCAAGTCCTTCTGTAAGGTGATTCTGACCTAAGGGGCACAGTGCCAGCACTGTCTCAAGCTCTGCAACAGAGCAGAAAAAATGCAGTAGAAATGGTTTTAAAGTACATAAATTAATAAAACCCGGTGGTTCTCTGCTATTACAGCACTGGACACCGAACATCAATTCCAGTCTAAAGTCTAAAATGATGAAGCACAGAGCATGTGGAGTTTTCAGTTTAACTTCTGACCCAGTCCTCCCTGAGGACAGTGGGAATCCCTCTGGGTTTGATAAGCCACGGTAGGGGCTCTTTTCTCAAGGACAGGTAAACACGTAGTGATTAACTGGTCGTAAAGGAGAACTGATCTTACTCAAGGACTTGTTTTCTCAGATTCATCCTGCACTATCATCAGTGAAGATCCCCTGGGGGTCCTGCAGTTTTCCCTCTTTGGCTTGCTCTCAGGATTTGTTTTAGTGAGTCCCCTGTCCACAAAGAGGTGTGACAGACTGAGGCTTGAAAACCTGGTTCTGTTCACTCTGTCTGTGTCACAGTAGATCTAATTTGTCTACCAGGAAGCCCCTTTACGATCTGAGGAATAGAGGGGGGACACTTTATTTGTAGAAGGTATTTTAAAAACTTGGCATTGTTGCCACAAATAATGTTCAGATGGAAAATCCTGATTCACAAACCAGGATACAAAGGTATGAGTTTGTTGGCCAGAAACAATTACTTATTCCATGCTGTGAAACAACAAGCCCACTAGCATGCTGAGATTGGTTATATGCAGAAGTGATGATGATGGTAAATATGATATAGTTCTATGTCTATGACAAAATTAATAGATTTTTCTATGGACCCAGTGCAAATGCTATTGGAGTCCCCAGAAAAAAAACTGACAAAAAAACCCCCAAACAACCAAAAAAACAACCAACAAAAATCAAAAGGTGCTTTTCTGTGCTTGCATACGTAAAAAGATGAATGTCGGTTTGGATTTCAAACACGAGTCTCAGGATGTATCCAGACACATCCAACACATGACTACACAGCTGATGTGTAAATTTCTCCTT
Organism: Microhierax caerulescens; assembly: GCA_035590215.1. Lineage (NCBI taxonomy): Eukaryota > Metazoa > Chordata > Aves > Falconiformes > Falconidae > Microhierax > Microhierax caerulescens. The sequence goes on from JAVJGJ010000060.1 coordinate 37,290,543, forward strand.
TTTTCCACTCTCACCAAACGGTTCATCAAAGCGGTGGAGATGTTTGATATTCCTGGTGAGACGAGGTCAGTGCCCTTCTGTTGGAGCTGAATCATGTGAAGTGGAAGCTGAAAGAGGACAGAGGGCATGGGAGAGAATAGGTACTATTTTTAGTACAGGGACATTCTTCAGTAGCCCTGGTATCACAGGAATCTGCAAGGAGAAGTCTCTGTTGTGGACATGATTCATGAAATAATATACAGAAGATATGTGGTGACCTGCAAGTAGCAGGCTCCTCTACAGTCATGTCATTGACACTTTTTTGCATTTGGATTTTACCCTAAATGTGTGCTAATATTTCAGACATGATTTTTTTTCCCTTGGTCTTTTATAGGGTAGCACAGATGGTGACTTGACTTGTGTGTTTTGCCCTTTGCACTTGTTTCTAGAGACCACTTGACTGCCTTCATTGTGCCTCTGTTCTTTTCAGAGTGCTATTGATTACATACTGCACTTTGTGGGAATCCGGTGTAAAGGGACAGCTTTACAAGCCATCACAGGCTCCAGGTATCTATTTTTATCAACCTGAGAAGCTGTTGCTTAGAAAAAGAGACCCCTACTTCCCAGGCCATGTGTGGCTGACCTCGGTTAGTCCGAACTCCTTTGACCTTAGCGCAGCTTAAGCGATGTGACAGCCGAGTCAGCCCCTTTAATTCCAGTCTTTGTGAGGCTCATGTGATAATCATGCACTTGCTCTGTCAGAGGAGCCGGCAAAGCGCAATTCTGTCTGTACGTGCTCCCTGCAGCAGACCTCTTTTCTTGCCTTCTCTCTTCAACCAGATTCCTTTCATTTTGTTGGTTCTATTCAGGAACAAAGAGGACTTTGTTGGATTGCCTTTGCGGTTTATTTTCCTGAGCCTTGGAAGATAGCAGACTTTTGCCACTGTTTTATCCAGCCCTTTATCACAAGCACAATACCCTGAACGCTTGATGGAGGCTAGTGTGTGTTAGCCTAACTCTCCGCTTATTTTTTTTTTTTTTCAGGTTGGAAGCCAGGGCTGACTTCTGGATGCCAAGTTAGGAATAATTGCCTGAGTAAAAACTCAGGGAGGAGTCTGTCCACACAGCTGCCATAAAGGCTCCAGTCAGAGGAGCTACAGTTGTCGGTAGATTTCATCTTGTTTTTCATGTTCTCTGGCCTTATCAGGTCCCTGTGTCTACACAGATACGTGTTTATTTACAGATGTAGCACACATCCTCATCAAACGATTTTTGGGCACGTGTTCAAAAAGAGGTAAAAAATGCATTGGCTGGCCACTACAGCTGCTAATACTTAGTAGCTTTTATCTAAACCTGTAAAAGTGTTTTGACATGATAAACTGCTACAGTCTTCACAGATCTGGAAAGGCAGTTGCAGAAGAGTTAGATAAAGGGCTCTGGTTTGTAGACTCTAACAAAAAAGACTCCTCCAACTCTCTGGACAAGTCAGTAGTGTGGAGAAGACTAAAAAGAGCAGCTGACACGAATCCTTTGCCCTAACCACTGTCCCATCTGCTTTTCACATGACCTGCCACTTTACCTGTTCCCAACACAAAGCTCCCAATGTGTTTTGTCTATTTAATGCATCAAAAAATCTTTTTTAAATAATGGAAAATGTGGCACTTACTCAAGGCTGCCCCTGAGTGATAGCTTTATCTATTTTGTCAATTGCCAGAAGGACACAGTGTGGTCCTGGAGTCTCTGGACAAGGTAATAACAGAGAGTTGCTTCATCAAAGCTCTTCCCATGAGGGACGAGATCTGTAACTTTGTTTTTAGTGGAACAAGCTAACATCTCCGAAGGCGCAGTAGGCATCAAAATACAGTGCTTCTGAGCTCTGTATGCAAAAGGTCAGGCAGTGTTTAATCCTGGGGGTGACCTCATGGACCTCGAGGGAATTTCATCAAGGGTGTAGTTAGTCTGTATTTTGCAATAATCTGTAGGAAATAAGCTTGGCATTTCAGAGATAAAATTCGCAAGCAGTACCATTCCAGTCACCCGAAGTTCTTTTTAGACGGGATTTTTGTGACTGTTTATTTCTAAAAAAGTCTCATGTTCTAAACTGAAACTCTCAGCCCTTACTCAGGCAAAAATTGCACAGAAACCAGCAGGAATACTGCCTAGAGCAGAGTGAAATAAAAACTGGAGGATCTGGTGCTGTGTTATTTGGCTCATGCTGCAAAACTTCAGCAAATTTGTCTCTCACAAGCAAAGTGAGCAGTTTTGACAGCTTTTATTGTATTGAATTACAATGACAAATAGGGGCATTGGTTTGTAGAACATTTGAAAGCGTGATAAACACAGTCCTAATGAGAAAGATGTTTCTTTTTATTTGAAAGAACACCACTGTTTTTTTCTCATGCATACTCTAGGTGCACCAACAAAAATAGAAGACCTGGTTATCTGAGGCAAAATTCCTGAAATATTATTCTCTAAATCTCTAAGCTTTCACTTATTACTTTTTATTCCCAGAAGTATTTGATGATTTTCTTGTCCACCAAAACTGTGACAGTAATAAAAGAAAATAAAATTATTAGTGCAAACATAGAGTACCTCAGTGTTTTCTTATGAATTCAAGTACAAATTTAAAGTCAAACATGCTTTTCAACATTAAAAATCTTATTGTCCAGAGGATAAATGGTGCTTACAGTAAGGGGGTTGCTCTTGTATCTCTTATGCAGTTACAGTTCTTGGATTGTTTAACTCCAGTTTTACCCACCATGGCACTTTTTGATCTTTGAAGACTACAGTGAGTAACTTGTACTATAGAAGAAAATAATTTTACATCCACATGCACATAAAAGTTGTAGCAGGCTCTTTGGAGAATGATCTGTTTGGAAAGCAGCTAGGATGTTATGGGTGCTGCCATAAGTAGCAACAATAGCAAGATAATTTTGCTTATCCACCAGTAACACTTGCAAGTGAAGGCATCTTGCCACAGCTGTTAGGAATTTGATCACTTGTAACAAGGTGTTTAGTCCAGGATGTGGGCATTTTACACGAGTGTCGATTTTGCTGAAAACTAAACTTGCCTCAATGTCTACCTAATACCTTCTTTAAATGTGGAGAGTTGCACTGAGCCTGTGCAGGTTCATTCTGTTATGCCAGGTCCCCCATACAGACCCATGTATTTCATCACCTGCTTTACTTTTGACATGGCATTGAAATGGAACTGGGAGGTTACTGCTGTTCACACAAGTGTAATCATGTGTCCAGAGCCTCCCCACGGGTACACATGTATATGCATGCCCTTCACACACACATGCATGCTCCCGTGAGCCCACGTGCTCCTTTGGCATTGTCAATCTTTCTTTTTTCTAAATTTCTGAGGAATTTTCAGGAGGCTCAGCTGAGCTGTGTCTCTGCTGGCTGACCCTTTTGCTTACTTCTTACTTTTCACTTGCCCATTTCTCTTTATCCTCCCTGCATGCCTGCCTCAAACACTGTTGCAGCCTGCTGAGATCAAGCCCAGGAGCTGCCCAGAACAGAGACGCTTCTCCTAGCGCATCCTGGCAGCATTGCCTATTCTCTGCAAGTTCATCAGTCCAGGAACTTGCTGTGTGCACAAATGCAGTGAGGTTCAGGACCAGATGAGAGGAAGCAGCCAAGAAAGCCACAGGAGCAGAATGCAGATGGAAATGATGCAAGATATGACAAATGTATATTCCTAGTTTAGGTGGGTGCACAAGAAACAGCAGCTGCTGGGGCAGCCTCAGATCATCCAAACTGTGCTGAGAAGGGGCACAGCTAAAGGAATTTTTACATATGTTGTGTCATCCTCAAGGCGTGTTTTTCAGAGTGCAGAAAAGTTTTTTATTGTCTTCGAAACCACCTGCTGCACATTTACAATTTTAAAATCATCCTTACTTAGATTCAGCAGAGTTAGGGATAAGGAACTCCTATTGGATCCTATTATCATTTGAACTACCAGAGCAGTATTGTTCTATATGTTAATTTGCCAAGCACTCTGCTCCTGTTTAAATAATGTGATGTAATAAACATGTAATTATTGTCTGTGCCTCTTAATACATATTCATAAGTTTGAAAAAAGTTTTAAAATATTTCTCTTAGAGTTCAAACACCTTCCTGCCTCTTTTTAACCCTTTAAACCACTCATCCTCATCAAAAAGATCATGTTGACTTAATTTTGTAGATGGGGCAGTGGAGGGAGGATGAATCTACACTGACGACTTATGCTCTATTTCCTTCTACCAGATTGTTTTTAGACTCTCTTTTGAATGAACCAATTCCCTTAAAAACAAAACCCAAGAGGAGGGTTTGCTCCTGGAACCTCTTCAGAAGCACAATGAAAAAGGAAATGCCAAGTTTGACTCCTTGCACCTGACACAGACTATCCCCAGTGGCTGCTCAAAGTGATGTTTGGGAGGGTACATGTCCTCACATGAGCTCCAGTCCTTGGAGTGGCAGAAGAGCTGGGAACCAGCTAGCATGACAGAGGTGGAGTTTATTTGGCTGAGATGGTGCTATCCCAACGCATCTATTCCCATGCCCTCTCGCTGTCCAGCAGCCTGGTCTCTCGGCTCACAGCCTCGCAGCCCCAGCCCACTGGAGGATGCCTTCTCCTCTGCCAGCCTGCCCGCCCCATCCAGGCACCGCCTGGCAGCCTCCTTACTCCATGGCCAGGGTTTGCAGAGCTGTGTACGCTGGCATCGCATGGGGCAGCTCTGGGATGTCGGGTCTGCAGGCAGCACTGATGGGTTCCCAAAGCAGCAGGGCTGCACCTTCCCTCTGCAGGAGGGTTTCTGCTGGGCCATGCTCAGGCCTTCCCCCATGGCAGACCTGAAATGCAGAGGTGTATGCCCAGAAGTACGAGGCCTTGTCACCAGGGAATTTGCCTGGTGTAGGAAAAACACCTAAGGCTGCTGAGGATGCTGGCCTGATGCCAGTAGGCAACTGGGTGGACCTTCTACTCCTGAGTGAGAAAGAAGGTGCTGCTCTGGGAGCAGAAAGCAAATTCCTAGGAGAAGGACTGACAGCTCTCATTGACACCATGGTGACACCCTGCCATGTTGACACCAGTGTCCTCAGTGCTCCAGGCAGCGAGGCCCTTCTCCAGCTCCTGCTGAGGCACCAGCCCTGCCGGCTGACCCTGCAGCCCTCCTCAGGACACAGCTGTGACGGAG
>JAVJGJ010000060.1:37296036-37318742 GCA_035590215.1 Microhierax caerulescens
GTCCAGCTGTGGGCCCCGCGCCGCAGGAAAGACACTGAGGGGCTGGAGCGTGTCCAGGGAAGGGCAACGGGGCTGGCAAAGGGTTTTGTCCTGGTTTTGTTTGGGACAGAGTAAATTTTTTCTCAGTAGCTGGCACAAGGCTGTGTTTTGGATTTAGTATGAGAACAATGTTGATAACACACCGATGTTTTTAGTTGTTGCGAAGTAATGTTTATTCTGAGTCAAGGACTTTTTGGTTTCTTAGGCCCTGCCAGCGAGAGGGCTGGAGGGTCACGGGAAACTGAGGGGGGACACAGCCAGGACAGCTGACCCAAACTAGCCAAAGGGATGTTCCATACCACAGAATGTCATACTCAGTGTATAAGCTGGGGGGGTGGCCGGTGCCCACCGGTCGCTGCTCGGGGACCTGCTGGGCACTGGTCAGCAGGGTGTGAGCAGTTGCATTGTGCATCACCTGGGTGGTTTTTTTTTCTTTTTGGGTTTTATTCCTCTCTCTCTCCCCCCTTGTTCATTCCAATTATTATTATATTCTATTTCAATTATTAATTTGTCCTTATCTTAACCCATGGGCTTTACTTTTTTCCCAATTGCCCTCGCCATCCCGCCGGTTGGGCCGGGGGGAGTCAGCGAGTGAGTGGATGCGCGGTGCTCAGTTGGCGGCTGAGTTAAACCACAACAGGTCTAGAGAACAAGTCTTGTGAGGAGCAGCTGAGGGACCTGGGCTTGTTTTACCTGGAGATGAGGAGGCTCAGGAGGGACCTTATTGCTCTCTACAACTACCTGGAAGGAGGTTGTAGCGAGGTGGGGGGGGTCAGTCTCCTCTCCCATGTAACCAGTGACAGGAGAAGATGAAATGGCCTCAGGTTGCTCCAGGGGAGGATTAGATTGGATATTAGGGACAATGTCTTCACTGAAAGAATGGTCAAGCACAGGCACAGTGCAGAGGAATGAAGGCAGTGGGTTCATTAGCATTGATAATATGCAGTTGTGGCCTTGCCACAAAGGCAGTGGGTTGATTGACATGGATGATGTGCAGCTGTATCTCGTTCCTGATAAGTAGTTAAATAGCCGTGAGGATGGTGGGGGAGGTGGTTGTGTGGAGGAGAAGCAGTGTGGTCTGGCCTCTGGAGGAAGGAGAAACAGCATGGACAGTAGAATCTGACTGATGTTGAAAGCCTTGTTGCACCTGTTGGTGCCCTGTGTGAGATGAACTGAGTTGGACTCTGACTACAACAGCACAGGCTGCCCGGAGAAGAGGTGTCGTCACTATCCCTGGAGGTATTTAAAGGACAGATGTATTTAAAGGTGTAGATGTGGTGCTTAGGGACATGGTTCGGTGGTGGACTTGGCAGTGCTGGGTTAATGGTTGAATCTGATGATCTTAAAGTCTTGTACAACCTAAATAATTCTATGGTTTTGATAGTATAGGTCAGGGGTCCTCAATCTGGCCCCCTGGTATTTACAGAACCCCTCTGCTGGGGGCGGGGGGTTGAAACCAAGCAGCTGCAGATGACTGCCTGCCACTTAATCCACACGTCAGCCCCCTGGTTAAAAAGTTTGAGGACCCCTGGTATAGGTGGTGTGCAACAGCATCATGTTAATGGGATGTCCAGGGCCTATTGTAAGTTGGAACTCCCTGCAGGGTGGTGGGTGAGCAGTTCTCTTTATAATGATGGTTAAAAAAGAGGCAAAAGATATGGAAACATGCTTCAAAGAAGCAGATGAGTAGGTAGAAAAGAAGAAAGGGCGGGGGGGGAGCAATAGCCTTCTGGAGATATATGAGTATACTTGGTTATCTTGGGGCTATCTCCCTGATGTGCAGAGGCGCTGAAGTTCATGGTGACTGGAATGGCAGTAGAAGGAAATTTCTGTGCATCCTGTGGGACTGGCAGTGGTGCTGGAAAGGGACACTGCCTGTGAGGGGTATGTGGGGAGAGGGGGGAAAGACACATGCTGACAGCATGGAATTATTGGTGACCTGGCTTATGGGTGGCTTACTGGTCACCTGGCACAGGTTATGCAAGGGGCAGCAATGACCTGTCCAGCCTGTCTCACCAGGTTTGTCATGCTGAGGTTAACTAGCTGAACATATGCTCTGCTGAGAGCTCACAGGCAGTCAGACCTGTGTTTGTCTTGATATGGTGTCATCACTGTAGAAGATGGTAAGTAGATTTTGCCCAGGTACCAGAAAGCATTTAGTTGCCAACGACTGAAGTAGGAAGGGAAACCCAGTTCCCATGGCACAGAGCAGAGTTTCAGATAGCTGCTCTTTTGCAGGTGTTTGGTTTAGACAGTGGTTCTCCTGAAGCCTTCTGCTTAGGGCTTGGAAAAGTGGCCATCTGTCTCTTTGGTTGAGGTATTTGTAGAGGATATTAAAGAGTTTCATTAGTTTGCCTGGTGTGCGTTGGGCAAGTACCTGTACTAGCCTCTTGGTATTTTCAGTACAGATGTTGCATGAGCAGACAAGCTGGCTCATCTCACAGACCTCTGTCATAATCATGCCCATGCTGGTAATAGCCAGCCTTGAACTGCTTGCCATCAGCTGGTGAGAGCTGGGAATGGTAAAATGATTGCTAGTTTTCTCTTTTACTATGGGTTTCTAGAAGGTGAACTGCTGATGCAGGGAGCATTGAAGCTGGTCTGATGTATATGGAAGTGTTGCCTCTATTGAGGGTAATCCTAGGTGCACAGCACAAACTAGTCTTCCAGGGTAAAAATGGTCTCTAGATCCAACATTTCCTCTGAGCTTGAAGAGCAGATGATGCTGTGTCCCATGTCAGTGCCATCAATGTGAGAGAGCTGCCCTTTGGCATCAGTCTTGTCTATGCCTTGGAGGTCCTTGAGGAACAAGTCTGTCCATCTGACACAATGCCTTGGACAAATGGACTTTTTTTACAAAGGCAGATCTATTGATAAGTGTGAAATAGCAGCAAGGGCTGTAGGGATGAACACAAGGAACTTGTTCACTTCAGTGAAACAAGTGGGGGCAGTGGTGATCGTGCTGCTGCCTGCATGTTGGATGACTGCTGCTAGAAAGCTTAGAGCATGGCCCACTTCTAATGTGCTTGCTAGTCCTTTGGAGCAAACAAGCCTTGAGTATGACGTGTGGGTCAAACTGGAGCTGTGCGTGGGTAGGTTCAATGGCCCATGGAAGGGTGTAGGGCTGGGGGTTGCTCCTGTTGCTGTTTGGTGCGAGTGCGACAAGCTTTCTGATTTACTTGTCCCAGGTATTTGTGACAATGCAGAAGGAGACAATGAGAGTGTAACTTTCCTGTTACATTAACAAGGAATGGATTTGGACTTCCTCAGTCCCAGTGTTTCCGTTAGACCCTACTGCAACTCCAGCATTTGGATCTGTTTCTCTTATTGTACATTAGTTTCCTTTGGGAAATCCCTCTTTCTCTATATAAGAAACATGAAGCACAAACCATAACAGGCCCTATTAAATTATCCAAGAGATGTTGTGCTGGAGAGCATCCCTGGAAGTCATCCCATTGCTCTGAGGCAAGATCACACTTAGCTAGATGGTCCCTGAGAGAAATTCCTGTAACTCTTCCTCGACACCTCCAGTGATGTGGCATCAACTATGAACAGAGGTTGTGATGCTTCACTTGCCTTGCACTTCATTTATTTTTTTTCCTCTTGACCTCAATGTATCTTTACTGCAAGTCAAGCTCACAATTTCTTGTCCAACTCTTGCTGCATACGGGAAAGCTTTCTTTTGGTAACAGCCTTTCCTTCATATTGGACAACCCTTTGGAGGCCTCTTTCTCTCTATCAAGGCTCCCCTTTCCCAAAGCACTTAATCTTCCTGCTGTGCTCTGCTGGCCTCTCTCTGGCTTCCCTGCACTGCTCTTCTGGTGTGAGCTTTGTGTCCCTTGTTGGCAATTTAGGTCTAACATTCAATGTGTAACACAAACCTAGGAGTGAGGTGACTTGCTCCGAAGACCAGGACCCTGGCTGAGTTCTAGCATGTGACTCTCCTAAAGGATAATAACTCTATGGGGATTTGGTGACCCCTCTGTATGTCCTGGGGAGGAGAGTGCTGGCCAAGGCCTGGGGAGTTCTTCTGTGGCATGTTGGCCCTCCCTGCTCCATCTGCTTTCTATTGCGCTTGAAAAAGAAATGAACTGAGCTAAATGATTTCAAAGTGACATTCTCCACACTGCACTCTAATTCCGTAATTGCCAGCTCCGTGCAGTTCCCAGTACTAAAATGTTTAAAATAATAGCCTTCGAAAAGAGCCAAGGCTTCGAAAGGGCCATGCACCACCTCTGCTGGAGCAGTAAAATGGTGGCAGAATAATTTCCATATGCAGTGGATGGGTGTTTGGTTATTTGGGGGTCAAGCATAGTTTCTTCCTTTGCCAGGAATTTCTCTAAGCCAGGAGTCAAAATTACATTTTTCCTTTGTGAACTCTTAAAATGCTGTGGTGACTGATATATCAGCTGTGGTTTGGTCTACAATTGACCGCTCAAGCTTGCTGGTGCAAATTTTTGAACAGACAAAAGAAACTTTCTTGTTTTTAACATGGGCTACTCTGTATCTCCATGTAGATAGAAGGATGAAATAAATTTTTACTCTTAGACCTTTGATCTGATTCATTTCCCATGTGCAGTTCTGTAAATGCCTCAGTGGCAATGATAGCAGTGGCTCGGTTTTGTCTGACACGCATTAACTACATCTTCAGTGTGGTGTAACATCTGGGACAAGAAAGACAATGCTCAGCTGGCTGACAGCAGGCAGCCACCAGAGATTTCTTGGCCAGTGGTGGTTTGTACATCACAGCTCAGAACTGCTGGCTTAGACTTCAGCGTGCAAACCTGCAAGGCTAATTTTGTTTTTTACTAAACCATTAGCTGGTTTGTGTTGCGTTCATTCCCTAACACTATCTCCACTTGCTCCATGCACACCTCATTTTTCCTTCCGCTTATATTTTTGGTCAAATGTTTTATTTCTTGAAATCTACCTCTGAAACAGTTCTGTGCTTTTGGCATAACATATCTACCAGCATGATTGACTTTACTGTATAGTATTGAGTCCACTTCTGGAACTCATCAAGTTATTGTAAAGACTGTTGTATGTATTCCATTAAATGAACGTGTATCTTGCCATACCTTTAAACAAGCCTTCTGTTGGTTTTGACAGAGAGAATTCAGCTTTTTCCTTAAAGTAGAAAATAACCAGAATAAAAATAGCAAGTAATCTCTCCAGCAACGAGCAGTCAGAATTTATGTTCTCAGTGTGCATGGCTCTGAAGATGTGATGATTTCCATTCAGCTGAGCATCAGAAAGATCAAAAGACTTTACTGAAGTGTAACTGTCACTTTGATCAGAAAGCTGTATTGGAAACTTAATGAAAATTAGTGTCTTCTTTTGACAGTTGCGGTTCTTCCTATTTCTAGTTGTGGTGTTGGTACTATGGGAAAATAACCTGACCCTGTTGAGTCCAGACACTGTGGTTGGGTTTTGGTTGAGAGATTAGATCAGGCTTTCCTCCTCTACCCCACCTCCCTGCCCAAAAATGTAATTGCCTTGAATTTTGGCTCCATCCAGCTGATTTCTGAAGCTGGATTCCTTTCTTTTTCCTGATCACAAGTTATTTCATTCATTCCAGATTTTCCAGCTTTCTCAATTCCTGAAACGGATGCTCTTGCCTACTCTGGGCAGGAGAAATGATCTGATGGCTGAGGCCATAGACCGAGACTTAGAAAGTTTTGGTAGAACTGTGTGGAGAAAGCTGGCCATATTTTTGGGGTGAGTTCAATGACTTGAAGTTTGGTTTTGTTGCAATTCCATTGTGCTTGACTTTACAGAGATCACAGTGGAGGCTAGAGAAGACTGCAGGAAGAAGGTTTGGGAGGTTGACTGCTGGGATTGTGGCAGAAAATGAGTCAGGAATGAACAATGCTGGTTACTTCGTGGAAAGCTTTTTGACTGAGCTCTCCTTTGCATTCTCTCACTCAGGTGGTGACTGAATGTGGCTTTGAAGTGATTTGCGTTTATATTTATATTTAGCTGGGGACAAAAACCTGCTTTCCTCAGCTTTGTTCTGAAGGTATCTAGAAAACTCTTGGTTCAGTGTATTGTGCATTCTTTCTTGGACTGGGATCTTAGTTTCTCTGGAAAAAGCAGTTTTTGTTCTTTTGCTATTGGGTTTCTATTTTTTTAAATCCCCCTAAAAAAATGTTCAGATTTAAAGTTGTAGCATTAATTTCCTGAAGTATTTTACTTTGTGGTCTAATCCTTAGAGCATTAGCATATTACACGCAATTGGATGGTGATCTCAACTCTTTAAAAAATAAGATCTATGAGTTAATTCCAGTGCTGGACCCTAAAAAAGTGCCTGCAGATAAGACATTCCAAAAGCTCTTGTTTCTCTCTGTAACCAGCTTCTACAAACACCAGCTGTAGTCATGTTCAGAGGTTAAACTGACTAGATCTGGGACAAATTAACATATTTAATTTGGATGCCCAGCTCTGAACTTTCTAGGGTTCAAAGTGTTTATCACATGGTGGATTTGAAGCCTGATGGTGACCAGACCACAGCTTTGCATCACTGTAATTCTGCTGCTCCAGACACAGGGACCATCTTCAGAGCGGATGGTGGAAACAAGGCAGAAATGTCCTTACATGCCCCTACCCTTAGAAGAGATGGCAGGAGCACTTGGCCTCAATTTCTGTTTTTTTTCATCAGAAGACAGCTGGCAATTTTGCTGGTGTTGGCTCTCTGGTGATGCAAAGAGCAATCTGCCTCATCTAGAGCTTGGGCTGTCCCTGGGTCCTCTGCAGGATCAGCTTAGTGGGGAAATGGCCATGGGTTTTTTTCCACAAAGTGACCGCTTCCAACAATGGTCGGTGCCAGCTTGCTTGGAAAAATTAAGCGGATGGTTAAAGATTAGCCTGTAGCCTGAAGGCTGTGGCCTTTTGAAAGAATCCTGTTTAAAAAAACAGACGGGGGAAAAAAAAACCAAACAGGAGGGGTTGTTCTCAGTTGTCTTCGGTAAAGGAGCAGTTGATAACAGAATGGCATGTTTCTCCAGTGACACCTTGTGTCCCTCCCAATGAATATATCTAAATTCTTTCCTGAACCCTGGAGAGGAGTCAAGCATCCAGAGAGAGTTTCTTTGCTTGTGGGTTCAAGACTTCTGTGTTCAGCACGCTGGGCAGACACTTTGTCTCCGCTTTCCTCAGGAGCGTGTTGCCAGAGCTTGCCTGGCTGCTTCCGACAGCCAATATGTCCCACTGCAGAGCAGGCTGCTGCCTCCTCCCTGGGTCTATCAGCCACCTGGAAAGCCCAGCAGACAGCTTGGACCCTGCCATTCCCAAGCGGTATGCACTGGCCCATATGCAACGTGGGCCGTAATCCCCGTTGCTAAACAAGAGAATATAGATGTTCCTGAATTTAGCCTGGGCAGCTGTCAGCCATGCTCCCCACGGCCTTGCTGAGGCTGTGCGACTGCCTGGCCTCCACCATCACAGCAGTGGGGATGAGCCATGAAGTTTTCCTCCTAATTCTTAGGTTGCTTTATGCTCTGAAGCTTAAAAGTGTAAAGCTTTCCAAAGCACTTGGCTTTATAAAATGCTTGTAATTCTGGTTATTTTTATTACCCGTGTGAAGGCTTCCACCAGTGCGACTTCATGGATTTTTAGCAGAATTATTCTTGATTTCTGTCCATGTGAGAAGATGATCATATTCCAGGACTTTTCAGCCTGGGACCATTATATTTTCAATTGGAAGCATCAACGTTTTGTCTATAGGCATTTCCAAACCTAAATTATTCTGATCTTTGAGTTCCACCAATTTCATTGATTTTTTTTGATGTCTTGGCCTGTTTTAAGATGGAAATGAAGGTTGAAATAACAGGATTCCCTCCAGAGTGGAAATTCTGATTTTTTTTGAGTAGGTCTTATGCAGTATATATGTTTATATACATCTCTTGTAATGAGCACCTTGGGACCCCGAATAAAAATTCATTACAGTTGCATGTTTCTTGCAACAGCATTTGGCAATTTACCAATAAATGGAGATATGTCCAATTTTAATCCAGCAGGAATTGTCTAGTAATTTCATGGATAAGCTTCATATTGATCAACTTTTAAAACTAGTGAGGAATACAATAAGTACTTGAGAATAGAAAACTTGTGTATTTACAAGCTAAATGTAGCTTGTGGTGAAGAAAGCAAGAAAAGAAAACCCATGATACCCAGGTCAGTCTAATGTCCTTGAGATTTTTCTGTGTGGGAATTTGGCACAAGGAGATCTACTATGGCAAAATTAGTGTTTTGAGAATGCTGAGCATCCCTTTTAAGCTCCCCCGGCAGCTGTTTAACACTCCCCTCTTCTCCCTGCATGCCTCCTCTTCACCTCTGATGTTTGAAGCTGTTGCTCTGCTGACCTTTATCTTTCCCAAACCAACTTCTCTGCCTTGCAGACCTTTCTTTAAAGAAAAACCTACCTATCTGTAAACATTTGTTTCAAACCCTTTGTTTCACATTTTAAATTTCCCTCTTTCCTCTCTATCATGTCTTCTCAGGACTGGCACCTGCTTTGGGGAAGACACGTTAGAGGGAGACAGGGAGGGTAAGAGGGCATCTTTGTGGCTAGGGACACAGAAGGGAAAGTATTTTTACTTTTTCATCTTCCTCCTTCTAATACCAGAGGCTTTCTGTTTCTGGGTGGAGACAAAATGAAATTTCCTCTTGTGGGTTTTTTTTGGTTGCATGACAGCTTAGATGTTCCTGTTCCCTGGGGATCAGTGGGGACAACGGGTGTTGAGCACCTCTGAAAATCCCTCTTCTTAGGAAGCCCTGCCTCAAAAGGCTGGGCTAGGTCAGGCTTGGCCCCACATGGCTACAGATTGACTCTGAATTGGGCCTGCATGCACCTGACATATGCCGACCCAATGGCTCAGCTTGTCTTTTGCTATTTTTGTCTTTTCTTCAGGGAGACAGCTTGACTGCTTATCACAGTGCTTAATTCTCAGGTCACGATCTCCCTCTCTTGAGGTCATAGGGGAATTTTGGCTTGCCAAGTGTTAAACCTTCTGTGTTTATAAGCATTAAACTTAATGTGGTTACTGCTTGCTGCTCTGTTTTGTTTCAGTCTTGTGAAGACTATGACATATAGCTTAAGGACACTGCAGACAGTAACTCAAGCTCTGTTTAAGACATCACAGCTAAAAATGTTTCATGCTAATAACACATTATGGTAATGTGGGACAGACACTTTATGCTGTGTAAATATAAAACTTGCATGTTACAAGAATGAGACATTTTATATTTTCTTGCCAAGGGAAATATTTACTTAATTTTTTTATAATATTGATTTTTACATCATTAAAAAACCACCATATTTTGTTAGCTTTTGTGTGAATTAGGGGATGGAATCTTAAAGTTATTTTTAAAATAGAAACCACATCATGCAACCATTTCTACACGATGTGGGAGTGCTGACCTCTTTAGTCACTTAAAAAACACAGTGTGGCTGAGTAAGGATGTCTGGTTGGCTTTTCCAGTTGCTGCAGCTCCAACAACCTGCAGGTGAACGACACGTGGGGAGGACTCTTTCTTCAGTCTTCCCACCTTCTCACTTATTTCTCTGATAGCTTTGGATCAGCAGAAAATTCTTGTCCCACTGAGCATCTGCTGACCTCAGTGATCTGCTGAAGTCAATCAGCCTCTGCTGACCTCAGTGATTTCCCTAAGAACTATCATGTATATAGAGGCTTTCCTGTCCTTAAGACCTGTATTTTAAGACCCTGTCCCAAAACTCACTGAGTCAATGGCAAGCCTTTAACTGACCTAAATAGGCTTTAAACTGAGTCTTATTGCAGAATTTGCTAGTGGAATACAACGGGGATTTTGTGTCCCAGCATGTTTTGAGCCGAAGTACCTTTCTGCTTCTGGACAAAGAGGGTAAAGCTCTATTTGTGTGGGACAGGGCATCAGTTCCTGATGTGGCTCCAGGGAAGTACTCTTATGTAAGAGGCCATGAACAACTCTTCTGCAAGCATTGAGAATTGTTTGAAGAGCCACTTGGCAGCTTTTTAATCTAGTTACAAAAAAAGTGTACAAATCTTATTTCAAGGTAAGTGGAAAAAAAGCAAAAGAAATGGTAGAGCTATTAAATTTAATCTCTGTCCAGAGCATTGTAATAAATAAAGAAGAAAGTACCTACCTACCAAAGAACCATGCAAACATACTAGGCCTTGTAAGTTTGTGTTTGCCTGGACTCCGATCAATGCCTGGCTGCACACTGTAAATTTGCAGGTGGTATTTCTGTTTGATTTCATTCAGTCCTCCAGAGCTACCTCTTCTCTAGGTGGAGGATGTGCATACATGTTACTTAGCTCTATGAGAAGGTCTTGCACATACTTGGATGAGGTCTCACTATAACAAACAGTAATTATTTTGCCTTGTATGTATTGGTTAAGGGACAAGACCTACATATAACAAGACACCTTGCTCTTCTATTGTTATGGAGCAATTGCTGGCACATTACAATGTGTTATTATAGGAAGCCAAATTCTGATCTCATTTGTAAATATGTAACCTTTATACAATATGAGAGGTTCAGATGCATGTAAATGAGGACAGGAGTTTACTTCATTCTTTAGAAATTTAAAGCAAGGTACAATCATACAAAAACAGAGGTGAAAGAGTCCTCAGCAGATCCTCAATCATTGGTGGGGATCAAGATAGGACCAATTATGTCTATCATTCCTATCAGCTGTTCATTTGCATTGTACTTGAAGATAATCCAGCATGGGAAACTCCACTCCTTTCCCACATAATGCATACCAACAATTCACAGTTAAGTTTTCTGTATGTCAAACCCGAATCTTCCCTACTGCAATCTTAATCCAGTTCCTTTTTGTCAGATCTACCATGCAATATTGCACTCCTAGTTTTTATATTGCTAGGAATATTCTCCTGTGTTTTCTCCCTGGAGGTGTTCACAGACATGTTTTCCAACAGGACAATTGTAGTTTAATTAAGGTGTTACGGGGCAACAAGAATAGAAACTATTGCATCTACTGACAACAGTCATAGTTCTGCTTATCAGCATAATAGAAAAACAATTTAATTAAATGCCTCTGCTTAGTCAAGTGGGTTTGAGTCTGAGTTTTCCATTCCTGTTAATGGAGCCAAATTTGTTTATTTTTGGGGATTCCAGAAATTCATGTAACAGTTTTCCAAGAATGGTTGTTGTCAGCAGGCTGATAGTAATGTTGAATCATTTGTGCTGGGTTGTGACAAGGATTTCCATTCCTGAAGAGTCAGCAATTAAAAGACAGGAGTATGTGTAGTTACAAACTGTAGTGGGCATGTACAGTGATGAATATGAAGAGGACAGAGGAGCTTTTAAAAGACAAGCCAGCCAACAGAGAGAAGGGGATTCAAGGTAGGGCACTATGGACTTGTCAAAGGAGATGAAAACTTTGTCCCTGTAAAGGAAACTTCCTAAAATGCCTCACTGCTGGCTCCACTTCACTTATATTAGTGAGGCTAGAAGATGTACCAATAGCCTAAAGGATTAAAAGCATGAGTGGGAGTTCTCTGCCTTGCCATACTGGTGGAACTGGGGAAATGCTCACAACAGTGGGAAATCCTTAGCAGATATCCCTTGTGTAGACAGGGCCCCATAGAGCCTTTAGGAGTTAAATCTGCAGGAATTAAAAAGAGGGGGAGGGAGTGTGAGAGATGCAGTACAGACCGTTCCTAATAGGAGTAAAACTGCACATAGTCCAGAATACAATATATGGAATATAATTGAAAAGATGTTTTGAATGAACAATAACCTTTACATTCTTTAGTGTGTGTTCTCTGAGCTGTAGAATGTTCTGATTGTTAAGGCAATTAGCTTTTAAAATAGTTATTTTTTTGGATTTTAATTACATGCTGCATTTTGCCTTTGTTATTAGATGGGGTCAGTAAGGTTACTGAAGTAATTATTGCGCTCTGCTTGGCACTGGTTAAAGCATAACTGGAGTAACCGCGTTCAATTCTGTATGAAAAAACGTGGACAAATTGAAGAATTTAGAGGAGTGGAAGAAAGATGGTAAGAAGTTTGGCATTCAGATCTAAGAGGAAAGGTTAAGATAACTTGGCACCTTTAGCCTAA
Organism: Microhierax caerulescens; assembly: GCA_035590215.1. Taxonomy (NCBI): domain Eukaryota; kingdom Metazoa; phylum Chordata; class Aves; order Falconiformes; family Falconidae; genus Microhierax; species Microhierax caerulescens. The sequence goes on from JAVJGJ010000060.1 coordinate 37,308,164, forward strand.
AGGCAAAAGAAGAGTGTGGGGAACATAATAACAGGAGACATAAAGGAATGTTATAAAGAGGACAAGGATCAGTTATTCTCATTAGTCGACAAGGATGGGACAAATAATAATTGGCTGAAGCAGAAGGGAAGTTTTAGGTTAAATATTAGGCAAAACTGTAGAAGAACTGTTCAGCAGTTGGACAAGCTGCCAAGAGCCGTTGGACAATCACTGTCGTTGGAGTTATTCAAGGCCAGACACCCATCTACAGGAACAGTTATAGAATAATTAAATCAATCCTGCCACAGGCAGAAGGGTGGGCAAGGGGTCCTTCTGGCCTCAGTGACCAAGATTTTGCTATGATCTCCTTTTCCAGGATTCACGCCCACCCCCCTTATTCTGTAAACTATGGAGTCTGCTTTAGCATCCACTAAAATCAAAGAGGAGAGTAACAGTTTAAAGCTGCTCTTCAAAGGATCAGAAAACATGTGAGACATAAAATTATCCCATCATCTGTGCCCATGCATTTCTTCTTACAGTTTCTTAGAATCGGACTTCCTCTCCTCTGTGTGTCTCTGCTTTGTCCCTTTGAAAATATGAGCTCTGGGAGAACAAAGTAGTAGCCAAAACAAAGTAGAATGGCTTTGGATTTATTCATTGCTATTCACTACTTCATGGCAGCTTTTAGAAGTTGAATTGTAAATACTGTGTTTTATTGACAATATGCTCATTTTCTCTACTACTTATATGGAAGAAACTGATCATGCAGAGTGCAAACTCTGCCTTGCTGGTGTCAGCAGACCTCTTTCCATGGATTCTTAGAGATGCTGAAAACAAAGCAAACTCAGAGTAACTCTACAAGTTGTCATTTTGGTACACAATGACTACCAGCTGGATACAGCCCGAAGGTTGGCCTGGACAGGTTCTGCTTTCATCTGCATGGTGAATGTCAAGGGATGGCTCCAGATATTGGTCACTGTATTTCCAAGCAGAGGAGATCATTTTTAGAGGTACATCACACTGGTTTTGGCACTTCAGAAATTAGAATCTGGTTGCCTGATGAACAAAACTTTAAGTAAGACTGCTTATGTGTGCTCTGAGAGACACTACAGAGGCAATATAAAGGGTAGAGATAACTTGTATTACTATAGTGGTCTTAAAGTGGTAATTACATATGCAATTATAAACCATGAGCCCAGCCTGTTCCCTGCCCCGTATTGCTAATGAAAAACAAAGTAGTCTTAGTATTTTGTAAGATCCCAAATGCAGTGCAAGCAATCATTCGGCTGACTAACTGGAAGGCAAAGGCATGGTATGACAGTGCTTGGATTCAACAAAAAAAAAAAAGTGCTGGTGGCAAAGATTTTTAAATCCCCAGAATAAGGACAGTCATACAAAATCCTTATATTTGCTAAGCCTGAAAACACTGAGCAGCCCCTAGTGTCTGGAATGCCATGTCTGGCCATGGTCTGCCCACTTCTAGCCAGTAAGATTATCTCAAAGATACAGGGATATGTCTGCCACGGAGATGACCTCTCACTGCTGAATCAAGAGACTAGAAAACAGTCACAGAGCAGAAGATGCTGTTGCAGTGTGATGTGCAACCCCACATGCAAGCTGAACAGCCCCATGACTATAACCATGAGATGCCTTCACTAAGCTCTGTAGATTTTTTTTCCTCCCCCCCCTCCCTGCTCCTGTTTCTCTTGACATAAAGCAAAAGATGCTGGGATGTTTTGAGGCAGGCTGCATAGCAGAGCTCTCCTGGGAAGGCTGAGCTGGGAAAAGTCACCCCTGGGTAGAGGGGGACCTGCAGCATGTCTGTGTGCTGGCTTCATACTTCCAGCTAGGGAGTAGGGATGGCTGATAGTTACCCATCTTGCTCCCTGTCATGGCCCTTGTACACCTGGGGGTTCCATGAGGAACCACAGCTGTCTCATCTTCAGGTTTCACTGTCTCTCACTCTGAGGATGCTCAGACCATCTTCTACAAAGCACAGAAAGAGAAAGGGGGCATGTTTTACTCAGGCCTGTTTTTCTGCTCTTGTGGAGTCAAAAGAGACCATTTCATAGCATTAACTGTGGTTTTTTTTTTATAAAAGCAGATTGTACTTTTGATGAATAATTTATATTTAGCATCCGTTAAAACCAAGCAAACAATGGTCTTTGAATTTAGTTATCCTTGGCAAATATTATTGATATGTATATATCTAATGGGTCATGCATCTAAGCAGGAGGGGAATGAACATTTTATTCTGTAATGTCTATTAATGAGTCTACGTGCAAAACTTCATCCAATGGTTTTTGGAACTATAAACCCTTCCTTTCTTGGCTTAGTTCTTCAGGCTCTGCTAACTATTTTTTTTTTTTTTCCCCCTGCTGTCTCATCCTGGACTAATTCACATGTGAGTGTGAGGGGGAAGAGTACCTTCACCACCCCTTCAGTGCTGAATCAAAGCAGTCTGGAGGGCCAAGAGGCCAGGCGCTTCCACTTACAGAAGTGGCCGATGTATTTGTGTGGAGGGCAACACAGCCCTAACAGCACCGGTACTTAATAACGCAAAGCTGCTTGGTGTGACTGTGCTTTTTCTGCTTGTGGGTCTCCTTGCTTGCTAGCACCACTTGGTAACCTCGGGCACCCTCGAGACCCAACCCCCTTGCTTTCAGTTCACTGGGGAACTTGTGACTTAACCGCATTAAGACTCTGCCTGCTCTGGCTTTTTCTATGATGGGGGTGTTTTAAAGAAGATTCCCTCTACAAAGTTGAAAGAGTGGAGGAAGAAAAGTTGGCATGACTTTGGGGTAGTGCAAGCAACTCATAGGAAACTCACTCTAGAGATATCTCCAGAGACTAGTCAAGACAAAAGTTACAGCACAAGCATTTGGAAGGGGGCCACTGCAAACAATTTGTCCTCATTCCAGTTGAGCAACTGTAAGCAGGGACATTTTCAACACAGGCCATTTAGGGACAGAAGGAAAGATTGGATGGCACTAAAAGAAACTACACAAATAAATGGTGATAGGATGACTCGGCCACCCGCCACACATACTCTACTGTTTCATTGTTCTTTCTCCTATCATCCTGACATCTGAAAAGGTCCCACCCTGGCACAGTGGCATGGCACAGCGAAGACTGGCATAAATTAACTCCAGGTGACAAAATCACCTTCCTTGGCTAGCCTGCGTTAGGCAAGGAGGGAGGGCAGGGGTCGTATGTGTGACAAGAGTTGAAGACAACAGGGTAAAAAAGGATTTTGCTTGTTGAAGTGAGCACTATAGCAAACAGGAAGAAAAGATGCTTTGCTCTGCTGTGGCGTATTTTGCTCTGCGAGTCTTGGGTTTAAAGGGCTGCAGTCAACCTGCTTTTTGAGGAAATGCATGGATATGGTTATTCCAATTTATTTAATCCTTCTCTTCCCCCTAACTCACAAACTGTTCTTGCTCTTCTATTTCCCCCAGCCTGTCAAAGGCACCATACCTTTCTGTGGAAAGTTTCTGTCACCCTCTCATTTTTGTATTCATGCTGCGTAAATAAGAATAAGACCTCCCTCCAGCACCTTGACAAGGGGTGGGGAGCTGCATGGGAGGATGGTGCATGATAGAAATTTTATGTAAGCAAGGTCTGAATGTCTGCAGTCCAAGCTCTAGACAGCCGTTGTCCACAGATATTTTCAAGTGGCTTTTTTTCCACCCGCTCCTGAGCACTGCGTCACAATACAGTTCCATTCAGTGAAGAGCTGTCATTTGGGGGCTGGATGGCTCTGCTGGCCCATTTTGGGATGGGGCGCCTTTCATCTGTAGGTCACTGCTTTGAATTCTGCCCACAGTTTTGGCATCCGGGAGCCCTTCTCTTCTGATGGCAGTGCGGCAGTATATGCAAAATTGCTAGGAAGTCTCCGATCCTAGACACCATGTCTAGATCGTAAAAGCTACCGTAACAATTGAGTCTAAATGGCACCCCTCTTGGCAGCTGAAGCAGAGGCCAAGCAATAAAAGGGCTATGGAGAATGGACTACTGTGTAGCATCCATAAGCTAATAGTGAAGAATACTGGTGAGGGAGTGTGAGAAAGTATGCACAGCCCATGAAGGCTCTTTTGGGTGAAGAGAGAGGATTTCAGTCTCCTAGGCTGAAAGGCCAACACCTTTCAATAGCAGAAGAATAATTTACAAATGTGAGAACAAAACCATTGTTAGTCCTCGTGCCTTTAACAATGCTGCTTCCTGTTGGCATCTTCTGCTTACTAATAACACAGTCCCACAATTTGTATCTTCACAGTGCTGCACGAGCACTAACTAATTAATCCTTTCTCACCCCTTGGAGGCAAGTAGTTTTTGCTTTTACTGGTCTGTAGTAGAGATGTCTTCCTTAAAACTGTTGCAGATATGTTTATAAAGGCTACATAATACTGACTACATAGCGTATGCTAACCTTAGGATTTTTGCTCTTGGTACAGCTATTCCAGTGCAGGTAGGCTACACCCAGTTATATGTTTTGCTGAACTGAGGTCTTAATTAAAATAAATGAGGACTAATTATTAGGAAAAAACCTCAGAGCAGGGTAGGGTTTCAGCATAATGATACGAAACAAACAGCCCCTCCTTTCTACCCTCCAAACAAATCAACTCCCCTTCACTAGAATAATCTCTGGCTGGCTGACCTTATTTATTCAGATGCTGACATGAATCATCATCTGAGCAAGTATTCCCTCCTACACCTGCAGTACTTGGGGTTATAGTTCTCCTTGGTTTTCTGCGGCAATAAGAGCTTAGTGTTACTTGGAGCCGTCTCCATCTGGCAGGCCATGAAGTCCACAAAAGCACAGAGGTCTTTCTGTAAAAATAGAGACAACTCAGATTGCTTTCTCTTTACACAACATCTCAGGAGGACTCCAGACTTCTCTTTTGCAGTTACAGTCAAGTGTGCAGTCTCCTTCCCTCCTATCTACTTTTTGTGTGATGACCTCTTCTTGGGGTAAAGAACTGCGTGGGTGAGTTTGGGGGGAGGGGTTGTTCTTCTCGGGAAAGCCAAATTGCAGGATGCAGCACATCTTGAGCTTGGCAGCCTTTCACGCTTCCCCAAGAGGCAGCTGAAGGGCCCAAGCAGGGGTAAGACGTTATCAGCTCACTTCTAGCATGCCAGAGCATATCCCTCCACAGAGATAGTGACATGCTCTGCACCACAGTTGACCTTCACGAACTAAAGGAGATCCTTCAGTGGCGGCTAAGGGAATATCTCATGTCATCTGTACGTTGTTACAAGGCTGAGTACTTAACAAACGAGTAGCTCTGCAGCATTAGCCATAAAGCGTGTACAAAAGTGAAGGCAGGAGTTAAACAGTATGTTATCTGCCAGTCATTCATTGTTTGAAGGGACTATCCCAAAAGCATGGCTGAACATTGGTGTCATAAAGATCTATACATTGCTGTTGGAACGGGGTCATTTGTCACCATCTGGGATTATACCACTAGCAGTATATGAGCGTATTCAGAGTATTATGCAGCTCCAGGTTTCAGCCATATGGAAAAAGTGTAATATAGTGAGAAATTCAATCCTTTAATAGAATCCAGAGCACCCTCCAGAATGTTTTCCTTAGTTTTAGTTCTTTGCAATGCAGACTTAATAACCATTGATGTAGCATTTAAATTGGAAGAGATGCGACATCTAGATAAGGTGGGAGATCTGCTGATACCAACTGCCTCCTGATAGGAAAATCCCTTGCTGTTTCACTGGAAAAACCCACCAGGCTTACTAGAGCCAGAGGAAGGGTATGGCACAGCTGTGGCATGCATTAACCTCTTTTGACTTTTGTCTCTACAGACACCCAGAAGGGCTCCCTTATGCCAGAAGAAATATTCTCAAGTAATTTTCATTCTGGAAATTGTCTTTGCACTCAACTCTTTCATGCATTGCACATGCAATATGCTAAAAGCAGAAAATAAATCTGACTTGTGACAGGATGCTGGTGGTGCACAAGAAAACAGGAGTCCTTCTGTCCTTCCCTGTCATCTACCCCTCTTCATAGACTACATCTGTGGTAGACTAGTCATGTGGATATGACCTCGCTCCTTGTAGGAGACAAGGTTGGTCTGTGCAGATCCATCAGTGACCGTGAGACACCAAAATGGTCATAATGATGACCTCAGAAGCCGAAACTGCTTTTCTATAATCTTGCCTGGTGGTGCCAGACCAGTTTCCCCAATGGCAGATATCGTATATGAAACTGGATGCTATGTTGTTAAGGATTTGGAGTGGTGGTGAAACTGGGAGGAGTTCCTGTAAGAAATTAGCTTCATTGATTGAGAAATAATGATGCCTGGACCAGACTGCTGCTGGCTGAGCATCGACAGGAGTGTCTGAAGGAATTTGATATAATTCTGAGCTTGATGTATCCAAAAAAGGCTGTTCCTGAGACATGTACCTGGCATGGCGTTGTAGCCTGATGCCAGAGAAATGCAAATTTTCCCTGGAAAAAAATGGTGGGTTTTTCTGAGGCCAGCAGCAAATAATGTATGTTGCTGTCTGGGAAAGGTACAAATAGCTACAGCTCAGTGCAAAAAACTACATTATGGCTATATCTGGCTTAAGTGCTACATAGTTCTGTGGGCTGTTAACAGATGTTGCCAGAGCAACTTGTTATGACAAGCTGTGTTGTATTTCTGAACCCAGTAACGTTACTGGCACCACCTCCCCCATCTCCCAGTGAATGGGAGTTACCACTGGTAGAGATAGGTTTGCAGCCCATCCCAAACAAATACCCTTGAAGCTCCATATGAGGAACTAATGAGGCTCTGAGCTAAGTTCTATGTGTGTGACAAATAGTCCTCTGATAGCCAGGTCTTCCTTGCCGCTGTACAGGTCCATAGATCTAGTCAGGATATTTTAAGGAGCTACATTTTTAGAGCTAGACCAGGTAAGGAGATGACAGTGGGGAGAGAGTATAGATTGGCAGAAAATAGGGAGAGAAGGCTGGAGAGAGGCAGAGAAGCTCTGTAGAACAGCCAGCATCTAAGGTATTTATGTGGCAGCCCCATGCCTATGTCTATATTCTAAATCAGACAAAGAATTTGTACCCAGGTGGGTAGCCAAGTTGCAGTGCAATTGGATTTGGTTGGGTAGATTCCTCTGTGTCTCATTTTTTGTAGAAAAGTTTAAACTCATCTTAATGAGTCATGGGAATTTTTTTTTAGAAAGTTCCATTGTTTTTTTAATATCAGTCCAGTTACAGCTCTCTCAGCCAGGTTGGTTTATCTCCTTAAGAAAACCCTGCAAGTAAACTTTTTAAGAAAGTGTATGGATGGTGCAGTACCTGATCTCTCAGTGAACCTGGCTAGCATAGGATGAGCTTTTCACACAGTGAAACAGATAAATCAGTGGCAGTGATGTAGGGCAATAGGAAAGTCTGTGGGGGGGAAAAAAAAACAACCAAAAAACTTAGCATTTTCTAAGTTAGAGGAAAAAAAAACCCTGTATTGTGTTGCTTAGTTACTTTTCTTTCCTAGTGATGCAGAAGATCACCTTGAAGAAGATTCCCACTTCATTGGCATTTCCTGGTGAGTAGCCAGAAATGAGGAAAAATGAACAAAGGCTCCTTCCAAGGGACAGCAGTGGGAATGGGTGCAGCTCGTGACAGCCACCATTGACCCATCTTTCTTGGTTTGTGTGAGTCAAAGCAAAGTGTAATTGTGATGTAGCCCTTCTTCACGTCTTGATTACTTGACAGAACAATAATACTGAAAAGATAAATGAAGTGATAAAATAAACAAATCCTCTAAAGCTTTTATAATCTAACTGGTTCTTGTCTCCCAAGCACAGCCTGCCCACTGGCAAGACGGGGAGTCGTAGTTTGTCAAAACCAACAGTCTACCGAGCCTGGAGAGAGAAATGCTTTGAGCAAGAGGAAACGCATTTCAATCACTTTGCAAAAAGCAGGCCCTTAGTCTCACTGCGTATTTGATATGCTAAAAATAACTGTGACATGGTCTGTGATCAGGAGCTGTGCTGATCACAGCTGGCCAAAGCCAGCAAGAAATGTCTTGGGCCATTACGGCCAAGAGGACGGGCTGATACAGACCACAACTGGCTTATTCCAAAAAGCAAATAACCCTGAGGGTCTGATCTGCAAAAGTGCTGAACTGAATGGGAGTTGTGGTTGCTCAGCACTTCCACGGATCAGGCTGCTCTGTCCTCGTTAGCCCTGCTGCTGCTAACTCCTATAAACCCTGCAATTGCTTTTCATGCAGATAAGTTATCGTGCAGGAGTATCCCAACACCTGGGCTCTGCTGATACCCTGCCACCTCCCAGATGAGCTCCAGCCCCAGTCCTGGCTCAGGAGCTACCCCAGCTGCTCTTAGAAAAGAGGAGGGTCTTAAAAGGCAGCTTCTGCACTGGGGTGGGGAGAAAAGGCTCTCCACCTTGGCAAATCCCACAGTGTCTCCCAGAATGAAAGCCCCTGAAATACTTCCACAGCATTGGTATTCATTTTTGGTAGCCTAACATCTGTGGATGCCCAATTTTACTAATCCCGTCTGTGACTAGCTCAGGCAGGCTGGCTGATGCATTCGCAGAAAGATGGAGCTAACATGTGCAAGATCAGGAAAAAAGCCAAACCCTCAACAGACCAATGAATTCAAACAAGCAGGTTTCTGGGATTTGGACATGTCATGTCTGCCATCTAGTTACTAGCCAGGGCTTGTTCCATGTAGAAAATGAATAGTAAATAACCCAGCACCACATAAAAGGGGAATAAATTTACTGGGACTTTTGACAAATGAGAGAAAGACTTTCAATGGTATTTTAATTGAGGTGCTTGGAAAATAATGTGATTAATAATTAAAATAAAAACATGTGAATTCCTGAACTTATTTTATTTGGCTGTAAAAACAATTGTATATGCTAAACTAATAGGCAGGAATACAAGCAATGAAGTGTTACTGCAATAGTGGAGTTGAAAGCTCTGGGTCCCACTCTCAAATACAATGAGGTTGTTAGCATGAGGTCCTCTTGGCATGAGACGTGATCTGGTAAAAGTTTGACCAGTGAAGTGGAAGCCAGGACATCATAAGTTCTGTGCTGTTTTGTTCTTTGATTGATTGGGTAAGGCACAAATTGGCACAAAGAACCACTTTCAGTCTCAGTTTACCCATCTGTAAATGGAGACATATATCACAGTGATGTTACCAGACTTAAATATTTTAATGCATTTAAGCTTCTCAGGTGTAAGGTAATATAGAAAAATGAAAATTTTATTGTTCTTAATTTAAAGTACTATATGAGATTTACAGTATTTGTAATCTTGTATTTCATCTGCAACTTTATCTGTGAATAATGTTTTGCCTTTATATGCGCAAACATGTTCTAGGTGACAAACAGCATTTTCTTTGCTTTCTAACAAAGCTCACTGTAGTGTGGTTCGACATTCAGAAATAAGGTTGCAGTTCTGTTGAGCATTGATTTAGTTTAAATCTTCAATTTAGTTAATTGTTCTGAGCTATGTAAGATGTTGATTTGCAGATAGCTATAGAACTGCTAAAATACTGCTTAAAGATGTAATACTGGCAAACAGTTTATTTGCGATGTAAAAGACCCCTCAACTTCACAAGCCAGAGTTGTTTGTTATAATGAGCACTACATTTTTGCACAGAAAACGTTCACTTTATTTTTAGCTTTTTGTACACAAAAGAGGATGCTCACAGCTAGAGGAGTAGCAGTGTTTGCTATGTATAAAGGGAAGAACGAGGTAGGGGTCTTCTGCTGAACATGCTAGTGTTTTTAAAACACTGTGGCTGTCTCAATAGAACAGGATACTCTCTGTTTGTGTAAAAAGATATAAAAGGTCTGTATGATGATACTGTTAGTCCCTCTGAGCTCAGAAGCTAGAAGTACTCATTGAATAGGGCAGAACATAGTTCTGTTGGCCTCAGAGTCTGGCTCAGTTTCCAGTTTCTGGTGCTAGAGCGATGCTCCCTGACTTACTGTCAGATGATACCCTGGAGGGGACCTTACACTCGCAACGGGATGCCATTCCGAGGGCTGTCCTGGGTGGTGCCGAGTCAGCGAGTGACTCGTGGCAGTGCCCTGCAGTTGGGTCAGGATCTTGGTGGCAGTAAGGATGATATGGCAGGGCAGTGCACAGGCTGAGCATTTCATCGTGTTGTGGTGGGGAATGTGACATGCCTAAGAAGGAGCAGAGCTGATACTGGACTGAGATATTTGAATTCTCACCAAAGGTCAAATAACATATATGAATAACATGTAGTAACACACTGAAGAAAAACTTGTCTGAATACCCTGTGCTGAATGCAGGGAATTAGTAGCCAATGCCAGAAGCAGCCAGTGCACCTCTGCTGAGGGCAGCTATGTTTGCCAGGGAGACAGGAAAGATGTCAAAAAGAGATCTGCCCTGGTTTTGGCTGGGAGAGAGTTAATTTTCTTCTTAGTAGCTGGTACAATGTGTGTTTTGGATTTAGTATGAGAATAATGTTGATAACACTGCTGTTTAGCTGTTGTTAAGTAATGCTTACTCTAAACCAAGGACTGGTCAAGTTTCCCATGCTCTGCCTGTGAGCAGGTGCACAAGGAGCTGGGGGGGACACAGCCAGG